>CM045568.1:12022492-12622492 GCA_024721245.1 Mitragyna speciosa
GGACCACTTAGACGCTTCAATTGGACCTTCTTTGAATGTAGATTTAATCCATAACCAATGCATAAAATCTTGGCCCAATGAACACACTTGAATAGCTTGATCAACAAGTCCATTGGCAAGCCAAAAGTCATGAACTACCCCTAGGCAACAACAAAGCTTGAACGTTTCCACCATGATCAACCACCATTCAAGCTCATCTTGAGCTAAACGAGTTGCTCCATGAGAATGTCTAAGCATCATGATTGAAGTTGCTCCTTGGATCACATCATCTTATACCCTCGAGACCTTTTTGAGATGTTGACCCTTTAATTCCACGGTAAATTTGATGCAGAAAATTTTTCAAAAGTTGAGCAAAATAATCCTCCAAGTTTGAATGCAAAACTTGTGCCATTGAGCTCCTAATTCAATCATCCTTGAATCTACCATGACTGTGAAATTTTGAGTTCCAATTGATCCAAATTATGAATGGATGTATAAAACCTACAAGATTGTATAAATATTGTGCATTAATTTTCTCAAAATATAGATTTTGCTTCAAAACCATAAAAATAGGGTAAAAACCCTAATTTTTTGGAAAATTCTTCAAATGGAAGAACAATTATGAAATTGAGCCATTTTTATATTAAAATACTTAACACACACTAGAAGCACACTAAAAATATGTATAATACTATGCTAAAATATGCAAAATGATCACTTATCAAACTCCACCACACTTGAATCATTGCTTGTTCTCAAGCAATTGGAAAACTAAGAGATCAAATAATGATTCAAGTATTGAAATGAAAAATGCCACATTTTTTAATGCAATTCTACAAGATAAAGCAAATAGGCATCATGCAATTCCTTGTAAAGTTTCTAATACTAATCATACCAAGTATAAGGAAAGTAATCATCTCAAGATTAAAACTCACTCAACCATATTCCTTTGCCTTACAAAATTTCACACACTAAGTATTTAATATGGACAATCATATACAACTTAATTACACACAATAGGGACATGTTCAACTTTATAATTTGCAAGTGTCTTTTGACACAAAGGTTGACATTTTTAGATGAAAACCCCTGGTTACTCAACACTTTGATCATTTTTACCACATTTCAACACTTAGTTTGAGAAATGAAATTGTCTATTGATGAAAGGATCGAGATTTTGTGATGAAGAACTCATCAATTCACTTTCAATCAAACTTGTTATGCATACTCTTATTTTATTTGCCGTTTGATGCGAAAATCGATATTTTGTGATGAAGAGTCCTGGTTAAGCAATTTGAATCATTGGAATAGTAATAAGTAAACATCTATCATTGAACTTCATAATATTATTGTCCCTTAATTCAAGTAAGGATAATTTTTGTCCATATCTACCACTTAAGAATGTAAAATTAAGTAAAGAAAAGAAATTTAACGTCAAATATGCCAAATCAAGACATAATTACAACCATTTTACAAGATATACTTTCTTAAAAACAAAACTCCTAATCACATAATAACTATTTCTCATATATTTATAGAAATCATTCAATCATAGTTGCATAAATTATTTAAAAAAGGAAAGGAATTTAACAAGTGCATGGCACAAAAGTATGATAAAGGGGCAAATTTTGAAAAATTTAGGCCATATTTTACTAAAACAATATCTTGACACAATTACTTAAAACCAAACCAAACATAATCCTTTACCTCCCTCCCCCCACCCTAAAATGTCACATTGTACTCAATGTGTAAAGGAGAAGATAAGAATGAAAATGGAACAAGAAAACTTCCTTTGTTTGGTTAGTGAGTCTAAAAGTGGATATTGTTGTTGTCCATTGATGTCCATTGGCCTTTGTGATTTTCCTATTGCAATGCTATATCATGTCCTCACTTTGGTTCTTTGTTGCTCACCAACCTTGTTTCAATGCTTAGACAACCTCAATTGCTATGTTAGAACATGTTTGAATAACAAATAAGCTCAAAAAGTGACATAACATGCTTTGAAACACTTGATTTCCCCCACACTTAGTTAGTTCAATGTAGCTCCAAGGAGGTAGATTTTGATGCTTGTGTTATGTGAGCAAATGTATTATGTTATGATGAAGTGAAAAGCAAATGAAACTTGTGTTAAAATGCCTTCAATACAAATGTCATACTTTGATGCAAAAGTTAAAGTTTGAATCAATGAAATGAAACATGTAATGCAATCCATTAAAATGTGTTTAAAAGTGTTTCAATTCATGCCTACAAAGTTGCCCAACAAACTTGCAAAGAAAGCCATTGAATCCCAAAAAAAAATGACCAAAAGCAGCCACAATGCCCCAAAATAGGAGGAGTCTCTTGGTCAGATCCGTGGGGTTAAGGTGACCCATGGATGACCCATGGATACCTCCAGAATCTGTTGCAAAAGTGCAGAAATTCTGGTGACAGTGTTGATTTTTTTCTCAACTTTGAGTGATGATTTTGACCTTTTAGACCTTAAAATTTGGGAAAACTAACTTTACAATCATGTAACCATGTCAATACTTTGAATCCATGCATTAAACTCATCCAAATCATCAACACATAAGAAATGAGAATCAATCAAAGTTGGCCTCTCGAAAATTCTGCAAGATTGAATTCAAGATGAACTTGAAATTCAAAGTTTCTTTTGATGTTTTTGATCAATTCAACAATTCAAACATGTTTTCAATGTTAAAAAAAAGTTGTTAACATGATTTTTAAGCATTAAAAGAATCAAAATTCCAAAATGAGAACCAAAATCACAAAGAATTGACTTTGATGTAAAACAACCAAATGAATAGTTACTTTTTTGCTAAAAAACTCAATTTGATTCTTTGTATGTTTTGAACTCCAAAATCACTTTGAACAAGTTTTAAATGATAAAACAAAGTTGCTCAAAACTAATTTATGCATCAAAACTACATGAATTACCATATGAGAGTCAAAACGCTCAATGAAACTTAGCTCATGAATAGTAAACTAATGGAATAGTAACTTTTGAGATTCATGCTTCAAATTGGTTTCCTTGTTCATCTAAACATCAAAACCACTTCACACACACTTTCAAATGATGAAACCAAGATGTCTAAACCAAATCTACCTTCAAAACACAAGAGATATGAAAATTTCGCATTCAACATCCAAGCTTAAACATGAAACCTCATGAATTGCATCAAAATGCTTCAAACTCAAATTCAAACTAAACTAATCATACAAACCAATTACAAAACACACCTAAAATATAAAACACACCAAAGCAACTTAAAATACCAAAAATGTTGGGTTGCCTCCCAACAAGTGCTTCATTAAAGTCTAGAGCTAGACTTTTCTGCAATCCTTTCACGTAATTGGAGTATCCCATAAAGGATTAATACACCTTTAGTGCTCAATTGATTGAGTAGGTAAAGGTGCATCCTTTGCCTCAAAATGAGTGCTACCAAGTCCATCATCCATTTTGCCATTGTACCTACTACATGGAAACACTTAAAAAGAACTTCATAGCCATGATTGGCTATGCCTTTCTCTTGTGTTAGCATCTTTTCAATACCAATAAAATCAATTTCACAAGTGAAAGGAATATCGTTAAACTCTTCATTTTCTACCTTAGAATTTTCAATTTCTTCATCAAGAACAAGTTCATTATTGAGATTTGGGTGTTCAAAAAGTAGGAGAAACAATTATTTTATCATTTTCCACATTTTCAACTACCTTTTCACACATATATGCATTTTCTTCAATTACTTGTTTTTGTTCATGTTCAAAAGTAGAATTATCAAGCATTTCTTCACCATCATCATGTTCATGAACAAAAGAAGTATAAGACATGCCTTCCCCCTTTGTAACACACATACGTATTTGATCACTAGAATCATGTTTTTCACAAGTTTGAGTGCTAATGCAAACATGTGAATCATTTTGAATACCATAAGGTTGTACCTTAGCTAATATAGCACATTCATGATTTTCATGGTCACCTTTACATGTAGTACAACACAATAACATTCAAATTAGACTTATAGTCAACATAATGCATATCATATTTCTCTAGGAAAGGTCAACACAAAGCGTATCATATTTCTCTAGGAAAGCATTTGCTAAATGCTTCCAACTAGTGAAATAATTTGATCCATATGATCTTAGCCAATCTTTAGCTTCACGTACTAGAGTTGATAGAAACAATCTTAATTTTATAGCATCCTTATTTATTAATTGTGTCCATCAAAACTCAGAAGATCAATTAAATTGAAAAATTGGCTAAATGAGAATAAGCATATTCATTTAGATTTCTTCCAAATTGGCCATTTCTAACTACACAAATGAGTTTCGAATCAAATTCATAATCACTTACACTTGTTTCTTGTTTTTGCCTTTGATTTGTAACATATGACATTGAAACTTCCCGCAAGCCTTCATCCCTACGCATATTATTGAACACGTCTACCAAGTGTTCAGTGAAATGCTTGAATCAACTTCAACCTCAATTAGTACCTATAAAAACACAACACAAGAGATATTAAAACAAAAAAAATAAAAATGTCTAGATTAATAAAGCTTGTATTTGCCATGATATTGCCAAAGTTTCTTCGCTACTTCGGCAAAGATGCCGAAAACTTGACGTGGTGCAGATTAGGTGTAGAAAATCAAAGCAACATAAACACAAAAGTCAAGTAATAAAACCTAATCTTCCAACTTTTACCGCAAGTATATGGATTGTTATAGTATAGAAAATTAGGGTCGAATCCCAAAAGGAACCAACTAAGTGCAACTACTAGAGTTTTATCACTTTCTTTATTATCTAAGCAATGATTAATTGAACAAATATGGATTGGTTAGAATTTAACTAACTAAGAAAAACTTGTAGGAATGCAAGAATCCTCGTAGAAAAATAATTACGAAATAAGTTCTAGGGTAATGAATCCAGTAATGATCAAGATTAAGGTGTAGAGATTAATAACTTGCCAACATGAACTTGCCTTGTCTAGGAATGCAATTCCATTTGTATCAAAACTTGTTTTCACAATGAATTGATTCAACTTACCTACTACCATGATAAAGTTGCCTTTGCATGCATGAATTGCTTCATTAAATCCTCATAAGCATAACACTATGTCCATGTGTTAGTACTTAAGTTCAATTATTCATTTTCCATTATTAAGAACAAACTGAATTGAATCTTAATAACTAAGATGCTTCGCATGTGATGGCCTTTCAAATACAAAGGTTAAAACTTGAATAATTGAAGAAACAAAAGCAAGAAATGGAAAGTTTAATCAACTACAAGCCTTAATATATTCATTACTTTTATCAAAAGCATAGAAGTGGGAATTTAGCTCAACATAGTTGTTTCCAAATCAAAACATATGAATTGAAGACAACTAGCCATAGCAATCAAGAGAAATGAAAAATACAAAGTTAAAGAAAGCTTATTCAATAGAGGAATGGCTTCAAGAACTTGTATTTCTTCCACAAAAGTTGCTACAAGGGTTTTTGAACAAGAATTTCTCTCCAACTCACAATAACTCTATTATGAACTAAGAGAATTCTAGCAATTCTCTACAAATTCTCTAACTTAGCACCCTGTCAACTCTTTACAATGACTTTTATTTATAAACAAGAATCCTACAAGTCATTTCCCAACTTGCAACTTCATTCAATGTATTGGAATAATGAGGATCCTTCTTGATGGTTCATTTTGGCACAAAATTCTTCATTTATGTTCTCAATGAAATTTACAACTTGCAAAATCCTATCTTTACTAGAAAAGGTTTCAAAAATAGCTGGAGTAAGTTGGTGGCGGTAAGTTGGAAGATGGAGTAAGTTGCAGTAACCGAACACAGAAAGTTGGTGGCGGTCCGTGGGTGCGATCTGCCAATGGTTTATCCGCAGATCGTGACCCGGGAATCCAAAACTTGGGCCCACTTGTGTCAAATTTTGCTAAGTTGTCACTCCATGTGTTCTGGTCCTTTTTCACGCATTTCCATGCACTTTTGTTGAGCTTTTCTAATTTTCAAAAATTTTACATAATTAATTTTTCAATAATTTTCTAATTTGTTCAATCCACTTAATCACTTTGCTTTTGATCCTCTTTGACTGCCATTGGTCCAAATTGAGATTAAGTGTAATGAATCTACAAATATACAAAAGAATTGTGCATTAAATAGTTCAAAATAACAAGTTAGAGTCAAAAGCCTAATTATAGGAAAGAAAACCCTAATTTATGAAAACAAGTTATTTGAAGCCAAAAGTATAATAATTCTACTAAAAGCCTACCAAAAATACATAATAACATATATAATAATATTGGCAAAATTTTCTCTTATCAGTGGTGGTCTGGTTGACGTTTGAACTAGGCTTGTTTGGCTAGAAGTCTGATGTTGCAATTGATGGAGAGGTTGAGCAGGTAGTTTAGATGGTGTTTTATTGGTGGTGCTTGTAGGTTTGCCTAGTGGAATTCAATGGAAGAGGATAAGAGGTGGCTATCTGGGATGGCAATTAAGAGGTGGAACTTGGGGCTACTGGTGAGGTTGACGGTTGAACGGTGACTTTGGGTGGTGGTTGGAGAGAATGGTGGTGGAAGGTTGGAGAGAGAGAGAGAGAGATAGATGATGAAGAAGAAAGAATAACCTAGATGATAAATCAAGCCCAGAAAGAAGATAAAGAAAAGAAAAACCCCAAAAGATTCAAGAAAAGCAACAATAATCTAGTTATTTTTAGAACATAATTAGTGTAAAGAGATAATAACTGGCTAAGATGGTACCTTATAATGGAAGTTGATGGATTGAATCTTGTTTGCTTATTGAATGAAGATTACAATTTCCTTTCTTGTTCTTGAGTTTTTTCTCTTTTGATCTTATTGTGTGAAAGAAAGGGGTGTGTGTGTGTGTTAGATCCTACTGTGTATTTTTTTGGTGTGTTACTATGTGTGTTAGATCCTAATGTGTGAGTTTTAGGGTGTTAGTGTGTGTGTGTAAGAATTAGTATGTGTAAAAGTGTGTAGTGTGTGTGTAAGAATAGTAAATGTGTGTGATATTTTTCTAAAATTTTTTCTTTATTTAACCCAAAATGGGCTTTTTATAGTACAACAGAGTCTTATCCTCTAACAAAGGAAGAAAAGTCAAAAATGTCCATAACAATAAAAAATACCATTTTACCCTAACAATAATTTTTTACACGAAAGATTAAAATTAAAACTAAAACTAAAAACTAAAAAAAGTCATGATTTTTCTAAAACACCCAAGAATTTAAAAAAAATGTAAATAATAAATTTATTAATAAAATTTGGGTGAAAATATATGTTTCTGTGTAAAATTATCGTTTTGACTCCTAAACGCAGTATTTATAGAAAAACAAAAGTTTGGTCCCGAAAAATTACTAAAAAATAAAAATAAGCATAACGACTTGAAAAATGAATTTAGAACCCAAAAAATTTGACAAAAAGACATTTGGGAGGTGAAATAACTATTTTGACCCTGAACGCACTATCTATAAAAAAATAGCAATTGACCCTGAAAAAATCAAAGAAATCTAAAAACGTGCTTAAGAATCTTAAAAACAAATTTGGGACCCAAAATGGGTGAAAATGGTGCGCGAGGCGAAATGACCATTTTACCCCTGTGCTAACGAAATATAGAAAAATACCAGTTAAACTTGAAAAATCACAAAATTTCATAAACATGTATAAAAATACAAAAATGTACATTTAAACTCCAACGCTAATGAAAAAAATATTTACGTGCTAAAAATTATTATTTTACCCCGAAATTGTTGATTTTGTCCCTTTTGCCCAAAAATCAAAATTTGACCCCAAAAGTTAAAAAAAAAACCCCTAATATTAGAAAAGATAAATGATGTGTCAAAATTCGATGTCTATAGAGACTTAACATCCTTGAGAGAGATCAATGCGTGTGATGTTCTTCGATAAATCATATAACCAAATTCCCACACAAAAGAAACAAACACACTAGGGAAACACAAGTGAAGAAAGTTTGCACTAATTTCTTCCTTTTGGTATGTTAGTACAAATTGTGATGGCTTAACTACTGAATAACTCTTTTCTTGACTCTCACTAGCTATGGCACTCACTTTTGTACTCTTGTCACTCTCATTTTCTTTCTTTTCTTGCTCATATTCTTTTCTCTCATTGTTTTCCACAATGGATCTCTCATTCTCTCTTTCTTCTTGCACACACTCATCTTTTATCTCATTCTCCTGTCTCTTTTGTGTACTCTTTTTATTCTCCCACTCTTCACATATGATATCCGTTTCACTATACTATGGATACTTTAGGCAAGTGCACATATCGTTCCTAATAGTATAGTGTATAGGAGTACCGAGTGTCGATCCCACAGGGACTATGTGAGTACTAGGTACTAACCTTCTTTCTATTATCTAACTTCACAAAGCGAATGGCGAATTAATTGAAAATACAAATTAACTAAACTAATTACCTAATTAAATCACAATCTAGAAGTCATTAGAGAGAATGGACAAAAGTAGAGGTGAATCTAGATGAAAAATATCCTAAATCAAATATGCTATGACTCTATCTTGATTAATGAATAACCCAATCACTTAGACCCTAGAATCTCTTAATTAGGTTCAATCTTTCTCAAGTATTAATCCCCATCCCCTTGGTTGATTGATTGGAATCTCTTCTCAATCAAACCCTAAAGAGAAGCATTAAGGTTCTATGGATTCTATGGTTTTGGTTAGGTTTGAATCTAACCGGGGAGACTTATGTGATCCTATCTCTAGCAACCCATGAAAGCCTCTTTATTCCAGAGATGATTTAATCAAATAGGTGATTTCTCAATCTACCTATATGAAATCAATATTGAATCTAAGGATGCATGCAAATCCTAATTCAATAATCAATAAACTCAAGAATAAATCTAAGACAAAAATTGAGAATTCATTAACTAAAGATTCAAATCATAGTCATAGAAAATTAGGATTCATCCCATCCAAATTATTCACAACTCAATCATATGTACAAGAATAAATCCAACAAAATACAAGAAAAGAATGGGAAAACTCATTCTCATGTAATTCTCTTGATTCCTCCTTTGCATCTGGTGAACTCTTCTTGTATTGCACCATGGAAGCCCTTGAGTGGCTCCTCCACTCTTGCTTCTCCTCCCTTACATCCTTCTAGATATGTATGAAGATATGAGAGATGTGTGTGTCTTTGTGGCTAATCTAACCTATTAGGGTTAAACTCTCCTTTCTAACGTGTTCTCTCCCTTGTTCTTCCCGTTCATGCCAACTCTACTGCTAAAAAATTGCAAAATCCCGTAAGTGAGCCACCCCCACGTCTATCCCAGCCGTGCCCACGGCTAGATGAACCGCGGGTGGAAGCTGGCCAGCCGTGGCCGCGTCTAGACTCGTGGCTAGTGAGCTGCAGGCTTGGCTTAGACCGCGACTGAGAATCTCAACATTCTGACCTTGGCCGAATCTCAGTCCGTGGCGCGAATAAGAATGCGGCCAAGGTCAGAAACTTTTCTTTTGCATCTAATTGTGCCTCCAACTGTGGTCCAGTAGCTCTAATGCCTTTGTAGCTCAAAACCCTTGGACTTTGCTCCATATTTTGGTGTGTTTTACTCCGTTAATCGTCCTACATCATTGAATCAACCATCCAAACTCCGTCTTTGCAACTTCAATTAATTAAATTCGATGATGAAACTATCAAAAACCTACAAAATAGCACAAAAATATATGTAGATCACACATTTACACAAATTGGCATAAAAATCACAAATGAGAAGAAATAGCTAAGAACTAGAGGAAAAACCCATAAAAAACCCTAAAAACCTAATCTAAAAATCTACTAAAAACTAGTACATTTTAGCACTTATCAAATTCCCCCACACTTATGTTAGTGTATGCCCTAAAACCAAGATGGTTTAAGGTGTTTTGTTTTACACTTATTTATGTTATATTTATCCATGTGGTATTTTTCTTTATCATCTATACTTGTATTTCCATGTTACTTGTTTGATTGATAAAGTCCTTAGAATATTGACTGTGTATTAGAGATTGTAAGGGTTACAATTATGAGACTCTAATACATAAAGTCATATTCTTAAATATCCCTAGTCATAGTATTAATGAGATTGGACATCATTAATACGGATAGACTAGCACATACTTTGCCTCTACTTATGGTAAGTAGTAGTTGATCTCATTGACTATGGTGTGCGTGACACTTAAGCTAGTATGTGGATGCTTGTTTGAGAACAAGTTCATTGGATTGATCCGCCAAGAGTTTCAACTATAGTGCCAATAGTTGAACTCTTAATGGCAATGGTGTAAGTGATCCTTTGACTTGAGATTACCATAGTATCTTGAGTGTGGATTGCTATACTTTGACTCTATTCCTCGGTGCCCGTAAAAGGGTAGCTCATAGGTTAGAGATTGGGTATAGTTTGAAGCATGGAAAGATAGTGAGTAATCAATATAGGATTCACCACTCCTTAATAGGAGAGTATATCCCTTAATGGCCACTTGTTGGAAATATTAACTCATAAATCTTCTGCAGAAGTGATAGTATAACTTGGAAGTAGTTTCAAGGTTATACATCATGGAGAGTTATATTTCTGGAACAAGAAAATATAAATTAGTCATTTAAAAGTATGCACTATACTTTTAGACTAATTGGGATATAGTGTGGTGAAAGGATATTAATTACACGGTAACATTGTCATTGAAGGGTATGGTCTACCATATGACTTTCCTATTCACTTGGGTGGTCATGATGCATTGCTAGACGCCACTCATGATCTATAAGTATGAATTGATTAATTAGTGAATTAATGATAAATTAAAAGTGTTTAATTTATCTAGCTCAATTAATGAGTTATAATTTATACTTATTGCCAACGTGAATGGAACCTAATGGGTCACACACATAAAGAACAAAATCTTTGGGTTAAAATGTAATTAAGATAAGTATGAGATACTTATGGGGTTAATTTATGAGATAAATTAACTTAAAGGACTTATTTATAAATATTCTAAGTCTTGCAGGAAATTAGTTTCCTAAAAGAAATAAAGTAACTAATTGGTTTCCTTATGGAATAGATTTCCTAAAGGAGAAGGATTAGCTTAAAGTAAGTTGCCTAAACCTTCTTGGTTTCTAATTAGCTTTATTTCCTAAAAGACTAGAATACTTCCTCTATAAATAGGTTCATGCTTTGACTCTTGAATTATTATTGCTACACAAAAAGAAAACTAGTGAGAGAAAATAGAAGAAAGAAAAGGCACGCCTCTTCTCTCTCTCTAGGCGTCTCTCTCTCTCTCTCTCCTAAGGGTTAGGTTTTTCTTCTTCTTGTGTTCTTAATAATTCAAGGGAGCTAGCACTCAAAAGTCAAAGCAAGCAAGCCTACAAGGTTCCCAAAGAAGTTGTTCGTGTGGATATCGTTAGAGGCTCTACGCTTGGAGGGCTTTTCGTGGTAGATCTAACATCTTCTTCGAAGGATCTTTGCCTAGAAGCATAGAAATCTTCTGTGCTTAAGGTAATCTTCATGCAAACCCCCTTGTTAATCATATAGATATGTCAAAGAGATCCATGGTTAAGGTAATAAATTTTTATTTTTCCGCTGCGTTACCTATGCTATTACCTTACAGTGGTATCAGAGCCTTCTTTGATTATATCTATATGATTTGTGTTTATTTAATTGTCACAAATATGGATGGTTTGTTCTTGATGAAATTTGTCTCAAAAGCATTATAGAAAAATCAAGAGTTTGATTTTTAAGAAAAGTTCTTGATTGTTTAAAAGGTGTTTTAAATAATTAAGATAAGTTCTTAAGGTTGTTTTTATGGTTTCTAAATTGTTTTTTACATGCTAAAAGGGTTTTAACATGTTTTGATTCAAAAGAGTTTTGAAAAACGCCAAAGAATTTCAAAGATCGTATTTTCTGGACACAAACCGCGCGAAAACTCGCGCGCGTTTTGACCCGCGGTCAAAATCCCGTAACTTCTGTCCACAAACCGCGGATGAAACCGCGCACGGTTTGTCGCGCGGGTTACAAACCGCGGATGAACCCGCGCACGTTTTGTCGCGCGGTTTGTAGGCAGAAACCTAGCGGGATTTTTCCTATTTTTGAAAGAACGCGAATTTTGATAATTTCTCAAATAAAACACTTTCCAATTTTAATTGTTAAGATTTGGAAAGTTAAAATTTGGAAACCTATACCTTCTATAACTATATTTTTGAGACAAATAAATTTCAAGAGCATTAATCTATACTATTTAGACCATATGATTTATGACTAGAATTAAATAAATTAATTTATTTAATTGTTAAATAGTATGATGGCATGGTGGATGATTATGGACTAGACCAATGCGATTGAATGGTTATTACTTCTTTTATGGTTGGCTTGTATTGGTTTTATAAATAGGGCCTGCGTGTCCTTCCCTCTCTATTTTCTGATGTAATTCTCTTCTCATCTAAACTCCCCTCGAATGTAACTCGAGGTTTCTTGATCAATACTTGTAATGTACAAAGTATAGGTTAGGAATAGGTTTATTTAAATTGTTTAGACTAGAATTACATATGTAATGTACAAGAAGATGGAGGTGGTACCAAGGAGCAACCAAGGAGGCGCATCAAGGAGTTGAAACGTCCCCTAGGAATTTTAACCAAATATTTTCTTCAAGGCTCGAAGGAAATATTACTAGTTAAAGTCCATAATCATCCACGTTTATTATGCTTTTATTTTATATGATTGATATATTTTAATTGCATAATATGATGAGACATTAATATTTAAACTAAAATCCCTCAATATCAAATATTAGGTCATCTACTTAAGTTGCCTTCCATTATTATAACAAAAACGAAGAGTTCCTATTAAGGTTGACACGTTGGCCTCCGTCAAGGTCACCTTACTCGGAATATGTTTTTGTTATGAGATATGATCTCTGAATAATGGGTTTGACTTAACAAAAATTACATAACGAGTTTGGCCTCCGTCAATGTTATGATATTTTTGAGGCAATGTTGGGTAATACATAAGATGTAAATTTCAAAGAGTTGATACCCAACTATCTAGGAGTCACAAGGGTTGTGATTGATAAATAGTTATCTACCTAATCGAATTTATCTTTGGGGCATTGGCCTCCGTCAAACCCAAAGCTAATTAGATGGGATCCTAGCCCACTAGAAATCTCCAACGGATTTCCGAATCAATATTGAGGGTTATTGATTTGAAGTAAAATAGTGGGAGCAAACCAAATAAATTCACGAATCCACATTTTTGGTTTGCATATAACATAAAACAAATACTTATTTTCTGTCTTTACTTTTTGTAGAATGTCTAACGTGAATTTGCGACCGATTCTTGACAACAAACTCAATGAAACCAACTTTGAGGACTGGAATATCAATTTGAGAATTGTTCTCAAACATGAAAAAATTGAGTATGTCCTCGATAAACCCATGCCCCCTCCTCCACCCGCTACTGCATCACAAGAGGACATAGATGCATATGAGATGCACAAAGCCGACAATGATGCTGCAACATGTATCATGTTAGCTGCTATGTCCCCTGCATTGCAAAAGCAACATCTTAAGATGGATGCTCCGTCCATGATTGTGCACTTAAAAGAAATGTTCGATGCACAAGCTAGGACTGAGAGGTATGAGACCTCAAGGGAGCTTTATCAATGCAAGATGGCAGAGGGATCTTCAGTGACTACCCATGTACTGAAGATGATTGGGCTAATTGAAAAATTAGCTGATCTGGGACACGTTTCTGACAATGAGTTAAGTATTGACTTAATTCTTCAGTCCCTCCCTGAGAGCTATTCACAATTCATCCTGCACTTCAACATGCGAAAAGTTGAGTGCACGTTGACTGAATTGATGAACATGCTCAAGACTGCTGAGCCTAATCTTAAGAAGGAGAAGGGCACCGTTATGCTTGTCTCGGGCTCCAAGAAAAAGAAGCCCAATTCTGGGCTTAAGAAGTCCAAGAAGAAGAGAACCAAGCCTAAGGGTGGGGTTAAGAAGGACAAACCCAAGGGCACATGCTTCCATTGCGGACAAGATGGGCATTGGAAGAGGAATTGCAAGGCCTACCTTGACTCTCTGAAGTCAAAGAAGCTTGGTGAAGCTTCAACCTCTGGTATGTTTATGATTGAGATTAATTTGTCTACTAACCAAGACTCATGGGTATTAGATACCGGATCTGGATCTCATATTTGTAATAATATGCAGGGTCTTAAAGATAGTAGATTCCTGGCAAAGGGAGAGGTCGAGCTACGCGTAGGGAATGGAGCAAGAGTTGCTGCATTAGCCGTAGGAACCTATGTACTCTCTTTGCCCACTGGGCTTATTTTAGAATTGAGAAACTGTTATTTTGTTCCCGTACTTACAAAGAACATCATTTCTATCTCATTGTTAGATTTGGATGGTTTTACCATCATTCAAAGGAATAAAAGTTGTTCTTTTTCACGTGATGGTATTACTTATGGTACTGGTACATTAATTAATGGTTTATATATTCTAGATGAACAAAAGTCCATTCTCAACATAAACACCAAGAAACAAAAATTAGATATTGTTAACCAAACATACCTTTGGCATTGTAGACTTGGTCATGTAAATGAGAAACGCATATCCAAGTTACATAAAAATGGATACTTGGACTCATTTGATTATGAATCATTTGGGACATGCGAATCTTGTTTACTTGGTAAGATGACCAAGACACCTTTTTCTGGAAAGGGTGAACGTGCTAGTGATCTTCTTGGGCTTATACATACTGATGTTTGTGGCCCAATGTCGATCCATGCTAGAGGTGGTTTCTCCTACTTCATCACTTTCACGGATGACCATTCTAGATATGGTTATGTGTTTCTAATGAAGCACAAATCCGAGGCCTTTGAAAAGTTCAAAGTCTTTAAAGTTGAAGTTGAGAAACAACTTGGCAAGAGTATCAAAACACTTAGATCTGATCGAGGTGGAGAATACTTAAGTCAAGAGTTCCAACAATATCTAGAGGAAAATGGGATTATTCCTCAATGGACTCCTCCATACACGCCACAACTAAATGGTGTGTCTGAAAGGAGAAATCGTACTTTATTAGATATGGTACGTTCAATGATGGGCCATGCATCACTTCCTAGTTCGTTTTGGGGATATGCCTTAGATTCCGCCTCCTATATACTCAACCGTGTTCCATCAAAATCTGTTGATACCACACCTTATGAGATTTGGTATGGTAAGAAACCAAATCTTAATCATTTAAAGATTTGGGGTTGTTCTGCTTATGTGAAGCGAAACATGTCAGACAAGCTAGAGGCTAAGTCTGACAAATGCTTGTTTGTGGGGTATCCTAGAGAGAGTCGTGGATACTACTTCTACAATCCCCTTGAGCAAAAGGTGTTTGTTTCAAGACATGCTACTTTTCTAGAAAAATTGTTTATTCTTGAAAGAAGTAGTGGGAGCAAAGTAGAACTTGAAGAAATTCAAGAACCACAAAGTAGTCAACAGTTGGAACAAGAGCTTATGCCACATGTTGATGAGGCGCAGTCGGAAGCTCAAGTTACACAAGAACTTCGAAGATCTAGTAGAACA
This sequence comes from Mitragyna speciosa, assembly GCA_024721245.1. Classification (NCBI taxonomy): domain Eukaryota; kingdom Viridiplantae; phylum Streptophyta; class Magnoliopsida; order Gentianales; family Rubiaceae; genus Mitragyna; species Mitragyna speciosa. Next base: position 12,038,061 of record CM045568.1, read on the forward strand.
CGTTATGCTCCTGAGAGATATGGATTTCTCATTAGTGAGAGCAATGATGTGTTGGTCATAGATGATGATGACCCTACTAGCTACGAAGAAGCTATGTCTAATGTAGACTCTTTGAAATGGCGCGAAGCCATGAAATCCGAAATGGATTCCATGTACGAGAACAAGGTATGGACCTTGGTCGAGCCACCTGAAGGAATAAAACCCATAGGGTGCAAGTGGGTCTTTAAAAGAAAGACTGACATGGATGGTAATATTGTTACCTATAAAGCAAGGTTAGTGGCAAAAGGTTATAAACAAAGGCAAGGAATTGACTTTGAAGAAACTTTTTCGCCGGTAGCTATGCTTAAATCTATAAGGATTTTGCTTGCCATAGCTGCTTATTATGACTATGAGATTTGGCAAATGGATGTCAAGACTGCATTCCTTAACGGGAATTTGCAAGAGGATGTGTACATGACACAACCTGAGGGTTTTGACTCCATTGATAGTCATAAGGTATGCAAGCTACAAAAGTCTATTTATGGACTCAAGCAAGCTTCAAGGAGTTGGAACATTCGTTTTGATGAGACAATCAAAGAGTTTGGTTTTCTTAAGAATGAAGACGAGCCTTGTGTATACAAGAAGGTGAGTGGGAGCGCTGTCGTTTTCTTAATACTTTATGTGGATGACATATTGTTGATGGGAAACGACATACCTTTACTACAAACCGTAAAGGTATGGCTGTCCAAGAGTTTCTCCATGAAAGATTTAGGAGAGGCAACCTATATTCTGGGAATTAGGATCTATAGAGATAGATCCAAGAGGTTGCTTGGTCTCAGTCAATCGACATACATAGACAAGATGCTAAAGAGGTTTAGCATGGAGCAATCGAAGAAAGGGTACTTACCTATGAGACATGGGATTACTCTTTCGAGAGACATGTGTCCTAAGACACCTGTCGAGATTGATAGCATGCAAAAGGTTCCTTATGCCTCGGCAATAGGATCCATTATGTATGCTATGCTATGTACGAAGACCCGACGTCTCCTATGCTCTAAGTGTTACGAGCAGATTCCAAGCTAACCCTGGTGAGGGTCACTGGGTAGCTGTCAAGAGTATTCTTAAGTACTTGAGAAGAACTAAAGAATTATTCTTGGTTTATGGAGGACACACTTTAGAAGTGTGTGGTTTCACTGATGCTAGTTTTCAGTCAGACAAGGATGATAGTAAGTCGCAAGTCTGGATTTATATTCACGTTAAATGGTGGTGCTGTGAGCTGGAAGAGTTCGAAGCAAGAAACTACCGCTGATTCTACAACTGAAGCCGAGTACATTGCTGCTTCTGAAGCTGCAAAAGAGGCTGTTTGGATCAAGAAGTTCGTCACCGAGCTAGGAGTGGTTCCTTCCATTGTTGATCCTATACCTTTGTATTGTGACAACAATGGTGCCATAGCCCAAGCAAAGGAACCTAGGTCTCATCAACGATCCAAACACGTACTTAGGCGCTACCATCTTATTAGAGAAATAGTTGGTAGGAATGATGTAAAGATAGAAAAGGTTCCCACTGATGACAATATAGCTGATCATCTCACTAAGGCCTTGTCCCAGAAAAAGCATGATGCTCATGTAAATGCTTTTGGCCTAAAACAAATGAGTGATTGGTTTTAGTGCAAGTGGGAGTTTGTTAGTGTATGCCCTAAAACCAAGATGGTTTAAGGTGTTTTGTTTTACACTTATTTATGTTATATTTATCCATGTGGTATTTTTCTTTATCATCTATACTTGTATTTCCATGTTACTTGTTTGATTGATAAAGTCCTTAGAATATTGACTGTGTATTAGAGATTGTAAGGGTTACAATTATGAGACTACTAATACATAAAGTCATATTCTTAAATATCCCTAGTCATAGTATTAATGAGATTGGACATCATTAATACGGATAGACTAGCACATACTTTGCCTCTACTTATGGTAAGTAGTAGTTGATCTCATTGACTATGGTGTGCGTGACACTTAAGCTAGTATGTGGATGCTTGTTTGAGAACAAGTTCATTGGATTGATCCGCCAAGAGTTTCAACTATAGTGCCAATAGTTGAACTCTTAATGGCAATGGTGTAAGTGATCCTTTGACTTGAGATTACCATAGTATCTTGAGTGTGGATTGCTATACTTTGACTCTATTCCTCGGTGCCCGTAAAAGGGTAGCTCATAGGTTAGAGATTGGGTATAGTTTGAAGCATGGAAAGATAGTGAGTAATCAATATAGGATTCACCACTCCTTAATAGGAGAGTATATCCCTTAATGGCCACTTGTTGGAAATATTAACTCATAAATCTTCTGCAGAAGTGATAGTATAACTTGGAAGTAGTTTCAAGGTTATACATCATGGAGAGTTATATTTCTGGAACAAGAAAATATAAATTAGTCATTTAAAAGTATGCACTATACTTTTAGACTAATTGGGATATAGTGTGGTGAAAGGATATTAATTACACGGTAACATTGTCATTGAAGGGTATGGTCTACCATATGACTTTCCTATTCACTTGGGTGGTCATGATGCATTGCTAGACGCCACTCATGATCTATAAGTATGAATTGATTAATTAGTGAATTAATGATAAATTAAAAGTGTTTAATTTATCTAGCTCAATTAATGAGTTATAATTTATACTTATTGCCAACGTGAATGGAACCTAATGGGTCACACACATAAAGAACAAAATCTTTGGGTTAAAATGTAATTAAGATAAGTATGAGATACTTATGGGGTTAATTTATGAGATAAATTAACTTAAAGGACTTATTTATAAATATTCTAAGTCTTGCAGGAAATTAGTTTCCTAAAAGAAATAAAGTAACTAATTGGTTTCCTTATGGAATAGATTTCCTAAAGGAGAAGGATTAGCTTAAAGTAAGTTGCCTAAACCTTCTTGGTTTCTAATTAGCTTTATTTCCTAAAAGACTAGAATACTTCCTCTATAAATAGGTTCATGCTTTGACTCTTGAATTATTATTGCTACACAAAAAGAAAACTAGTGAGAGAAAATAGAAGAAAGAAAAGGCACGCCTCTTCTCTCTCTCTAGGCGTCTCTCTCTCTCTCTCTCCTAAGGGTTAGGTTTTTCTTCTTCTTGTGTTCTTAATAATTCAAGGGAGCTAGCACTCAAAAGTCAAAGCAAGCAAGCCTACAAGGTTCCCAAAGAAGTTGTTCGTGTGGATATCGTTAGAGGCTCTACGCTTGGAAGGCTTTTCGTGGTAGATCTAACATCTTCTTCGAAGGATCTTTGCCTAGAAGCATAGAAATCTTCTGTGCTTAAGGTAATCTTCATGCAAACCCCCTTGTTAATCATATAGATATGTCAAAGAGATCCATGGTTAAGGTAATGAATTTTTATTTTTCCGCTGCGTTACCTATGCTATTACCTTACAACTTAAGCCATTGCTTGTCCTCAAGCTATGAACCAAACAAAACTCAAACATTGACTTAACCGAAATGAAAGTAAAACATACACCTCTAAGAATAACTTCTCAACAACTGTGGAACACAATTATGTAATCCTCCATCTTATTCTAAATACTCATCATATTAAACAAAGAAGAAAGAATTATACATCAATTAAATAAGTTTAGTTCCATTTCTCTACTTTATTCGAAATTCATAAGTAAATAGATCCTATAGCAAACAAGTACAACTATATGGCCATGAACCATTCATATTTTACAAATAGGGACTTTTTTTTCCCTTCTTAAGCTTAGTCTTTACTTAGAACATCAAGTTGCCTTTTTACATGAAGATCGACATTGGTCAGATGAAGATCCCCGGTTACTCAACATTTCATCTGTCTAAGCTACTATGCATACTCATAATTCTAGCACATTTTTACGCAAAAGTCGACATTGACCAAATGAAAACCCCCGATTACTCAGTACAAAAACTAGCGAAGCAGAACCTAAGCTTAATTACTCTCTTTTTTTTTTTCTTTTCAACAAAATTTTTTTCAAATTTTTTCTCAGATAAGCTCATTTAGTCCCTTTTCCCTAACATATTACCAATCATAGGCATAAGTCATACCAAAAAGCTAATTCACTACTTAACTCATGACAAAAAACAAATAAAGCAGAAAAACTTCACTAAATCCACAAAAAATTTCAGCATAATTCAATCTACTTTATCTAATATACTTTCTTCAAAATAAGCCTCAAAATCACACAATCACATCACCCTAGTCAATTATGAAGACAATCCTAAAAAATGTGCATAATCACTCTATTTGGGCTGGGAAAATTGAAAAACTAACAACTTGGATATAGTAGTACTCATAAAACTTAAGATAAAACATTAATAACTCAAATAAGTTGGACAATTTTTTTTTTTTTTGAAAAAAATTTGACAGAGTTTCCCCTAAAATAAGGCCAACCCCCTGTTAAGACAAAAAATTTAGCCAAGACAACAGTCAAAAATTTTTTCAAATATCATTCAACAAGCAACAATTACTACGAAGTATTCTCACCCCCCCACACTTAAACCACACATTGTCCCCAATGTGTGACAAAGTAAAGAAATGATAAGACAAACAACTAAAGATGGAACTAATACTCCCCTCTTCCGTAGTAGTTGCTGTCTATGGTCCAATTACAAGTAAGAGATCCAGAATCGAACTCAACTGTAGCCACATCATATGAAAAATAACTACATAATCCAATTCATTAGATATAGGCCAAAGCGACTTAAAAATCCTAAAAAAGTAAAAATAATAAGTACAGACCCTAGAAAGAAATAAAGGAAAATAAAGAAAAATGACATAAAACAGTGAAAAAGGCTGAAACATCCGCCATCTATAAGGCAGGCTCTCCACCCCCTTCTATGTCACCACTAGTAGCCAAAGATGGACTGTGCTGATCGAATCTCCTCTCGTAGAGCTCTCACGTCCCCACTCAGGTGCTCTATCTGGGCGAACTGCTCTCTACCTCATGCCTCTATCTGGTCCATCCGGGCCATCACTCTGGTCTCCATACAACAAATTTTTCAAAAGATCCAATCCCATGGTGATCTAGACTTGGAGGAACTTGCAGAGGTAGGAGGTAGTGGCAAGTCAGATACGGATGGCCTAGCAGAGGTGGATGGTCTAGTAGAAATAGACGGCCTAGCAAAAGGCTCCTCATCACCCTCCTCGTCATCTCCCTCATAATCACTATGAGCAGCATTAAAGTCCCCATCATCCTTCTTAGCTCTAGGATGCCCCCTGATCGCATCAACCACTGTCTCATCCGTCTGGATCGAAAGAAGCATCCTAGGTGTGATCCAATCATTGACTAATAATCCAATTGACTTGTCATCAGATAGCTCAACTCCAGCAGTCCGGAATAACAATGTGAGGAGGCGGGGAAAGCCAAAACATGCCTCTCCTCTCTAGGAGCGCGCCACTATGCCCATGTAACTGATGATGATGCTAGGTAGTGAAATATGTCGGTCCGGAGGTCCATGAAATATGGTGTCTAAAAAATACATATCGCTCTACTGAACCTCATTCTTCCCACTCTTTCTTGGAATGACATTCGTGCCAAAGAAAAATAGGAGGATGTGCTGGAGTGGAGTAAATGTATGTGCGTATATAACACGCTTCCCTATCTCCCGGGATGTCTCCCAATCCACTCCAAACCTGTCTTTAGCATCGTTGAAGTTCCATGATGCCGGGCATACGAAATATTTCCTAAACTCCACATCTGGTCCATCATTCTGGCATCCCAATGTATCAGAAATCATCCTCATAGAGACTGCTAGATGCTTTCCCCACACGTATGATTCAATAAAATTCCCACTGAATTGGTCCCTATCAACCACATTGGCGTAGAACTCCCTAACCAATTCAGGGTAGATAATCTCTGGCAGTGTAAGGAAGTGGGACCCATCCAAGCCTTTGCAAGTATTCAGCTAGAGGGAAATAGGCCCTCCACCTCTGGCGCTAAATTTCTCTCTTTTATCAGTGTTTTCTTCTTACTCGTCTCATACCACATCTGATTATCTCTCGAAGTAAAACTGTGTGGCATCATAATCCAATGATGCCTGAGATCTAGAGGATGAAGCTCTAGTCCTTCTCTTCTTTGCACTTGCAGACGCTGCTCCTCGAGTTCGTGCCATTGTACCTACACTTAAAGAAAATAAATTATTAAAATAAGGCACAAAGAAAGGCATTTCTCCTTATGATAATCAAAGCACAAAGAGAAATTCACACATGCAAATGAAACTATAAATTACTCCCACACTTAATCTCCATACCAAAATGAATAATAGTGAACCAATCAAAGAAGTACCTAAATATGCATATAAGTTGCTATTCAAGCAATGAGAAGTACAACTTTGCCAATTAACGAGTGAATGAGGCGCGAACATGTATCACCATAATTCACTTCAAAAGTAGCAACTACAAACCAACTAGCAACTTAATATGCACTAATAAATGCTAAAGTAGCTCACTAGTATACCATAGCGAAGCAAAATATTATTCACACCTTATACCACTTAACATAATGCACATGCACTACCACACCCACATTCAACATATGAAGATCATCATTAGGCTAGAAAGACATAATAATGATATGAAAATAAACTCTACAATCATTTGTGCCCAAAACTTCTTCATAGCTAGATTTGAAATTGTAAGTCATCCCTTATCACAAAGAAGTCATCACCTCCAAATTTAACTAATTTTCTGCAAAAGTAAGTTTATAACACATCATAAACATTCTAAGATCACAATGTACACTTATGCAACCCAATAAATGTCAAATAATAAACTCTAGACATTTAATCCTCAAATAATCAAAATTAAGAATTTAACTAATCAATGTAGCAATTGTATGCATAAAACTCCTAATTCAACCTTCAAATCATGTCATAGGGTCAAATAACATAGATTAAACTCATACATTCCCATGAATTGCACCAATTATCCCAAAAGTCCAAGAACTAAATTAAGCACAATTAAGAATTCCATAGGTATAATTAGACCGATAAATCACTAAACCCATGACACAATCATACTTAAGTAGCTCCAAGAACACAAATTAAGCTCATAAGTCTAACAAAATTTCACTACATTGTCATATAATTCATGAAGTAATATCCAACATCACTAAGTAAAATAACCATAAAATATAGAAATCTTACCACAAAAATATGCAATTAGTGAATGACTAGTGTAGTGAGAAGCCAAATGATGTCCAAAAACCAAGCTCAAAATTTGCCAAATACAAACCCCCAAATTGGACACAAAATTCGGATGGAGAGCAAAACCCACCAAAAGATGAAGTTTTAATCCATCAAATTCGGGTATTTTGCTCTAAATGAAGTAGCTAATAGGTGAGTGAAGTGTATTTGGTGTGGAATTGAGGTGGAATGAAGGATTAAAGTGAGGGGATGCAAGGGTTTAGGAGAAAGAAGCAAAATTTTGGGTGAAAAAAATGAAGGAGAAGCCCACTGACGTGACTAGTTTAATCGCGTCAATGGCCAAGCCGCGGCTAAGTTGACCGCGGCTCAACTCGAGGCAACTCTTTGATGCCCGGCCGCGGCTAAATTGACCACGGCTCATAGTCGCAGCTCCTCACAAAAACCTTTTTTTTTTTTCAAGAGAATTCCAACTACCATACCAAAGACTACTCCTAAACGATTGCATGCATTTCAAAACATAGCAAAAAGAAAATTTTAACATGAAAATCATGCAAGAAAATAATGAAAAGTAAAGAAAAATGAAACTCTTTCATTGCTCATATGGACTTCTACAGCAGTGATTGCGAGTTCCATCTGCTTTCTTTAGGACTGCACAACACACATGAAACAAACTAATTAAAATACTCCTACTAAACTTAGCAACCAAAAGTAACAAAATACTAAAATAAAAATTGGGTTGCCTCCCAACAAGCGCTAATTTTAGCGTCGTTAGCTCGACGTCCTCAATGCATTTATCAAACCTCAATACTGTCGCCTAAAGGATTGAGGGCTCCTTTAAGACTACATTCTCTAACCATCTTGGTTTTAGGAATCCACTTCATTAATCTCTGCTTTATCACTTTAATCACCTCACTTGATCTTAGCCAAGACTTCTTTTTCTTCCTCCGACGCCTTGAGATTTTTCTCTGCCCTCCTTTGAACTCCATTCCTGACATCTCTTCTTTCCCAGCCACTTTTAAATCTTCATTCACATATTCGTTCTTATCATAGCCTGCATCATAAGAGAGAACCCCAAGAGGACTACACTCTTCTTGGTCCTTGGTATGAGTTGCCTCCACAGCATAAATATCATTAGTAGAAGATGAATTTATAAAATTAGAGTGCAAATTAAACTCAAATTTTTCTTCTCCTACTTTAGACCTTAGCTTACCCCTTTTTACATCTATTATGACTCCAGCAATGGCTAAAAATGGTCGACCTAAAATCAGAGGCACATTAGTGTCCTCACTCATATCAAGAACTACGAAATCCACAGGGATAATAAACTTGTCAATTTTGACCAATACATTTTTAATAATTCCCTGAGGAGACCTATCCGCCAACTATAGAGTCATGGTAGACTTCTTTAAATTGGTGAGCCCTAGCTTCTTAGCTACTAACAATGACATCAAGGAGACACTAGCACCTAGGTCACATAAAGCATTAGGGAAAGTGAAACTACCTATGGTGTAAAGAATAGTGAAATTCCCTGGATCCTTCAACTTGGGTAGCAAATCATTTTGAATGCAGGCACTACACTCCTCAGATAATGCTACTTTTTTGACATCTTTAATCGTCCTCTTACGTGTAAGGATTTCCTTTAAAAATCTTGCATAAGATGGTACCTGCAAGATAGCATCAATAAATGGAATGTTAATATGCAACGATTTTAAATTGTAATAAACTTAGAGAACTCAGAATTAGAAATGGTCCCTTTTAGCCTTGGTGTATAGGTGTCCACTTGTTTCTTCATTTGTTGCGAGATTTCTTCCTCCCTTGACACCTCTTCTCTTTCCGTTTGATTTCTTGCAACACCTTTTTCTGTAGAAGTTGGTTCAGCAAGCTTCTCAAGTGTTGTCTCCTTGTAACCAAAGGGGAGCTCCTTCCCACTCCTCATTAAGATGGCATTTGCGTGCTCCCTCGAGTTCAGCTTGGTGTTAGCAGGTAGTCCTCCTTGTGGTCTTTCCGAGACGAGTTTCGCGATCTGCCCAATCTGCGTCTCTAAATTATGAATACATGCCTGCTGGTTCCTTAGAGTCTGTTCTACATTTTGCATACAAGCCTCTGAACTATTTATATATTTCATCATGGTTTCTTCCAAACTCGACTTGCTCTCTTATGAGGGGGTTGCTATTGATACCCAGGTGGAGGATTTTGCCTTTGGTTTCTCCATGAAAAATTCGGATGGTTCCTCCACCCTGAATTATATGTGTTGCTGTAGGGATTCTGTTGGGGACGAGGTACATTTCTCATGTACGATAGTTGTGCCCTAACTTGGCACTCGTTCATTCCATGGCCTCCCCCACACATTTCGCACTGCATAACTTGATTCTTTTGTTGTGCACTAGAAAGTCCATCTATTTTTTTGCTCAAGGCTTCCACTTGGATTGCTAGTGCAATGATTGCATCAATATCATACACTCCGGTGACTTTACTTGGCCTTGAACGAGTAGAATGCCACTGATAATTATTCATGGCCATCTCTTCAATTAATTCTTGGGCTGCTTCAGGTGTCTTGCTATTTAATGTTCCCCCATCTGCAGCATCTATCATCTGTCATGTTGCTAGGTTGAGTCCATTGTAAAAGGTTTGCACTTGTAGCCAAGTAGGTAGACCATGATGTGGACACCTTCTCAATAAATCTTTAAACCTTTCCCAAGTGTCGTACAAGGTCTCAAACTCCATCTGAAAGTACGAGGAAATATCGTTCCTTATCTTTGCAGTCTTGGCGGACGGGAAATATTTGGACAAAAACTTCTCTACCATCTGGTCCCACGTCATGATAGATCCCCTTGGCAGTGAAGTCAGCCATTGCTTTGCTTTGCCCCTCAATGAAAAGGAAAATAAACGAAGTCGGATGGCATCGTCCGTTGCCCCATTGATCTTGAAAGTATCACAAATCTCAATGAAGCTAGTAATGTGGGCATTTGGATCTTCGTCAGCTAACCCATCAAACTGCACATGTTGCTGCATCATTTGGATAATATTCAACTTAATTTCAAAATTGTTGGTTGCAACAGGTGGTCGGACTATGCTAGACTCAGTGCCAGTTAGTGACAGTCTAGCATAGTCTGACATGGTCAATTGCCTCTCTTCTGCCATCTCAATTACTTCCACTTGTCCAGATGAAAGATCCGTTTCTAATTCCTCCGCCCTCTCCTTCAATCTTTCTCTAAGTGCACGAAGAGCAGTTCTTTCAATCTCGAGACCTTCTCGGAGTAGTTCTAATGAACTACTTCTAGTTATGCACCGTCAATCTCTACAATGAAAACAAACAAACTACACAAGTAAAAGTGTAACAATGACAGAATAATAATATGAAAATAGAGGTAAAAATAAAGTTAAATAAAAAATAATAATAATAATAATAGTAATAACACAAGCTAATAAAAATGGCTAGATTAATAAAAATTATGTGTTCCTAATATCTAGTTCCCCGACAACGGTGTCAAAAACTTGGTATCCGTTTCGCTATACTATGGATACTTTAGGCAAATGCACCTATCGTTCCTAGTAGTATAGTGTACAGGAGTATCGAGTGTCGATCCCACAGGAACTATGTGAGTACTAGTACTAATCTTCTTTCTATTATCTAACCTCACAAAACGAATGGCGAATTAATTGAAAATACAAATTAACTAAACTAATTACCTAATTAAATCACAATCTAGAAGTCAATAGAGAGAATGGACAAAAGTAGAGGCGAATCTAAATGAAGAATATCCTAAATCAAATATGCTATGACTCTATCTTGATTAATGAATAACCCAATCACTTAGACCCTAGAATCTCTTAATTAGGTTCAATCTTTCTCAAGTATTAACCCCCTATCCCCTTGGTTGATTGATTGGAATCTCTTCTCAATCAAAACTCCAAAGATAAGCATTAAGGTTCTATGAATTCTATGGTTTTGGTTAGGCTTGAATCTAACCGGGGAGACTTATGTGATCCTATCTCTAGCAACCCATGGAAGCCACTTTATTCTAGAGATTTCTCAATCTACCTGTATGAAATCAATATTGAATCTAAGGATGCTTGCAAATCCCAATTCAATAATCAATAAACTCAAGAATAAATCTAAGACAAAAATTAAGAATTCATTAACTAAAGATTCAAATCATAGTCATAGAAAATTAGGGTTCATCCCATCCAAATTATTCACAACTCAATCATATGTACAAGAATAAATCCAAAAATACAAGAAAAGAATGAAAAAACTCATTCTCATGTAATTCTCTTGATTCCTCCCTTGCATCTGGTGAACACTTCTTGTATTGCACCATGGAAGCCCTTGAGTTGCTCCTCCACTCTTGCTTCTCCTCCCTACATCCTTCTAGATATGTATGAAGATGTGAGAGATGTGTGTGTCTTTATAGCTAATCTAACCTATTAGGGTTCAACTCTCCTTTTTAACATGTTCTCTCCCTTGTTCTTCCAGTTCACGCTAACTCTACTACTCAAAAATTGCAAAATCCCTTAAGTAAGCCGCCCCTATGTTTGTCCCAGTCGCGCCTACGGCTGGATGAACCGCGGGAGGAAGCTGGCCAGCCATGGCCGCGTCTGGACCCACGGCTGGTGAGCTGCGGGTAACCTCAAGTGAGCCGAGAGCGCGGCTCAACCCGCGGCTGAAACTCTCAACATTCTGATCTTGGCCGCGTCTCAGTCCCTGGTGCAGATAAGAGTGTGGCCGAGGTCAGAAACTTTTTTTTTGTGTTCAATTGTGCCTCCAACTGTGGTCTAGTAGCTCTAATGCCTTTGTAGCACAAAACCCTTGGACTTTGCTCCATATTTTGGCATGTTTTACTCCATCAATCGTCCTCCATCATCGAATCAACCATCCAAACTCTGTCTTTGCAACTTCAATTAATTAAATTCGATGACGAAGCTATCAAAAACCTACAAAATAGCACAAAAATATATGTAGATCACACATTTACACAAATTGGCATAAAAATCACAAATGAGAAGAAATAGCTAAGAACTAGAGGAAAAACCCATAAAAAACCCTAAAAACCTAATCTAAAAATCTACTAAAAACTAGTAGAAGAAATAGCTAAGAACTAGAGGAAAAACCCATAAAAAACCCTAAAAACCTAATCTAAAAATCTACTAAAAACTAGTAGAAGAAATAGCTAAGAACTAGAGGAAAAACCCATAAAAAACCCTAAAAACCTAATCTAAAAATCTACTAAAAACTAGTACACTTTAGCACTTATCAACATGCTTCAACAACTTTCCTTTGATCTTACAAAGCATCATGATGAATCACAGATATCAATGTGACATTGCGGTTATTCCACATGAAAGCATACTTGTTTTTCCTTCCATTATATTGAGCTTTCTTGTCATATGGCCAAGGTCTCCCAAAAGGATATGACATTTTTGTATTGGAGCTACATCACAAAGCACTTTATCATTATATCTACCAATAGAAAATCTCCACTTGCCTAGTTACCTCCATTTCATCACCATCAATCAACCATTGTAATTTGTATGGTTGAGAATGTGTCATTGTAGGCAAGTTTAATTTTTCAATCATATATTGTGTTAGTGTATGCCTTAAAACCAAGATGTTTTAAGGTGTTTTGTATTTACACTTATTTATGTAATATTTATCCATGTGGTATTTTTCTTTATCATCTATACTTGTATTTCCATGTTACTTGTTTAATTGATAAAGTCTTTAAAATATTGACTGTGTATTAGAGATTGTAAGGGTTATATTATGAGACTCTAATACATAAAGTCATATTCTTAAATATCCCTAGTTATAGTATTAATGAGATTGGACATCATTAATGCGGATAGACTAGCACATACTTTACCTCTACTTATGGTAAGTAGTAGTTGATCTCATTGACTATGGTGTGCATGACACTTAAGCTAGTATGTAGATGCTTTTTTCAGAACAAGTTCATTGGATTGATCCGCCAAGAGTTTCAACTGTAGTGCCAATGGTTGAACTCTTAATGGCAATGTTGTAAGTGATCCTTTGACTTGAGATTACCATAGTATCTTGAGTGTAGATTACTATACTTTGACTCTATTCCTCGGTGCCCGTAAAAGGGTAGCCCATAGGTTAGAGATTGGGTATAGTTTGAAGCATGGAAAGATAGTGAGTAATCGATATAGGATTCACCACTCCTTAATAGGAGAGTATATCCCTTTATGGCCACTTGTTGAAAATATTCACTCATAAATCTTCTACAGAAGTGATAGTATAACTTGGAAATAATTTCAAGATTATACATCATGGGGAGTTATATTTCTAGAACAAGCAAATATAAATTAGTCATTTAATAGTATGCACTATACTTTTAGACTAATTGGGATGTAGTGTGGTGAAAGGATATTAATTATACAGTAGCATTGTCATTGAAGGGTAAGGTCTACCATATGACTTTTCTATTCACTTGGGTGGTCATGATGCATTGCTAGGCGCCACTCATGATCTATAAGTTTGAATTGATTAATTAGTAATTAATGATAAATTAAAGTGTTTAATTTATCTAGCTCAATTAATGAGTTATAATTTATACTTATTGCCAATATGAATGGAACCTAATAGGTCACACACATAACGAACAAAATCTTTGGGTTAAAATGTAATTAAGATAAGTATGAGATACTTATGGGATTAATTTATGAGATAAATTAACTTAAGGGACTTATTTATAAATATTCTAAGTCTTGTAGGAAATTGGTTTCCTAAAAGAAATAATGTAACTAATTGGTTTCCTTATGAAATAGATTTTCTAAAGGAGAAGGTTTAGCTTAAAGTAAGTTACCTATACCTTCTTGGTTTCCAATTAGCTTTATTTCCTAAAAGACTGGAATACTTCCTCTATAAATAGGTTCATGCTTTGACTCTTGAATTATTATTACAACACAAAAGGAAAACTAGTGAGAGAAAATTGAAGAAAGAAAATCACGCCACTTTCTCTCTCAGGCATCTCTCTCTCTCTCTCTCTCTCTCTCTCCTAATTATTAGGTTTTTCTTCTTCTTGTGTTCTTAAATAATTAAAGGGAGCTAGCACTCAAAAGTCAAAGCAAGCAAGCCTACAAGGTTCCCAAAGAAGTTGTTCCTGTGAATATCGTTAGAGGCTCTACGCTTGGAGGGCTTTTTCATGGTAGATCTAACATCTTCTTCGAAGGATCTTTGCCTAGTAGCATAGAAATCTTTTGTGCTTGAGGTAATCCTCATGCAAACCTCCTCCTTAATCATGTAGATATGTCAAAGAGATCCATGGTTAAGGTAATAAATTTTTATTTTTTCGCTGTGTTACCTATGCTATTACCTTACAGTGGTATCAGAGCCTCCTTTGATTATATCTATATGATTTGTGTTTATTTAATTGTCATAAATATAGATGATTTGTTCTTGATGCAATTTGTCTCAAAATTATTTTAGAAAAATCAAGAGCTTGATTTTTAATGAAAAGTTCTTGATTGTTAACAGTATTTTAAATAATTAAGATAAGTTCTTAAGGTTGTTTTTATGGTTTCTAAATTGTTTTTGCGTGCTAAAAGGGTTTTAACATGTTTTGATTCAAAAGAGTTTCGAAAAACACTAAAGAATTTCAAAAAACGTATTTTCTGGGCACAAACTGTGCGATAAACCATGCACGGTTTGACCCACGGTTAAAAGCCCGAACTTTCGATCTACAAATCACGGATGAAACCGTGCATGGTTTGTCCCACAATTTATAAAACTGCGGATAAAATTGCGCATGTTTTGTCCCACGGTTTGTTGGCATAATTTTAGCGGGATTTTTTCTAAATTTTTGAAAAACGCAAATTTTGGTAATTTCTCTATTAAAACACTTTCTAATTTTAATTGTTAATATTTGGAAAGTTATAACTTGGAAACTTATATCTTCTATAACTATATTTTTTAGACAAATAAATTTCAAGAGCATTAATCTAATTTATTTAGACCATGTGATTTATGACTACAATTAAATAAATTAATTTATTTAATTGTTAAATAGTATGATGGCATGGTGGATGATTATGGACTAGACCAATGTGATTGAATGGTTATTACTTCTTTTATGGTTGGCTTGTATTGGTTTTATAAATAGGGCCTGCGTGTTCCCCTCGAATGTAACTCGAATGTAACTCGAGGTTTCTTGATCAATACTTGTAATATATAAAGTATAGGTTAGGAATAGGCTTATTTTCTAAATTGTTTAGACTAGAATTACATATGTAATGTACAAGACGATGGAGATGGCACCAAGGAGCAACCTAGGAGACTGCATCAAGGAGTTGACACGTTCCTTAGGAATTTTAACCAAATATTTTCTTCAAGGCTCGAAGAAAATATTGTTAGTTAAAGTCCATAATCATCCACTGTTTATTATGCTTTTATTTTATATGTTGATATATTTTAATTGCATAATATGATGAGACATTGTTTTAAACTAAAATCCCTCAAATTTAAATATTAAATCATCTATTTAAGTTGCCTTCCATTATTATAACAAAAACGAAGAGTTCCTATTAAGTGTTGACTTGTTGGCCCACTAGTCAAGGTCGCCTTACTTGGAATATGTTTTTGTTATGAGATTTGATCTCTGAATAATAGATATGATTTAACAAAAAATACATAACTTGTTGGCCCACCGTTCAAGGTTATGGTATTTTTGAGGCAAACTTTGACATCAAGGGTTGATGTCAAAATAGGAGTCACAAGGGTTGTGATTGGTAACAATTACCTACCTAATCAAAATTATCTTTGGGTCATTGGCCCACAGTCAAGTTTAAAGATAATTAGATGGGATCCTAACCCACTAGGAATTTCCAACGGATTCCCGAATCAATATTGAGGGTTATTGATTTGAAGTAAAATAGTGAGAGCAAACCAAATAAATTTACTAATCCACATTTTTTATTTGCGTATATATAACATAAAACAAATACTTATTTTCTGTCTTAACTTTTTGTAGAATGTCTAATGTGAATTTGCGACCGATTCTTGATAACAAACTCAATGAAACCAACTTTGAGGACTGGAATATTAATTTGAGAATTGTTCTCAAACATGAAAAAATTGAGTATGTCCTCGATAAACCCATGCCCCCTCCTCCTCTTGCTACTGCATCACCTGAGGACATAGATGCATATGAGATGCACAAAGCCGATAATGATGTTGCAGCATGTATCATGTTAGCTGCTGTGTCCTCGGCATTGCAAAAGCAACATCTTAAGATGGATGCTTCGTCCATGATTGTGCATTTAAAAGAAATGTTCGACGCACAAGCTAGGACTGAGAGGTATGAGACCTCAAGAGAGCTTTATCAATGCAAGATGTTAGAGAGATCTTTAGTGACTACCCATGTACTGAAGATGATTAGGCTAATTGAAAAATTAGCTAATCTAGGATACGTCTCTGACAATAAGTTAAGTATTGACTTAATTCTTCAGTCCCTCCCTGATAGCTATTCACAATTCATTCTGCACTTCAACATGCGAAAAGTTGAGTGCACTTTGAATGAATTGATGAACATGCTCAAGACTACTAAGCCTCATCTTCAGAGACAGAAGAGCACCGTTATGCTTGTCTCAGGCTCCAAGAAAAAGAAGCCCAATTCTAGGCTTAAGAAGTCGAAAAAGAAGAGAACTAAACCTAAAGGTGGGGTTAAGAAGGACAAACCCAAGGGCACATGCTTCCATTGCGGACAAGATGGGCATTGGAAGAGGAATTGCAAGGCCTACCTTGACTCTCTGAAGTCAAAGAAGCTTGGTGAAGCTTCAACTTCTGGTATGTTTATGATTGAGATTAATTTATATACTAACCAAGACTCATGGGTATTAGATACCGGATTTGGATCTCATATTTGTAATAATATGCAGGGTCTTAAAGATAGTAGATTCCTAGCAAAGGAAAAGGTCGAGCTGTGCGTGGGGAATGGAGCAAGAGTTGCTGCATTAGCCGTACAAACCTATGTACTCTCTTTGCCCACTGGACTTATTTTAGAAATAAGAAATTGTTATTTTGTTCCCGTACTTACTAAAAACATCATTTCTATCTCATTGTTAGACTTAGATGGTTTGACCATCATACAAAGGAATAAAAGTTGTTCTTTTTCACGTGATGGTATTGCTTATAGTACTGGTATATTGATTAATGGTTTATATATTCTAAATGAAGATAAGTCCATTCTTAACATAAACACCAAGAAACAAAAATTAGATATTGTAAACCAATCATACCCTTGGCATTGTAGACTTGGTCATATAAATGAGAAACATATATCTAAATTACATAAAGATGGATACTTGGAATCATTTGATTATGAATCATTTGGGACATGCGAATCTTGTTTACATGGCAAGATGACCAAGACACCTTTTACTGGAAAGAGTGAACGTGCTAGTGATCTTCTTGGGCTTATACATACTAATATTTGTGGCCCAATGTCAATCCATGCTAGAGATGGTTTCTCCTACTTCATCACTTTCACGGATGACCATTCTAGATATGGTTATGTGTTTCTAATGAAGCACAAATCTGAGACTTTTGAAAAGTTCAAAGTCTTTAAAGTTGAAGTTGAGAAACAACTTGGCAAGAGTATCAAAACACTTAGATCTGATCGAGGTGGAGAATACTTAAGTCAAGAGTTCGAACAATATCTAGAAGAAAATGGGATTATTCCTCAATGGAATCCTCCATACACGCCACAATTAAATGGTGTGTCTAATAGAATAAATTGTACTTTATTAGATATGGTACATTCCATGATGGGCCATGCATCACTTCTCAGTTCGTTTTGGGGATATGCCTTAGATTCCGCCTCCTTTACACTCAACCACATTTCTACAAAATCTGTTGATGCCACACCTTATGAGATATGGTATGGTAAAAGACCAAATCTTAGTTATCTAAAGATATAGGGAACATTCGCTTATGTAAAGCAAAATATATCGAACAAGCTTGAATCTAAGTCTGATAAGTGTTTGTCTGTGGGGTATTCTAGAAAGGGTCGAGGATACTATTTCTACAATCTCCTTGAGCAAAAAGTGTTTGTCTCAAGATATACTATCTTTCTAGATAAAGAATTTACTCTCAAAAGATGTAGCAGGAGTAAAGTAGAACTTGAAGAAATTCAAGAACCACAAAGTAGTCAACAGTTGGAACAAGTGCTTACGCCACATATTAATGAGGCGCAGTCGGAAACTCAAGTTATACAAGAACTTCATAGATCTAGTAGAACATGTTATGCTCCTGAGAGCTATGAATTTTACCTATAAAGCAAGGTTAGTGGCAAAAGGTTACAGACAAAGGCAAAGAATTGACTTTGAAGAAACCTTTTCGCCAGTAGCTATGCTTAAATCCATTAGGATTTTGCTTGCCATAGCTACTTATTATAACTATGAGATTTGGCAAATGGATGTCAAGACTGAATTCCTTAACGGGAATTTGCAAGAGGATGTGTACATGACACAACCTGAGGTTTTTGACTCCATTGATAGTCATAAGGTATGCAAGCTACAAAAGTCCATTTATGGACTCAAGCAAGCTTCAAGGAGTTGGAACATTCGTTTTGATGAGACAATCAAAGAGTTTGATTTTCTTAAGAATGAAGAAGAGCCTTGTGTATACAAGAAGGTGAGTGGGAGCGCTATCGTTTTCTTAATACTTTATGTGGATGACATATTGTTAATGGGAAACGACATACCTTTACTACAAACTATAAAGGTATGGTTGTCCAAAAGTTTCTTCATGAAGGATCTAGAAGAGGCAACCTATATTTCTAAAAGACTAGAATACTTTTTCTATAAATATATTCATGCTTTGACTCTTGAATTATTATTGCAACACAAAAGAAAACTAGTGAGAGAAAAATTGAAGAAAGAGGCACGCCACTTTCTCTCTCTAGGCATCTCTCTCTCTCTCTTAATTGTTAGGTTTTTCTTCGTCTTGTGTTCTTAAATAATTCAAGGGAGCTAGCACTCAAAAGTCAAAGCAAGCAAGCCTACGAGGTTTCCAAAGAATTTGTTCGTGTGGATATTGTTAGAGGCTCTATGCTTGGAGGGCTTTTTCGTGGTAGATCTAACATCTTTTTCGAAGGGATCTTTGCCTAGTAGCATAGAAATCTTCTATGCTTGAGGTAATCTTCATGCAAACCTCCTTGTTAATCATGTAGATATGTCAAAGAGATCCATGGTTAAGGTAATAAATTTTTATTTTTCTGCTGCATTACCTATGCTATTACCTTACGTATTGACCAGCAATGTTAGTACAACATCCACCATCAATAATCAAACCACATACCTTATCTTGAAAAAGGTATCTGATTTGAGACACATTCATCCATTGCACTTCATCAGTATCTTCACTGATTTGCATGGTTGAAGCTTCATTCTCATCTTCTCAATTTCATCCTTCACAGCTTCTTCTTTAGATTGAATCACCACTGCCCCGTGATTTGGACTTTCACTTGCAGCATGGCCTCTACCTTAACATTTTTAACATTTGGTTCTTCTTGCGTGGCTCTTTGATTGTTCCATTACAATCTCCACAATGGCATTTGATTCTTCGTTTGGTTGATCAACTTTTGCTTTGGAAGTTGTAGAATTTGATACCTTTTCTTCCAACTTCGTTGGAGAATGGTTTGTATGAAAAGTTGATGTTTGGGCTTGAGAATGCTTTGACCCTCTCCTCTTGAGCATTTTGCTCAATTTCGAGGTCCTTGATCACCACAACATCTCCATGTTGCTTCTCTATAATGTTGGCAATTTGTTACATTTAGTTCTTTTCATGTTTACAATTTTTCTTCTTAACAAGCTCCTCTCTGTTGAACAACAAGTTCTTCTACTTTGGAATTTGGATGTGAAACTACTTCATCCTTCGAACATTTTCCACGATTGCTTTGTACATGGTTGTACAAATATCACCTCCTTAACAACTTCTTTAGTTCTTTCAAAGTGCAAATTGATGGTTCTCTATTCTTCTTTCTGTCAGGCATTCCTGATGCCACCATAATAAGCAAAAGCAGTAGGTTTATTGATTATGAATTCTACCCTTTTGCTCATCTGTGTATGGATAAGCAGATCAAACATCTTCTCTATCTTCTCATCTCATTTTAGATAATTCTCCAGATTAGATCCCCCATGAAATGTTGAAATTTTTCATTTGATTTCCTTAATAGGATCTACTCCATGACTTTCACCACGTTGAGGAGGCCTATTACTGGATTTACTATGTGTATTTGCCACTCGATCCAATCACTCCTTGGTTTATTGGATGCTAGCTATTAATGAGTCAACAGCTTTCAACAAATCGAATGAGCTAGATTCTCCTTTGTGCCATTTTGAATAAATTCCTACACAAGTGGTTAGTGACAATAAAAATTGAAAATTTTGCTCACCACTCAACCTCACATGTATCCACTCGCACTCGTATATCATCACTCAATTCCACCCTATTTGTCTCACCAATCTCAATGCCTTCTAACCCCCTCCTTGAAGAAGTTTTGAGTTCTTCCTCTAAGATGTTTTCAGTTCAACTTATCAAGTGAACTAATTAAGTTTGTGGCACAAGTGGAAAATGTAGGACTTCAAACACAAGAAATTTTGGAATAGTCACAATGGAAATGGAATTAGGCACAAAGAATACTAGAAATGACTCAAATAGGATTGTCACATAAATTTGGACAATGTGGAAGATTAAGAATTTGAACACAATTCAAGGATGATTTTCACTATGAACCAAAATGAACCAAGATAAATGGAATGAAACGAATCAATGTGATTGATTTCTTGAATAAAAATCTAATTTGTTTCAATTTTCTTGAGCAAAGATTTTCCACTTCAAAGAAACACAATTCAACTCTTCCTTTCAAAAAAAAAAATTTTACCTTGGACAATATTATTTATTTATTTATTTTTACTCCAACAAGTTCAAGATTCAAGATTTCTCTAGATTTCTCTTGAACTTCTTCAACACCAACATCAACTCAGACCACTAACAACACAATCAAATCACGTTATAGGCCAACTCTTCTGACCTATCTTGATTTTCCTTTCAACACTAACTCCACAATATTCAAGATTTAACTTCAAGAAAATCAAGATCGATCTTGAGTTGATAGAAAGGTTTGGATCACATTGCTAGACCCCAGTGTTTTGATGATAACTTGAGTTGTAAAACTGGGATTGAGATGATTCTTATAGCATTGGAAAACTATCTCAAAAGACTACAACTTTTGTGTTGCACAAGAGCTTAATTGGCTTCTTTCATTGAATTATTTGGCCAAGAATCAACTAGTGGAACCCAGTCGCGGACTCAGCCCCACCCACGGCTCACCCCAAGCCTGGAACAAGAATGACCCAAGGCTCAAACTTCTAGGAGCATTTCACGGACTGATCCACATGACGTTTACTCACGGATTCAACCCATGGATGTTAGCCACGATCTCATATGCGCCCGCGACTCAGTCATTTCCACCCGCGGCTCACAGGCAAAAGGGCAGCCACAAGTTGAACATATTCTACGCCTACATCTCAGTTAACCCTACTCGTGGCTCATCCTCAGTCAAAGGCGGTGAAGAAGTTTAAAATCTGAATTTTTGAGCTCGATTTTTGTACTTTTTGGTCATTCTTAGGTATTAGGGTTTGCAATGTATTAAGGGGTATTGTAATACCCAACATTAAGTAAAGGGCAAAAAGGTCATTTGGCCTAAAAAAAAAAAAAAAGATTGGCAGTCGGTGGATATTTTTTCAAAAGAAGTCAGGCAGAATTTCTGCAAAGGAAAGAAAGAAGCAGCGAGAAAGAAGAAAAGAAAAGAGAGAAGAAAGAAAGAAAAAAAAAGAGAGAAGAAAGAAAAGAAAGAGAGAAGAAGAAGAAGAGAAAGGGGAGAAAGAGAGAGAGAAGTCCGGCCAGCAGGGGAGAGAGAGAGAGAGAGAGAGAGAGAGAGGGAGAAGAAGAAGAGAAATAGGAAAAAAAAAAGAAAAAAAAAGAGGAAGAAAAAGGAAAAAATTTGGATTTAGCTAAATAAGGTAAATCTTTATGCTTAAATCTTGTTTATTAAATAGATTATGATAAGTATGTGATGTTTTTGGTAGAAATAATAGCATGCATGGAATAGAAATTGAGTAGATAGAATTTTAGAGTTTAGGAAATTTTAGGAAAATTTAGAGAAAAATGATTTCTTGGTATATCTAGAGTTAATAGTTTTATTATGGTGTTAATTTCTAGTAAGAGGAGGAAAAAGTTGATGTGGGAAATTAAAGTTGAGATTTGATTATAGTTTAGGTCATGTAAGATGGGTAAGTGATTGAGTTAAGCCTTGGTGTTAGATCAAAGTTAGAGTATTATTTTTCTAATATATTTTTAGTGGTTAATTTTGATGGTTATGTTATATAATAGATTCAAGAGAGCAAGTGGCGGAGGAAGTCGCTTAAGAAGGAGACTCTACTCTGAAATTTTTGGTGCATAGTCTAATTGAGGTAAGTGTAATGCATATTATGAATCACAAATACTATATAAGGCTTGCAAAGCATTTTGTGAGTATTTTAAAGTATGCAATATGTATAAATTGAAATTGACATACATATATATTGTTAAATAGATGTATGTTGAGAAAATGCATTCAAAGTGGTTTATTTTGTATACGAAAGTTTAAATGAGCTTGCAAAGTATTTAAAGGTGAATGATTTACGTTGAATGTATAAGATAATACATTTGACATTTTTTTGTCAAAGTATGTTTTATATATTGTTAAAGTTTTAACATTAAAGAATGAGAAAGTGAATGATTGTTTGTGACAATGATTTTTGTCAAATAAAGTTGAAAGAATTTAGTTGTGAAAATGATTTGAAAGTAACTCTATGCAGAGCTAACTAAAACTAACAGGGTTATTGTTAGTCTGGGTGCACCTAGTATATGCCGGCTAGGGAATGTCCGCAGTGATTCCCTCCCTTCGCGGGATAGTATACCCTTCGGGGGATAGCCCTTCGGGGAACAGAGACAGATACCCTTCGGGGGATAGCCCTTCGGGGACAGAGTACCCTTCGGGGATAGTAGGTTCTGCATAGTGGTGACTTCGAAAATAATCAAAGTTGTTTATGAAACCAAAAATGTGATTTTATTGAATTGTTTTATGTCATATGTGATGACTATATAGATTTTATACCAAAAGTGGTGATTTTAAGTAAATTGTTTAAAATGGTTATAATATGTATTATGCTTACTGAGTGTGAAAACTCACCCCCTCAATATTTTTCAGTATTTTGTAGAAAGTGCAGGAGTTAGAACCAAGAGGAGAATCTCAGAGCCATTTGAAATCAGAGGTATTACCCGGTTATTTTTGTCGTTCCGGGTACAGGATAATATAAGTATTATTCTGCACTTATGGCCATGTGATGCAATATTTGGTATTGTAAATATTATTTTTGGTATAGTTGCTCCGTTGGTTGTAAATTATGAATCTTGGGATATTTCTATAGAAATAGATGAAGTTCTTATGAGCATTTATTTTATGGTTGAAATGGATGATTGATGACTTGTGTTAGTAGGTTATAAATCTGTGAGAAAATATGGTGTAAATTGTGAATGAGATGATATGATGTATTGTGAATGTATTGGAAATCCTTGGGTTGGCGAAAATTTTGTGCAGGTATTTTTAAATTTTTGGGAAAGGTCCAGATACATAGGAGATGCTGCTGAAATTTCGGTAGAATTTAGAGGAAAGTTAAGGCTTACGTGATTTGGGGTGGTTTATTCCACCTCGAGCTACGTGCCGGTCATGACCTTTAGATTCAGGTCGTGACAAAGTTGGTATCAGAGCAACGGTTATGGGATTGTAATTATTTTTATAAGATTGAATTAATAAGTTATAGAATTAGTTTATTGTTTTGAACCATGGAGCTATAGGCTTTAATTTGTCATAGAGTATTTATTATATCTTAGTTTATGCTAGTGATTCTTATCGTTCAAGTTAAGTATATTATATATATGTTGAGAGCATGTGTTATGGATTTCGGAGGTGATTGGGAGCAACATTTACCATTAATTGAGTTTGCTTACAATAACAGTTACCAATCGAGTTTTGAAATGGATATATATGAGGCATTGTATGATGAGAAATGTTGGTTTCCTATTTGTTGGGAAGAAGTAGGAGATAGGAAGTTATTAAGTATTGAGATTTGTACAATTGACTAAATATCCCTATTGACTGGAAGAGTCAATATCACTGCAGCTTTGACTCTATTGTAGAAAGAATTATTTGGAGTTTTACGGAGAAAATAGCAGTGATCAGAGAGTGTCTTAAGGCAGCTCACAGTAGATAGAATAGTTATACAGATTTGAGGAGGAAACATCTTGGATTTAGTGTTAGTAATCACGTATTCCTTAAGGTATCACCCATGAGAAGAATTATAAGATTTGAAAAAGAAAGGTAAATTGTCTCTTAGTTATATTGGACCATTTGAGGTACCACTTGAGAAGATAAGAGCAGTACAGTATAGGTTGGCCCTTCCACCAGATTCTTTTTGAAGTTTACCTAGTATTTTATGTGTCTATGTTGAGAAAGTATGTGGTAGATCCTTTGCATGTCATTGAATTGCAAACAGTTGAGTTGAGTAAGGATTTGAGCTATATAGAGCAACCAATTTCAATTGTGGATCGTCAAATTAAGAAGCTTAGGCATAAGAGATTGCTTTGGCAAAGGTTCAATGGAGGAATCGTTCCGTTAGGGAGAGCACGTGGGAGTTAGAGGATGAGATGCGAGACAAGTATCTAAATTTATTCCCACATTCAGGTATGTAGTTAGTTCAAAATTCGAGGACGAATTTTTTTTATTAGGGGGAGAGAATGTAATACCCAGCATAAGTGAGGGGCAGAAAGGTAATTTGGCCCAAAAAAAAAAAAGTCGGTGGGATTTTTTCCAAAAGAAAAGCTAGCAGAAACTTCTGCAAAGTGAAAGAAAGAAGCAGCGAGAAAGAAAGAAAAGAAAAGAGAGAAGAAAGAAAAGAAAGAGAGAAGAAGAAGAAGAAAAAGGAGGAAAAAGAAGGAAGGTCCGGCCAGCAAGAGGAGAGAGAGAGACAGAGAGAGAGAGAAATAGGAAAGGAAAAGAAAAGGGAAAAGGGAGAAATTGTATAGAGATTATATAAGGTAATTTTTATGCTTGAATCTTGTTTATTAAATAAGTTATGATGAAGTATATGATATTTTTGGTGGAAGTGATAGCATGCATGGAATAGAAATTGAGTTGATGGAATTTTAGAGTTTAGGAAATTTTAGGAAATTTGGGAAAAAATGATTTCTTGGTATTATTTAGAGTTAATAGGTTTTGTTATGGTGTTAATTACCAATTAGAAGATGAAAGAGTTGATTTGGGAAATTAAAGTTGAGATTTGATTATAGTTTAGGCCATGTAAGATGGGTAAGTGATTGAGTTAAGCCTTGGGGCTAGATTAAAGTTAGAGTATTATTTTTCTAATGTATTTTTAGTTGTTAATTTTGATCGTTATATTATATAATAGATTCAAGAGAACAGTTGGCGGAGGAAGCCGCCTAAGGGGGTGATCGAGTCGAGATTTTTGGTGCATAGCCTATTAGAGGTAAGTGTAATACATATTATGAATCACTAGTATTATATATTGCTTGCAAAGCATTTTGTGAGTATTTTAAAGTATGCAATATGTATAAATTGAAATTGACATGCATATATGTTGCTAAAAGGATGCACGTTGAGAAAATGCATACAAAGTGGTTTATTTTGTATACAAAGTGGTTTATTTGGAATATGAAAGTTTAAATGAGCTTGCAAAGCATTTAAAGGTGAATGATTTACGTTGGGTGTATAAGATAATACATTTGACGTTTTTTTTAAAGTATATGTTTATATATTGTTAAAGTTTTAACATTAAAGAATGAGAAAGTGAATGATTGTTTGTGACAATGATTTTTGTCAAATAAAGTTGAAAGAATTTAGTTGTGAAAATGATTTGATAGTAACTCTATGCAAAATTAACTAAAACTAACAGGGTTATTGTTAGTCTGGGTGCACCTAACATATGCCGACTAGGGAATGTCCGCAGTGATTCCCTCCCTTCGCGAGATAGTATACTCTTCGGGGGATAGCCCTTCGGGGAACAGAGACAGGATACCCTTCGGGGGATAGCCCTTCGGGGACAGAGTACCCTTCGGGGGATAGTAGGTTCTGCATAGTGGTGACTTCGAAAAATAATCAAAGTTGTTTATGAAACCAAAAATGTGATTTTATTAATTGTTTTATGTCATATGTGATGACTATAGAGATTTTATACCAAAAGTGGTGATTTTAAGTAAAATTGTTTAAAATGGTTATAATATGTATTATGCTTACTAAGTGTGAAAACTCACCCCTCAATATTTTTTAGTATTTTGTGGAAAGTGCAGGAGTTATAACCAAGAGGAGAATCTCAGAGCCATTTGAAATCAGAGGTATTACCCGGTTATTTTTGTCGTTTCGGGTACAGGATAATATAAGTATTATTCTGCACTTATGGCCATGTGATGCAATATTTGGTATTGTAAATATTATTTTTGGCATAGTTGCTCCGTTGGGAGAGAGATTTGACTTAGTCTCCTTGAGAAGTATGGCTAATCTTCCTCGCCTAAGAAATGCCACTTTTTCTATTTGTTGTACTCCTTCACCTTGCATCCTTTCTTCTTAGCCTCCACCTGAACTTGCTATGTGTTGCATGTTCCTTTATCCCGCTGCTACAGCTATGCATCTGTTGAACAGTTGTTGCCATTGTTTGAACTCCTCCTTTGTTACTTGGGCATTAGAAGATTCTACACCAATCAATCTTCTCCTTTCAACCTTATATTTCTCACCTCCACATTCAAGAACTAAATTCGGAGTCTTGGGCCTTGCTTTCATCCTTTTCCTACCCATGAAGCTTTTAGCCTGTTGGCATGCCTCGGAGTTAATAAATTTTTGGATAGGATACCCGAAAGCTCTTCATCATTACTACTTGTTTTATTTTGAGAAATGTTTTCCAAATTCCAGAAATAGAGCCACTGTATTCTGAACCTCCAGCGCCTCCCTTCCCTTGAAAAAAAAACTTCTTGAATTTGCAAAAACAAGTTTGTTGAAGTCTCTTCATGAATTTCTTTCACTACATTGTCTTCATCACCTGGCTGAGTCACTTCTTGGGAAACACCCTGATGCAATTCTCCCTTTTCTCCTAGAATATTTTCTTCTTGTTGTAATTGATTCTCCTCCACGACCTGATTCAAAATTTCCACTTTAGTAGTCTTCTTTGACACCAACATTTTTTAATAAGCTACTTCTTTTTTAACATTATCATATTTCCCTTCCATCTGAACGTCTGCCTCCTCCCCTCCTTCTTTTGGTTTTTAGACTTGTTTAACATTAGTTGCAACTGTTGCATCATTCTTATTTGGCTCTTGATTCGCCCAGTAGTGACTCTCTACATGCCCAATCTTACAACGACAACCACAATAATCTGGCATATTTTCATACTCAACATGTTGCCAAAAACCCACCCCACCATTGTTTGTCCAAATCTTTTTTGGTTTTTCCCCTAATGAGTCTAGTTCAATACAAATGTAAGCCACGCTAGGGGCGACAAATCTGCCGTTGAAACATCCATTCTTAAGGGCTCACCAATTGTTCATGCAATTGAAAAAAGAAGGGCCTTTGCAAAGAAGTGAACTGGTAATGTTGGGAGCCAAATCCATATGGTCACCATCGGCGATTCGTGTTGGACTGAAAAAGAAGGATCCCACTTCAATACTCGCATGATGTAGCCCTTCAAAGACCACACTCCACGTAGCCAGCATCTGTGAAAATCATCCTCCAAATCAAAATGTATCAAAATATGTCATGGATCCAAGAGACCCAATGCAAAGAATCCCAGGGAGCCAACAGTCAAAAACTCCTTGCGCCGAACTTCCATAAATGGCCTCCCTTTGGAAAATTTACCGACCAGGGAAAAACAAAAAGGATTCGACAATGCCTAAATTTCTTCCTATGAAAAAGAAATAGCCGGAGCTCCTTGATATTGTTCTGGTTTCATGATCAAAGGGGCAAATGGTGTCAACATTTTCTCAGATGCAACCACCTCCGCAAACGTTCTCACTAAGCCTTCCCCCAAAGAGGTTGCCATTAATGCTAGCCCTGGATGCCCTCTAATAGCCTAGAGGGCAGCCACTGCCAAACCCTAGGGCCTAAGAAATTTGAAGAAGAAAAATTGTAAAGATGAAGAGAAGAGATAGACAGACCAGATGCTACCGGCCACACTACCGAGAACCACCACCAGGAAGTGGCAACAAGTTTAAAATTCAAAAAGCCCACTAGTGATATCTAGACTTGAGGTATATTATCCCATCTCCTATCAATTATATCAATATACAGGCTATCAAGCTTTTTCTTGTTCTTAAATAGTTCTTTAATGCCATTAACAACTCTCCACATACCTTCATAAACATAACCCAATGAAGGGTTTTCATCAGAATCACAAATACACAATAAGCACATGATTGGACCCATAATTCTCACAATAATCAAGCAATTATTCCAAAATTGCCACCAAGAACAATTTGTTTGGCTTCTTTGGCTTTTACATTTTTCAATGCTTCCTTTCACTAAAGCTTCCAAATGCTCTTCCAAATCATGAAGACTCTTCAAAGGAATAAAATTAGTCCCAAAAGTGTGTTTCAGCAAGGACAGAATTTCTCTCCAAGCAGGCCTTTTTCGCAAGCCAACTAAGAATCCATTTGCGATTATGAACATACACTGTGATTCTTGATAGCAAAGTAATTACATATTTCACATGAGTCATTGCTCCAATATCTTTCATAATCAAATTTAAAGCAATGTGCAGCATAAGGAGACCAAGTAATTGTAGGATATTTTTCAGAAAGTAATGCCCCAGTAGCTTTAGTAATTACTTGCATTATCTGTGACCATATGAACGATATTACTAGGCCCAACTATCTTCAACAATTTTAGCAAACAAGTTACGCAAATTTTCAGCATCGGACTCAAAATCTGAAGTAATCAACAGATTTAATAAATGAGATCCCAGTAGGACAATAGACAAGAAAGTTGATCAAACTTCACTTGCCTATTATCTTTCCAACCTGTCACCCATAATTGTACAACCTGTTTCACTCCTATTTACTACGCAAATTATCTACAAGTCAATTGAACCATGTTTCTTTGCATCTTTCAACAAATTTACTCTTAAAGCATGATAACTAGGCCCTTCATAACCATGACCCATACTTGCTATCTTTCCAATAGCTTGTTGGTAGTAAGAGAATTACAAGCATTCATTGGGATACATGCATCATAAAACCATAAAGCTATAGCCATGTCCGTATTATGCCATCTCTCTTTACTTTGCATGCATGATTTAATGCTTGGTTGAGAACGATCAAGAGCTTTACCTATCATATAAGCTTCTATACCATGTTGTGCTTTTCTTTTTCCCTTCTTTTCATCCACATTAGTGTGAGTTCCCTTTCCTTTTGGACGAGGAATTTCTTCAATGTCATCACCTTCAAAGTGCTCTACACTTTGTCCAAATGGATTCTCAATTTCAAAGTTTCCTTTTTTTCTCCTTTGATTTTTGAGCATTTTCTTTCAATGCATTTTCCATCACCAAATCGAACATCAGGAGGCACTTCTTTGCACTAGAGCAACATTAGCCCTTGACTTTCTTCATTTGAATAATAATCCTACTTGCAAAGGTAGACTTACAATATTGACAAATCAATACTCTTTTGCTTCAGAATTCTTTCCTTCTATAACATATCTCCATGTTTTGTTAGTTTTTTGCTTGTGGCTTTGACTTTGAGAAGACCTTGATGCCGATTCTTCGTTTGTTAGTGTGGAATGTGAATCTGAATCTTCCATAAAACTTCTTTAAGGAACAAACAAAGTTAGCAAACTATTACCTTAACATTAAGCAAAATAAGATAAAGCAATGTAAATAACAACAATTCCCTTCAATAAGAAAAATCTAAAAGCCAAACAAATTGAAATAGAAACCAAAGTTGAACTAACTTAACAAAACTATTTTAAACAAAGGGCATAAACAAAGGGCAAATACACATTGAAGAAAATAAGAGAAATCAAAGTTCAGCCATAGATTTGATATCAAACGTTGTCATTCATGAAAAAATGGTCAAATAAGAGAAACAGATGATAATAAGTACCTGTGCTATCCCAAACAGGAGGTATAATAAAAAGGAAATGCACGGTTTCCTACTCCCGAGCGCATGGAAAGATATTGAGGAAAAAAAAATAAATCATGCACTTACTAGTTGGTGACAGTAGCAAACTAGCAAACTCACAAAAATTGAGTTAAAAATTGCTCATTCCAAAATGCATTACAAAGCAAAATCCAAATAATCTACAACCTAGCATAATAGTTCAACATCTACTTGGACTTGGTCGCCTAGGTCCGTTGGTTACTACTAGAGTAGGATTAAAATCACTAAACTAGCAAATTTTATACTACTTGCAAGGATTAAAATCAGCCAAGCATAAAAGCTATGCTTCTATGGCTAGCAGCTGCCATTTGAGAATTTCTGTTTATGGTTATTTTGTTTTTAACTTAATGTGGATAAAACTAGCATTAAGAATAAACTATTCTGTCTTAAATTGCTTAATATGTATACATGGACCAAACTAGATTCATGTATAATATTGTATGCATGGACCTAACAACAGTTCTGAAAATGAATACTATATACCTGTATCGTTGTAAATTAACTCTCAATTTGTCCTCCAAGTACTGAACTTTTATTTGAATTCCTTTTTTATTTTGTGGTCCATTCTTTGCACAATATGGATTCGATGAACAATAAAATGTCATGACATGAATCAAACTTAGGGTGCTACATTACCAAGGCATCTGCATAAAATTCACCCTCAAGCAGCCAAGATTTGTATCTTATTATATCACCACATTACACAAAACTTAAATCATTCAACAAAGCGGGGCAATGGGGGCTCAATCTTGTCAAAAGATGCAGAGAAGCACATTTTTTTATTGGCAAACCCCGTTTATGATGGTGGGATGCCGGCCCAAATTTATTGATAAAAATATTAGTTATAAAATTGGAGGGGGACTAGACCAAACCTCCATACAATGAAATCCATAAAATCTTAAAGGCATAGAAATACTAGTA
This sequence comes from Mitragyna speciosa, assembly GCA_024721245.1. NCBI lineage: Eukaryota > Viridiplantae > Streptophyta > Magnoliopsida > Gentianales > Rubiaceae > Mitragyna > Mitragyna speciosa. Next base: position 12,069,418 of record CM045568.1, read on the forward strand.
TTACAATTTATGCAAAGTTTTAAATAAAAAGAAACCCATTTAGCTAGTAGAAACCCAAAATGCTGGAAAATTCAGTCGATCAAGACAAACAGCTCCACACACTTCCTTAGGCAAGTTAGAAAACCTGTGTACACTTTGTCTTCCTTCACCCTTATTGCTTCATTAGATAAAATATCAATTGGTTGATTTGCCCATCTATAGCAATGAGAAATCGAAAGAAATAAATGCTGAAATTATTTAATTTCTTCCACCTGATGAATCATGTACCATGGACAAGATTTTCTAACATGAAGCATATTAACCAAAACAAGAGAGTCAGATTCCAAGCAGTAACACATGAAGGTCCATGGAATCCAAAACTTTGCAAAGCATCAAATGTTGGAATTCTCATAAGTAAGAGGCAGAGCATAAAAAAAGATATTTTTAATGGTAAAGAAGAATCCCAAATCAGTTTAAAAAGAAGAGACGTGGGCTTACTCACCCAAATGATATTAAAAGTCGTACTCAATGAAAACTCCCCAGAAGTTGTAGGCTTCCATCTGATCCGATTAGTAGATTCCCCAACATTGCCAACCTCCACTTCTAAACCATCTTCCGTCAACAAACACATATTATCTTTAACCACACTCCTAACATGCAATATCCGTTTCCAAGTTTTAGAATCTAGTCCTCTTTGCTTCACCTATGATAAATGAATGGACTTGCAATATTTCTTAAACAAAAACACAAACCATAATGATTCTTGTAGTCTGAACCTCCACCAAAGCTTAATAGTAAAATCCCTCACACACTTGCTCCAAAGCTCTTAAACCAATACCACCTTCCTCCTTTGGCAAACACAACTTCCAGTGACATTTCGAGCAATCACCCTCACTACCCCATAAAAACCTTCCAAACATTCTCTCCAAATTGACAAGAACCTCTTTCGGTGGACAAGAGACTGCCAATACATGTAAGGGAATCGCGAACAGCACATGTTTAATCAGGATCATCCTTCTCCCCGCTAAAAGAAATTTATTCTGCCATGCCAATAATTTATTCATAATCGATGAAACAATCTTAGTAAAATGCACCTTCTTGTTTTTCCCCACAATCAATGGACAACCAAGACACTTTACTAGAAAAGATTTCTCAAAAAACCTAGCAACTTGCTTGATCAAAATCCTCCTTCCTCTCTTAGCATTTGGATGATAGAAAAAACCACTCTTTCTAGTGTTCAATTTTTGTCCAAAGCTTTCTTCATACTTATTTAGAACCTCCATAATTAGCTTCAAAGATCTCTTATCTCCACCTAAAAAATAATAATGTCATCAGCAAAAGACAAATGAGTAACAATAGGACATCCATGTGGGACCTTAAACAGCATAAATCCAGACAATATAGGAAGCTAATTTAGGGCTCTAGATAGCCCTTCTGTTGTAATAACAAACAGTGAAGGTGAGATCGGATCTCCTTGACGTAAACCCTGTGAAGATTTAAACAACCCATCCCATTAATTAAAACTGAAAACCAGCAATTTGAAATAATTCTCCATATCATGTCTATTCACCTTTCACCAAACCCAAAAGCACGCAAGACTCTAATAAGATAAATCCATGATACTTGATCATACGCCTTAGCCATATCTAACTTCAATACAACATTCCCCCTCTATTCTTTTTCCCAATACCTTCAACAAGTTCCTAGGCTAGCAAAAAATTTTTGGATATACCTCTACCTTTGATAAATCCACTTTGCTATATAGAAATTATCCGAGGTAAATAATTTGTTAACCTGTTAGCCAAAATCTTTGAAATAATCTTGTTCACAAAGTTGCATAAACTGATAGGCTGGAACTAAGTAAACTCTGAGGATGAGATATCTTAGGAATAAGCACTAACAAAGTTGAAGTAACTGCCTTTGGTAATCCTTCCCCATAAAAGAAACTTTGCATAGCTGTACATAAGTCATCCCTATTATGGTCCATGCATTAGTGAAGAATTTGTTAGAAAATCCATCCGACCCGAGGGAGCTATCTCCATCCATTTGATAGACTACACTCCAAATTTCCTCTACCGAAGGAACTTCCTCCAAAACTCGATTATCGTGCACTGATATTATGGTTGGAATCTGACTCAGATTACTTGTCCATTGACATTTTTCTTGTGAGAATAATTCTGCAAAAAAATCAGTAGCACATTGACCAATATCTACTTCAGATGACACCCATTCACCATACTTATTCTTGATTTTATGTATGATTGATCTATTCCGTCGACTAGCTCCAATAACATGGAAAACTTTGAATTTGCTATCTTTCCACCATTTTATCCAAGCCTTTTGCCTCCAAAACCTTTCCTTAATCGTAAGATCTTTATTCAACTCAATTCATACAGCTTCCAGATTACATTAAGACTCATCCTCATCATATTGAGTTCAGCCTCCGCAGCCCTTAGTTCCAACTGCTTCACCATGCCAAAAATGTCCCCAAACTTATCCTTAGACCAAGACCTAAGATGTTTTTTAACCTCCCTTAATTTCGCAACCAAAACCACCAGAGGGACCCAGCAGTTCAATGTGCCAAGACACCTGAACAACTTCCAAAATTTCATGATGGTTACTCCAGAATTTCAAAAAATAGAACATCTTAGGTTCATTATCCAGCCAAGACTTACCACAAATCAACATAGGGGCATGATCAGAGGGAAAGCGAGACAAATTCTACACTTGCATTTCCACATTCAAAGTAAAAACTTCCTGGTTAATCAACACTTGACAACATGGAAATAATTGTAATTATTCACCTCAATATGGATATTATGCTCAAAATAATAATTTGGGGTGGATGGACCAAGTGGATTATTCCAATCAATCTAATTACATGGAGCAAAATTCATCTTAGGAAATGGAAAATGAAATGCTAGCCAATTCTACTTATGTTTCAAATGAATTTCTTGAAAAAGAAAGATTGGTTTGTGCAAGAATTGATGCCCAAATGGATAAATTTAATGCAATATGTGAATGATTTGAAGGCCATTGTGCTATAATTAAAGAAGCCTTGAACTCTAGGAATGAGGAACAAATGCAAAAAGACAATAAAATGAACCCAAAGTCACCATGTTTTGAAAATAAACAACTCCATGTTCAAGATCAAATAGTTGAAAGTAGGAATGTGGACTTCAATGATAACTTGTTTGATAATCTTACTTTTAATGAAAATAAGGTTAAAGTTCAAAGAGATGTATGTGCTAATGATGTGAATAATAACGAACAATATGGTGTTTATGATGATTATGGTTATGCTTATATTTGTTCCATGTGTGGTGGTAATCGTGAGGAATATAATTGTGGCTCAATCCAACCATCATTAGAAACTTATGATAATCCACAAGTCACCTCAATGCATGAAAATGATTTTGAACATACTAATGAAATTCATGAACATGCTTGTATGGAAAATAGGATTGAAAGTAGGGAAATGGACCATAATAATCAACATGTAGAATCCCCAACTTGTGAAATCATGCATGACTTTCATGAAAATGAATGTGAAAAGAATGAAGAAATGCTTGATGATTCTACCTTTGTACTTGAACAAGAGCAAGTACATGAGGATAATATATGTGTGTGTGATAAAGTAGTTGAAAATGTGAAAATTGATGACAATTTAATTGGTTCGTCTACTTTTGAGCATACAAATGTTGAAAATAACCTTGTTCTTGAGAAGGATATTGAAAATGCAAAGGTAGATTTGAAGGAGCTTAATGTGAATAATGATCCTCAGTAGAGGTGAATTTAGATGAAGAATTCCCCTAAACCAACATGCCAAGACTCTAACTTGATTAATGATTAACCCAATTGCTTAGACCCTGGAGTCCCTTATGTGAATTATATCCTTTCTCAAGTGAAGCAATTCCTACCTTCTCGGTTGATTAATTGGAATCTCTTCTCAATTAAAACCCCTAAAAGATGTAATTTCTAATCAATGGACTCTATTTGTGGTTGAGCTTTAATCCTAAAACTCAACTTAGGAAAAACTCATGTAATCCTATCTCTAGCAATTCATTCAAGTTCTCTCTATTCATGAAGTGATCTAATCATATGTGCAATCTCTCGATATACCCATACAAAATCAATACTTGAATTGAAGGATGCATGCAAATCCCAATCCAAAACACAAATAAACTCATGAATAAATCTAAGAACAAAATGGGTCTTTCATTAAATCAAGAATAAAATCATAGACATAAGAATCTAGGGTTCATCCCATCTAAATCATAAACTACTCAATTCATAATTACAAGAATAAAATTCAACAAAATACAAGAAAAGAATAGAAAAACTCATTCTCATGCATCCCTCTTGAATCCTCCCTTGCATCTTGATAAATTCTTCTTGCTTTCTCCATTGAAGCCCTTGAGTTGTCCCTCTACTCTTGCTTTCTCCTCCCTACATCACTCTAGATGTGCAAAATGTGTGTTTCTGAGATGTGTGCGGCGTGTGTGTGTTTTTCCTCGAGTTAGGGTTCTTCTTCTCGTCAAATGGCCAGTTCAGCTGCTAAATACGCTGTAGATTCTGTGAAGAAACCGCGGCATAAACCGCGCGCGGGTTGTCGCGCGGTTTGTTCACTTAACTTCTGAATGGAAACCGCAGCACAAATCGCGCGTGGGTTGTCACGCGGTTTGTCTACGTTAGATTTGGCCTCAAAGGCAGTCGAATTAGCTTTTCCTTAAAACACAAAAGTTGTATCCCCTTGAGATAGCTTTCCAAAACATCAAAAATCACGTCATTTAGAGGTCTGTGGCCAGAGATGTACTCAAAATACTAAGAACTGGTCGGAACAGCCTCGCAGTGCAAATGTGCTTCAGTAACTTGGGATTTTGACCATTGAAACGTGAGAACTGGACTTTGATGTCTTCGTATGAATTGTAGAAAATTGTCTTAGCTTCAAAATACCTCAAGAGTCATCCCAATCTAATATCCCTAGCTCTAGATATGACCAAAACACTGAAATATATCCAAGCTGCCAAACTGTTTCCATTCCAATTCTTCTTCGCCTATTTCTTCATTGCACTCCAATCAATTGAAATCGAGTTGAAGCTATCAAAACCCTACAAAATGGTGTAAAAACACTTTTAAATCATACATTTACACAATTTGGCATTAAAATCATAAAAGAGAAGAAATAGCTAAGAACTAGAGAAAAACTCATAGAAAACCCTAAAAACCTAACCTAAAAAACTAGTTCACTTTAACACTTATCAATCCTCCTTTCACTTGTGACTTTGATTTTATTGATATTGAAAGAATACTAACACAAGAGAAAGGCATAGCCAACTTTGGCTATGAAATACTTTTAAAGTGTTCCCATGTGGTAGGTAAAATTGCAAAATAGATCATGGACTTGGGAGCACTCATTTTGGCACAAAGAATGCATCTATACTTGTTAAATCAATTAAGCACCAAAGGTGTAACATATCCTTTGTGGGATACTCCAATAACGTGAGAAAATTGGAGAAAAGTCTAGCTCTAGACTTTAAATGAAGTGCCTGTTGGGAGGCAACCCAATGTTTTTGGTATTTTTAGTTTCTTTGGTTTGTTTTATGTTTTGTGTATGTTTTGTAGTTAGTTGGTTTGATTAGTTCAGTTTGATTTCATGTTTGAAGTATTTGGATGCAATCTTTGAAGTATCATGTTTAAACTTAGATGTTGGATACCCAACTTCTCATATCTTTTGTGTTTATTGTGTTTACAAGAGTTAAACATCTTAGTTTCAACATTTGAAATGTGTTTGAAGTGGTTTTGAAGTTTAAATGAACAAGTAAACCAATTTGAAGCATGAAAGTGCAAAGAACTATTCCATTGGTTACTATTCATGAGCTAATTTGGAATTTTGATGTTTTGGATGCTTAAAAATCATATTAACAACTTTGTTTTCACCTTAGAAACATGTTTGAAGTGTTAAATTGATCAAAAACATGAAAAGGAAAAACTTGAATTTCAAGTTCATCATGAAATTCGAAATGCAGGTTTTTTGGGAGGCCAATTTTGATCGATTCTCATTTCTTATGTGCTGATGTTTAGGATGCGTTTAATGCATGAATTCAAAATTTGTTAACATAGTTACATGATTGTAAAGTTGTTTGCCTAAAACTTAAGTTCTAAAAAGTCGAAATCATCGCTCAAAGTTGAGAAAAAACCAACCTTGGCACCAAAATTTCTGCACTTTTGCATAACTTCTGGGAGGTATCCGCGGGTCACCTTGACCCACGGATCCTCCATATTTTGGGGACATTTAGGCTGGTTTTCATCAATTTTGTTTGGGGATTCAATGGCTTTCTTTGCAAGCTTGTAGGGCAACTTTATAGGCATGAAATGAACACTTTAACGTATTTCAATAGATTGCATCTCATGTTTCATCTCATTAATTCAAACTCCAACCTTTTGCATCAAAGCATGAAATTTTATTTTGAGGCACTTTAGCATAAGTTTCTTTTTCATACCATTTCATCGTACCATAATACATTTGCTCACATAACACATGCATCAAAATTTCACCCCTTGGAGCTACATTGCAACAACAAAATGTGGTGAAAATCAACTACTTCAAAGCATGCTATGTTACTATTTGAGCTTATTTGTGATTAAAACATGCTTTAACATAGCTTTTGAGGTTTCTAAGCTTTTGAACAAGGTTGGTGAGCAACAAAGGACCAAAGTGAAAACATGATGAAGCATTGCAATAGGAACTCAACAAAGGCCAAAGACTTCAAGGGACAACAACAATATCAACCATTGGACATATCAACAAAATAAGGGGAGTCTTCTTGTTCCATTTTCTTTCTTATTCTTCCTTATTCACATTGAGGACAATATTTCATTTTAAGTGTGGGGGGAAGGTATAAGAACATGTTTGGTTTGGTTTGGTTTGGAGTAATTATGTCAAGATATTGTTTTGGTAAAATATGGCCTAAATTTTTCAAAAATTGCCTCATTATCATACTTTGCACCATTAACTTGTTAAATTCTCTTACTTTTGAGATAATTTTTGCAACTATGATTGAATGCATTTTACAAATATATAAAGAAATAATTATTATATGATTAGGAGTTTTGTTTTTAAGAAAGTATATCTTGTAAAATGGTTGTAATTATGTCTTGATTTGGCATGTTTGATTTTAAATTTCTTTTCTTTACTTAATTTTACATTATTAAGTGGTAGATATGGACAAAAAGTATACTTATTTGAATTAAGAGACAATAATATTATGAAGTTCAATGATAAATGTTTATATATTACTACTGCAATGATTCAAATTGCTTAGTAACCGGGAATCTTCATCACAAAATGTTGATTTTCGCGTCAAATGGCAATTGAATTAAGAGTATGCAAAGAAAGTTTGATTGAAAGTGAATTGTTAAGTAATAAGGGGTCTTCATCACAAAATGTTGATCCTTTCATCAAAAGGCAATTTCACTTCTCAAACTAAAGGTTGAAAAGAGGTTAAAATGATCAAAGTGTCAAGTAACCGGGGGTTTTTATCTACAAATGTCAACCTTTGCGTCAAAAGACACTTACAAATTATACAATTACTGTAACATCCCGCGTCTGGGCTGGCCTAATAACTTTTGAGCTTTAAATCACGGGCTCAAAATGCTTAAGCCAAGTTATTTAGTAGCCCAAACGTAGGATATTATATACAAATCATTTTCTTTTCCTCCCACCAATGTGGGACTTGTTAAGGGTCTCACAATTACAACATGTCCCTAGTGTGTGTAAATTGAGTTGTATATAATTATCCATATTGAATACTTAGTGTGTGAAATTTTGTAAGGCAAAGGAATTTCGTTGAACTAGCTTTAATCTTTATATAATTACTTCCCTTTTACTTGATATGATGAGTATTGAAAACTTAAAAGGGAATTGCATAATGCATATTTGATCTATTTTGTGGAATTGCATTCAACAATGAGGCATTTGTTATTCCAAGCTTTGAATCATTATTTGATCTCTTGATTTTCCAATTGCTTGAGGACAAGCAATTATTCAAGTGTGGGGAAGTTTGATAAGTAATAATTTTACCTATTTTAATATAGTGTTTTATATATGATTTTAGTGTTTTTTAGTATGTTTTTAGTATTTTTGATATCAAAATGGCTCAATTTTATTATTTTTCTGCAAAACAAGGACTATTCTAAAATTAGGTTTTTATACCGAAAATTAGGGTTTTGAGGTAGAATTATTATTTTGAGCAAATTAATGCCCAAGTTTATTTGATTTTGTAGGGAAATGATGATTAAATACATTTTGGATCAATTGAAGCTCATGGACTATCAAAATCAAAATTGATTCAAGTTGTATCATTTTATCAATTAAAATTTGAAATTTTCGAAATAATTTTTCTTCAACAATTCTACCAAAAAAATTATGGTGGAAAAATGTCTCAGGGCATGGAAGGAATAACCAAATTTTGAAAATGGCAAAAGGGTCAAAGAATAGTGATTCGTGGGTCTGATCTGCAAGTCCCACTCGCAGAATTTTGGCTCTTGCAATTTGCAACTTGTTCACACCTCTTTTTTAGATAATTCCAACTTCCAACTGCATTTTCTCTGCCCTAGAAGATCATTGCAAAGCTCAAGGAAGACTTTTCAAGATTTGGAATCAAATTTCATAATTATGTTTCCAATTTGGACAAAGACTTGAGCTAGAGTTTTTCCTATAAATACAAGCCTTTGTAGTTCATAGAGGACATGCTTAGTGTGACAGCCCCACCTTACCCAGAGGCGCACCAAAGGGCTTAGTGGACTGCCTGCCTAGCTCTCGCCAGGACTCAAATCACGCGCTCGCTCAAGACATCCAAATATACTTATTGCAAAATAAAACACATTTGTATAATTTATTTGAAAGTACACATATCAATAATATGTTTTACACACTATAATTTACCTAGTATTTACAAGAATAGCCTAAACAAGTGGGCTATCAAATACACAAAACAAAACATGTACACGTCCAAAATTCAGCTTTTCCAGCTTTAATATTTTGGAAAACCTGGTTAAAGAAAACAAATAAACGGGATGAGCTATAATAGCCCAGTAAGTGCTCAAGTCATGCAACCATACCAGTAAAATATGATTTTATTCAAGAAAGTATTTGACAAGTTAAATAAACAATATATGAACAATTTAATTAACAAGTAGTCAATGGCAGATACGGGGCTCAACTACGGGAGCAAGCTCAACCGCAGAAGTAGCAAGCACTGAACATGTACCCAAACGTTGGGACCGAGACGATAGCTCAGGTCCTCGCCAAGGATCATGCCAGTATAAACAAGCAAGTACCCTAACCACCATTCACCTTGTAACCTCCGTACAGGCTACCACAACCAGGGAGTAATCTCAACCTTGGAAGGGTCAACAAGCAAGAAAGTTCAATCCGGAGTTAGCCTCTTTGAAGAATTCAACTCAATTGGGAAAGAACAACACGCCCTAAAACACCCAGCACCTTATGACCTCCCAATTACGACCGTGTTGACTAACCGTGAAGTAACAGTGAAGTTAGTCACGGAAGTCTTAAACACAAATAACACATTTAATAGTGAAAGCATGTAACACATTTCGGAATAGATGCGATAAAGTATACATCTTTCCTCAAGTAACACATTTCATTAAATAATAATGTCAAGTATAACATGGCATTTCATGCATCATGCACACATAAAACACTCACCTGAAGTGCCTAAGAAAAGATTTCGTAATATGGTCGAGTCTCACTTTCGGATCCTGAAATTCAAGAGAAAATAGTCATATAAAAACCCGACTAAAATCTAAGCAATTTCATAAGAAAATTCAAGAAATACCCCAAGTCTTTCTAGGGTTTAATTTCTAGGGTTTTGGAGTTTAGGGTTTTATCCTAAGGTTTAGGGTTTTCAAAATTAGGGTTTTCTAACTTTTAGGGTTTTGCTCGGAAAGGTTCAATTCACTAATAGCTAATCTACGAAAATTTCTACACGCTCAAATCACTAAATTACAGCTTATATAACTTTAAATCATAGCCTAATCACTTTTATTTCTTAGGTTTTACCGAAATTTCGGCAACATTTCCCCTATAATCGAACTAACCCAAAATTTTTAAACTGCAAGGAAAATAGCCAAACAACCCAATCTCAAGTAGTTCTATCATTTCCATATCAAAATCAATTCAATTTCACCCAAATTTGTCATAAAAACACTTGAACCTCTCCAAGGTCCTTCAACCAAATCATACTTAAATCATGTCATTTCAAGATTCAATCACTATCTACAAGTCATACAAGCCCATAAACCTCATATCCATGGAATAAAACTTCATTTTCATGACTCAAATAAATCATGCTTAACTTTAAAGACATGGGTAAAAAGCTATAAAACTACAACTTATACTTGAAATAATAAGAAAAGTTTATGGTAAATACCTTTAACAAGGTAAGATCTTTGCTTAGGAGGAAGATTAACTCACTTTCAATGGATGAAAAGTGATCAAATGGAAGAGAAAAGCTCCAAGAAAATGAAAGCAAATGAGAAGAAAAAGAGAGAAGAAGAACCAGCCAAGAGTGAAGAGAAAAGAAAGAAAAATGGCTAAGTAAAGAAGAAAAGAAATGGAGAAAGAAATCGGAAAAATTTTGACCAATCAAAGCAAGACAAAACCAAGTATAGATCTTGACTTTCTTGCAACTTTAGACTCCATTTGGCTAGGCTTAATTAGAAGGGATTTTTATCATTTATCCTCCTATTAATCTTGCAAGACTTATAAGGTACAACTTCTAAAGGAAATAGTACAACATGCTACCTAAAAATAGAAATCATTTCCTTATTTATTTTCAACTAATTTTCGGCCCTCTTTTTTTTTTTTTTTAACTAATGGACATAATACGAAATAAATGGTTTTGCATGAATTTCTAGGGTGTTACACTTATTTTTATGGTTGATAAAGCTTGAACTATAGCTTGGTAGGAAGAACACTCACTGTAAATACTTAGATTAGTTTTCTTTCTAGTTTTGTAGGAATTATCAATTCTTGTAACAAAACTTTGAAGAAACTTGTACTCAACATGTTTGATGAAATGAAGAGAAAAGCATTAGTGTAACACCCTAGAAAATGCACATATAAGAGACATTTTTCTTTCTTATTTAGGGTTAAGTGTTAATCCTAGATTTATTAGTTGGAAGATTTCTTGAGTTAATTAGGTTAATTAGTTAAGATTTTCATTTTAAGCAAGAACACTTAAGTACTAAAGTTAGAATAATTTTACTTGACCATTTAATTTATATTAGTGTTTAAATTTTGATTAGTTCATTTTACTATTTTCTAGTCTTTTGACTACTTGAATTTTTGCTCAATTTTACTCAAAAATTTCACTTATTTTCTTGCTTTATTTTCTTTTCCCTTGGCTGAAATTTTTCTCTTTCTTTTCTTTTTTCTTTTGGCCGAAATTCTCTCTTCTTTTCCTTCCCTTATGGCCGGTTGTCTCTCCCTCTATTTCACTCTCTTTTTGTTTTAAAATTTTGTGTCTTAATATTGCTAGTGTTAAGTGTTAAGAGGTTAATGAGCTCCACCAATCAAATTAACCCAAGTTAGCTCTCTTGCATTAAAGACTACCTCTTCTACTTTACTCTTGTGAGATTTTAATTGGCCAACCATTTTTCCCACCTTTTCTTCATTTCTTTTCCAATTTTCCTAGACTATTTCTTTCTCCTTTCTTTCTCTCTTGGCCGGCCATCATCTTCTTCTTCTTCTCTCATTTTTGCTCTCAACTTCTTGGACTTTTCTCTCTTAAGTTTGGTTAAATCCACCATAGGAAGTGAGTTTCTTTCCTTTCTAAGCAAGGTTCTAAGCTTGTTTAAGGTATGTACTATGAACTTTTGCTATTAATTTTAAGTTTTATTTAGTTTTTGTTCAAGTTTTATGCTAAGTAATTGTTAGTAGTAGTTGAAGATTTAAGTTGGAACTCAAGAACACTTAAAACAGTCATGCTGGACCAGCTTTAGTAAAACTTTCATAACTTGATGTAGATAACTTGGATTCGAGTGATTCTTGTTGTTTTAGAAACTAGATTGATAGGGCTTTCCAACGGTGTAAAGCTTGCACTGTGGTTCATTGTGTATTAATCGCAGAAAGTTTGCAAAGTTGGCTGGAAATTTGATTCTGCGTAAAACAGTTTTGATGATGAGTCAAATTGAGGGCTGATTTTGAACCTGTTCTAGTTGGAATTTTAAGTGATGATCTTCACGAAAGTTGTAGCCCTATAAACGTACTTTCAAACCATGTAATCACAATTCCCTGGTTCTTGGTGGAGTGACCCCAACAATGGCACGAAGTTGGCTGAAAATCAACCCTGTGCAGATTTGGGTGATTATTCTTGGAGTAGGAATTTTTAATTTGAGTAGAATCTTGATTGAATTTGAGTTTAAATTGAACATAGAAGTTGTAGAACATGTTGAAATGGATTGGGTTGTTGAATTTTCTTGCAGGAAAAATTTTGGCTAGTCCGATTTTAAGGGGAAATACTGCCGAAATTTCGGTAGAATTAAAAGAAGAAAAATGGATAAGTGAAATTTTAAGCTTAGAATGTGTTCAATTGAGGGAAATTTAAGTGTAGGAATTTTTAGAAATGATCTAGTGATAGATTAGACTTTCTTAGAATAAGTAAACTCTAAACCCTAGAAACCCTAAAACCAAAACCCTAGAAATAAGTGGGGTATTTTCTTGACTTTTCTTACTAAATTTACTAGGATTTTAATTGAGTTTTTATGTTATTATTTCTTTTAAATTGCAGGGTCCGAAAACACATCACGACCATTTCACGAGATATTTTCTTAGGTTTTCAAGGTGAGTGTCCTTATGTGTGCGTGATGCATGAAATGTGATATTTTATTTGATAAATATTATGCTAAGATTGAAATCACTATGTGAGTACATGTGCTACTTGAGGAAAGATGTGTACTTTATCACATCTATTCCGCAATGTGTTACTTGCTTTCATTGACCAATGTGTTAATTGTGTGTGAGACTACCGTGACTAACTTCATCGTTATTTCACGGATAGTCAACCCGGCTGCACGTGGGAGGATATAAGGTGCTGGGTGTTTTAGGGTGTGATGTTCTTTTCCTTTTGAGTTGTGAATCCTCAAAGAGGCCAACTCCGGATTGAACTTTCTTGATTGCTTGTTGGCCCTCCAGGGTTGAGATTTTCTCCCCTGGATGTGGTAGCTTGTACGGAGGTTATAAGGTGATTGGCGGTTAGGGTTTGTGCTTGATAAAACTGATATATTCTTTGATAAAGACCTGAGTTATTATCTCGGTCCAACTATCGTGGCTACATGATCAGTACTTGCTTTTCTGCGGTTGAGCTTGCTCCCGTAGTTGAGCCTTGTATCCTCCTTTGACTACATGTTAAATTAAATTGTTCATATCTTGATTTATTAATTAATTGCTCGATTATTTCAATTACTAAAAATAATGAGTTCTTGATATGATTGCATGACTTGGACATTCACTGGGCTATTATAGCTCATTCCATTTTATTTGTTTTCCTTTACTCAGGTTGCTCGAAAAATTAAAGCCGGACTGACTAGTTTTGATTATTATAAATATTTAGTTATTGTAATAGCCAAACTGTGTTAGGCTATCTTTGTGAAATTCATGTAAATTATGACACGTAAACTTTTGATGTGACTTGTACCCTTTAAGTAAATAATATGAGTGTATTTTATGTTATTCCATTTTATTTTATTTTAGTTTATTTATTTTAAGTTAAGTACGCTCGGACGTTTGTGTGAGTGCGTGAATCGAGACCTGGCGAGAGCTAGGCAGGCAGTTCACTAAGCCCTTTGGTGCGCCTCTGGGTATGGTGGGGCTGTCACAATTAGAGCCATGTTCAACCATCTATTGAGCATTTCTTACCTTACTCTTTCTAGTTTTATGTTTGCATGTTGTTTACTTACATTTATGTACTTAATATTATCTTTATCATGTTGAACTAAGTTGATTCAACTAGGTTTAGGATAAAACTCTAATATGTTTGAATTGGTTTATGCCCTATTTATTCTTGTTTGTTCATTTACTTGGTATTAACACTTGTTGTTGATTAGCTACCAACTTCAAGTCATCTTAGTTGTTACTTGACAAAGAGATTTGCACTTAACAATGGAAACAGTAAATGGAACTTATGTTGAATCTCACAAGAGTAGTGATTCATATAGGTGGATTAAGGTTTGATGCCACAATTCGTGAGCTTAATGAACTAATGTATGCTAGACTTTACCACGAGAGTAGGAAAGCTCATGTGCTAGTAGTCTTCCATTCATAGGGAGATCTAGTTTGGAGTATAATTGGAATTGAATCCTAAAGTTGAATAAAATCATCACGGCCATAAGCTAAACTTTCATATTTGATGGATTCTTAAACCTAGTCAACTTTGTTTAACTAGTTTCTTCATATTTTGTTTACTTGAATTTGATTTTCCTGCCATTTTACCACCTCCCAAAGTTTGATTGTTTAGATAATAAAGCCAATTAATAGCTTTGGTAGTTGCTAATTCTTGTTTCCTCATGGGATCGACCCTAATACTCGTCACAAATACAATTGACCCGTGCACTTGCGAAACGAGTATTAGGTTATAAATTTTATTACTTGTTTGTGTTGATTTGTGCATGATTTTGATAGTAACCTAAACTCACAATCATATATGATGTAGGCAATTCAAAGACAAATCCTTTCAAAGATAGAGGGAATGGTACGAATCAAGGAGGCTTCAACAATGTTATCCTTGCTTAACAGTGGAGGTTTGATGTTCAATCTTCATGCATGACTTGGTGAATTCACTAAGGTGGAATCACGAGTTTTTAGGCAGACTTGAGCTTGGAGAAGGCGAGGTTCAATCCAAACATTTGGGCTTAAAGATTATTTATTAGTTTTCGATCAAGCATATCTTCAAAGAAGACTTTAAGTTCAAAAGATTCAAAAAGTCCAAGATGGTTTGAGTAGGCTAGCTCATCTTTTGGCTATGGATCAAATTTGTCTTCAAGGAGAGATCAAATCCAAAAATCCAATTTGAAGCCTCTCTTGAAGGAATGACTAGCCCAAGATCCAAACATTGGCGGATTGGTTCTTCTTAGTTTTTTGTTAGAAGTTGTTTTATTTAGTTTTCGAAGTAGTTTACAAGTTGAAATCCTTCAGTTTTTACCTATTATGTTAGGATACAAGTTAAGTTAATTTTCTAAATTATTCTAGCATGTTTTTTGATGACTTATGAAAGCTTATAAATAGGTCAAAAGTGTGATGTGAATTTTCATGTGTTTTGTGGTTAATAAAATTTGAGTTTTCACTTTTAGAGAGTTTTGGCTTGGGTTTTTATATTAGAACCAACTTTTAGTCTTATTAGTGTAATTCAATAGTAACTATTCAACTAGCTTAGAGTTATTCTTTTCCTATTTAGATCAAGGTCTCTTAGTGTTGTCTTCTAGGTTGCTTTCCAAATAATTGGGTTGAGGTTTAGTTTGCACTAAGGGGTCGTTTTCATCGAAGAGGAGCCTAATTCGAGGCAAACAACTCCATGTCAAGATTACATTGGTTTACAAACCATTGTTGTTGGTCTTGAGTTCAACGAGTTGCATACCTAATTTTCAAAAGTTCTGGGCATTCACAATTTTGCACACATCAAGACCACTATACAAGCAAATTTTAAAATAATTAATCTTCATATTCAATAAAACATCCAAAACATATCTTAAATATTTAATAGCAAAAAGAAAAAAATATTAATATAAGTTGCAAATAACCTTAATGTTTTATATATTTTAAATATTAAAAAAATTAGTAAACGTATCTTAGATAGAAAAAAATGATAGATAATGGGGTAGAAAGGTGTATGGGTATAAAGTTAATTTCGATTATTTTGGCCTTTTCAAGCTAAGATTATAAAGGATTTTCCCCAAATTTTATTGAGGTACGAGGTTTTGAGGAAAAAGGCGAAATAGACATTCATGAGAGAGAGTTTTCTAACTTAAAATGTTCATACCAGATATAAAAATGGAATGAATAAATTAAAAAATCATTCTCTTCCAAACTATTTCTGTGTACCTTAACCTCACGTTTGGTATACTGTAATAATTCAGAGTAGAATGGTCATTCCACCCAGAGTTGACTGAAAAGAATTTTTCAGTCCACTGTTTGATAGCCCAAGTCAGAATGGAATTCTTTTTTCAGTGTTTGGTATAATCATATTTAGATCTTAGAATGGAATAAACTATATATTAATTTGATTTAATTGCTCTGAATTCTTTTTATTAGAATATGTCACATTTTTTTTAGTTTGTTTTATGGTATGTATTATTTTTATTAATATTTTGATTTTAAAATTCTTGATATTTTTTTAAATTCTTGATATAATTATTAAACTTAAATTAGTTGTATTCTTTAGTTATTTTTAAATTTTTTAATTATGAGCATTACAATTAAGAATGTGATAAAAATTAGTAACAAAAACTCAAAAAAAATACTAATAAAAAACAAAAATTTATATTCTTTTTTATTCTATTTACATTTAATTCATAAGAAGCTTAATTTTACACATTTGTATGGAATTTTAAAAAAAAATCTTAAACATTTTGTAAGGCAAAAAGGAAAAAAAAATTCTAAGCATATATTATACTGATTATTAGTTTAAAAACATAAACAATTATCAATTAAAATTATAAATAACCCAACATTTTTTTAGTTTCAAAAATAAAGAATTAGCGAATGTATCATGGTTAAAGAGCATTAGTAGACAAAAATATGTGTTGACTCCTACTATTTAGTAGAAAGAAAAATGTGTTGACTCCTATCACTTTGGCCTTTCCAAGTTGAAGTTGAAAAGAGCTTTCCGTAGATTTTTTAAGGAATGAGTTACCAGAAAAAAAGTTTGAATGGGCATTCAAGTAAGAAAGGTCTTACCAATATAAAATGCTCAAACCAAACATGAGAATGGAATTAATAAGTAAGAAAAACTTTTTCATTTCAACCCATTCCCGCATACCAAGTGTTAAGGGTGTTCATAGATCGAGTACCCAGTCCATGAATATATTTTTCTACCTTAACTAGTTCTATCCGTTTGGTAAAATGCCTAACAATGAACCAGTCCATATATAGTGGTACTCGATCATTTGGTTACCCGCAAAATCGGTTCGGATAGATCAGGTACCCAATTCAGTCCATCATAACCTTTTCTTTAAATTAATGATAAAACAAAAAAAATAATAAAATATCATTAAATCACTGATATTGAAATTAAGTTACATCTAAAACCTTAAATATTAACAAGTTTAATTTTCAAAATAACCAAAAAACATAAAAATATAAACAACAAAATGTTTAGTTAATTTTTCAATCTTTATTCCCAGTTCAATCAACAATAAAGCAATAACTAAATAAACAGTCAAATAAACACCCAAACTTTACTCTTTAATCTTTGTTTATGTAGTTCAATTCATTCTTCTTCATTCTTCAACGTTACCCCAACATGCTCAACAGTGAAAGATGAAATTTCTACAAATGTTGAAAATAGAAGTACAAATTATAAGTGAGGTAGAATTATTAAGATGACCAAACAAAATAATAATCAGTCATTAAGTAAAAAAATAACTGCCCTGAACTCTGCAAATTGATTGAAATGTCACAAGAATACCTCAATTTGTGCAAGGCGACAAATCTTCCCTGCACCAAATTGTTGGATCAGTAATTTGTCAACCATGCTAATCAGATCAAAGATTTGCTGAAACGAGCTTAGAGTACGGACACATTAATAGTCCATACACATTAAGAATTCATACATAAATGTAGATCTATCAACTATATATCTCGGACAACAAGTTGCAAGAGTCCTAATCCCAAAGTGAGCATTTAGCAAATAGATAATAGGCATCGAAACAAATACATAAGAAACATAGCTCGATAGATTCGATATAATAGATCTAAATAGGTGGCACAAAATACATTTAAAGAAAAAGAGTTGGTGGAATCTTACTGGTCTGAAAACTCCTAGTCAATACTTGATAAATATTTATTGATTGAAAGAGAGAGTGTGTACTTCTATAGGGAAAGGTGGAAATTATTTATATCAATTGAGAGACAAAAAGTGTAATGGGATAGATTTAATAGGTTGTCAATGTTGACAGCATAGATCCGCAGTGTTAGACAGAGACACGTGTTAGAGAAAGATAGTCATATTAGTCATATTGTGACTTGACTCGACCATCCATATAATCCAAGCTAATGGTCCAACTCAGGTAAATTTTAGCAACCTTATGCAATACTAGCTTATTTACAAGGCAGTGGGGAGTTGGGCTAGGTAAGAAGAGTGATAGCGAGTAGGAGTTAGGACTTACCAAATTTTGATACCCAAATCTTGAACTCTTGGACCTAGAGAGAGAAAGAGAGAGAGAGAGAGAGAATAGGCGAGGCCGGCATTGACAATGGAGAGAGAAGAGAGGCGAGACCAGCATCGACAATGGGGAGAGAGAGAGAGAGCACGCACGAAGGTGGAAGAGAGTGAGATAGTAGGCAGTAATAAACACTGAAGAGGGAGAGAGAGGAGAAAAGGATATAGAGAGAGGGGAAGAGAATATAGAGAGTAAAGAGGAAGATTGAAGGCAAATGGCTAATGGGCAAAAGAATGAGTGTTTATTGGTACGGAATTCCCTAATAGTGAAATGACAAAATTACACTTAAGATGGATTGGGTGGGTACTCACCAATTCATAAAAATGAGAAACCGTTATCTGACCTTTTACATTTAGAAACTGATCTGACACACGATCGGGTACCAATAAATCGCTCGATTACCTTTTTTATAATTCTAGATGAGTCGATTTTTTTTTCGAATTTTCTTTTTTTTCCCCCTAAACAACCCTACTAAATGTGGGTTAAGTTGAGCTAGTGCTGATTTTGAATTTGCCATTGCGATTAATAGTGTGATTTAAAGAATTTTAGGGGCAATAAAAGAGAAAACTTCCCAAATGAGCTCACACTATCACCGGCTCGGCTGGAGTTGTAGAATGTAGATATACTGTGAGGCCTAAGCCAGAACCGAAGGGCGGCCCAAAGGCAAAGGGTAACTGGAGTTTAGATTCGCACTATCACACAATTCAAGGCTAACGTTGTCTGCTCTTAAATTTCAGTTTTAGATTTGCAGTTTTTCTTCACAGCTAGCACCAAAGCTGCCAATTTCATAAGCAAGGAAAACATTTCCAGCTGCCTTGTTGGACAATCTTTGCCAATCTATTTGAGGGAGAATTCACAGTAATTTTCAATTTGCCTTCCGTGGTTGATTTGGGCTTATCTACTTCTTGCACGGCACATATTCGATGAAATTCCAGTGGGCTCTTTTGGATTTGTATTTACATATTTGAAGAGCCATTTAATCACACATGTTTTGTCTATTCTTTGTGAAGAATTTTTTGGGTTTTTTCTTTTGGAATCAAATTTTGTAATCCACTAATCATTGCATAATAAAGCTTGAACCTTTTTTCCCATATTTTTTAGACAGTAATTTTACTTAATGAAAAATTGAATTTTATTGGGGAAATTTTTCTTCAAATGCTTTTGATAATATAATGGTTTTCCCCAGTGCCGAAGGCAAGATCCTAGAGTAAGTGGGGTCAAGTTTTGATATAATAAAATTTTTTTAAAATAAAAACTATAAGATAAAATGAACAAGAAAATCATCCATTGATCTCCTTTTTTCCTAAAATTATGTGAAAATAAATAACAACATAAGCAAAAATGGCGTCTTGTATTCTAACCAATTCCTATATTCATTAAACTGGATAGGATAAAACCAATGTAGTATATTTCTAATATTTTTTGTTGGAATGTTATGATGACTATTCGAAGGTTATGATGACAAGGTTGACAAGGCTCTTTCAATAAATATGCACTTAGTATTTTATATTTACTCAAAGATCTTAACACGTAACCTCAGATCTAAGGGAAGATTAGTCAAATTAGGTGGAGCTCTTAATTTTTCTAAAATATTTTGCAAACCACTAGCAACTTAATCTTCTATTCTTAATTTTTTAAAATATTTTGCAAACCACTGGCAACTGAATCTTCTGTGAGTTTCCTTTGAAAATATTTTTTCATAACGTGTTATACACAAAAATCGTAAAATAACTCAATTTAGTATTATAAACATGAATTTCAACATTTGATAACATATTAAGGTTGAACACAAATATATAAGACAGTTAAAAAAGGAAAAAAAAAAAGAAAAAAAGTTTGATCAAAACTAGTTTAAGCTTTATTTCTAAAGTCCGAGGTCACTTGTTAATGCATATAATAATTGTCAAAAAATCCAAGTCCATAATTCAAAGAAATTTTCAATATACCATCCTACTTGAAAGAGAATATGAGATATAATAATGATAGCAAAACTACTTCTTAATTATTTTGTTGTTACTAATCAAGTCAAATTGATCAATCTTTAATTCATATTCAGTTTAGGTATACTCAATGATTCCTAAATAGAATTCAACATAGTCATTCTTAAAATTGAGAAATAAATCTATAATTAATCATATAGTTTCATGATATCTAATTGACAAAGCAAATATAAAAAAAATTTACATAAAAAGGCCAAAAAATAATACAATCAAATAGAATAAAGTAAAGAAGAGATGAACTAAACCAAAAACTCAAAAAAAGAAAAGGAAAAGAATAAGAATTATTGCCAAGATTAGTGCAATACTAACTTGCTAAGCGATGCTTGATTTTAATAGGAAGAATGAAGAAAAATGATATGGAAAATTTTAACTTTAAATCATGATAAATTTATAGCGATAATTTGCAAATGAAATTTCTACAAAAAAGAACAAGAAAATATAATATAGAATGAGACAAAAAAAAAAGTGAGGTAGAGGAATGCTTCTAGTCTCTTATGGTACATATGACTTTTGAGTTCTTTGCTTCTGTGTGGAACAAACCATTCACTTTGAGATTGTTATTTTGAATTTTTTGTTCTCTAAATTTATTAGTTAAAATTTTGACCTCAAAGTCTATTCTTGTAAAGGGTCAAGCAAGAATTTGTCTATGTAATATATATGATTTGTAAAATTTAAGTGGGGTCTTTGTTTATATAATATATATGATTTTTAAAATTTAAGTGGGGTCATTTGACTCCACTTGAAACCATATTGCTCTGCTAGGACTGCCAATGGGGTTGGGCCTGCCTAAGCTCGGCACGCTCAGTCGAAAAGAAAAGTTCACGAGCCTAATCTTAATTAGACCGAGTTGACCTCGAGTATAAATATCAAGCCTAAATCAAATATGAGCTGAGCTTGTGCCTTATTAGGCTCAAACTCGATTAAGACCCGGCCCATTTAAGATATAATTATAGATATAATATATATATAAAATAATATGTGTAAATTATAGTCAAACACTAGTGAAAAATGCACATCCTATGTGTGTACAAATAAACAGAAAGATTCATAAGAAAAATAATGAATAGTTATTCAAAAGTTTTTATTACGTTGTGTAACGTGCCTTTTTCTAAGTTGTTATAAAAAAAAGCTATTGGCACTTATTGGAGGTTTCTATATAATGTATATAAAATAATATGTATAATTTACAATCAAAACATTATTAGGAAATAAACAATCTAGGTGTGCACAAATTAAATGAAAAATTTCTAAGAAAAAATATTGAGTAGTTATTCATAGTTTTTTATTAGGTTGCACAATGTGTGTGTGTGTGTGTTTTTTTTTTTTAGTTTTTAAACCAAAAAAAAAAAATTGTTGACGGTTGTTGGAGGTTTTTACTAATTAGCTTTTTAGTGGAAGGGTAAATAAGGAAAAATAAAAAATAACAAAAAATATTTACACTGTAAACTTATTCTTTTCTTTTATACAGTAAGATAAAATATCATAACTTAAAATATTAATAATTTATATGCAAATTTTTTAATAATTCATAGTTATTAAATACTATATTTCATATAATTAAGTATTTAACAATGAGTTTAAGCCAAGCTCAATTTAATCTCGAAGCTCGTAAAAATTACCAATGAACTTTTTATTCTCAAACTCAAGAGTCTAAAACCCGAAATCTCTAATTACAAAAACTTTGTAAGCCAAGATTGGGCTTATCAAAGCCCGCAATTGACAGCCCTGGGCTCCGCCCATGGTTTTCCCTACCTCTTAATAGCTTGCTTGTCTGAGCTACATATGTTCATTCCTTTCTAATGAGTTTCTTGTGGTACTGAGTTGGGTAAATGATTTCTTATTTTCTATTTTTTATCATTTTATTGGTTTTTAATTTCGTTTTTCTTTGTCATGTTAATGGCTATTTAATTTTATGTTGTTGATTTCTGCAGGAAGTAATATCTTTGGTATATCAATGTCTGTGATAAGAGCAATTGGTAGGACCCTTTTTGCTGCGGCCAAGACTGAAACATCATCAGCATCTTCTGCAGCTGCTGCTACTGCTGGTACCATACATAACCCTCTTCAGGATTTCTTTGAGGCTGACAGGAGTCCAGAAGATGATAAAACTGTTGTATATGGTAAAACCCTTTTTCTTTATCTTTTGGGATTGGTTCAGAGAGAGAGGCCCCCCCAACCCCCCGGAGGAGGGGGGAGGGGTTTCAGGGATCGGGCGGTGTTGATGATTGGTTTGTTTATAGCATGATGCTTTACGTATATGTATAGATGTATTCTTTTCTGTATGCTGTCCTAAAGCTCTTGGTTACAATGTAACTATAGGAATGGAAGTGAACAAGGTGGAACCCAAAACTGTCCACAAAATTATTGTGTAGTCTACTGAAAATATTAAGGCCTTGCTTGAGATTATGATGCTTCTTTGAAGAAATTAATTTTGGACAATAAAAGCTCTTTTAGGGTGGTTTGCGATTAGCCTTCGATAAATTTAGCAATAGAGCTTTTGGCACAAGCACATCAGAACAGGTTAGAATTTGGTGCTTTGGAGATAGCTTTTCAAATGCTGGCAAGGAAATTTTGATTTCAAGTAAAGTTTGACTGTTTCAGTACTACTTTAAAACTAAAATTAGGCTATAACT
Organism: Mitragyna speciosa; assembly: GCA_024721245.1. Taxonomy (NCBI): domain Eukaryota; kingdom Viridiplantae; phylum Streptophyta; class Magnoliopsida; order Gentianales; family Rubiaceae; genus Mitragyna; species Mitragyna speciosa. The sequence continues at coordinate 12,092,489 of CM045568.1, forward strand.
GCTTTTGAAAATATTGAAATTAAAACATTGGTGAACACCAGAAGTGCTTGTACTAGTATACTGCCTAATAACATAATGAAGCACTTTTAAAGATTGCACTGGTAATAGAAGTACAATAAAAGAAGCCGCCATAAGCCTAATTGGTGTTCATCACATGCCTTTGTTGTACTCAAGATACATTTTTAAATGTCTAAGCTGACAAGGAACTTTTTTCTTGTATCAATTCAGGAGATGTGTGAATGCCCACGACGTGTCTTAATCTTTGATATTTCTGTTTGAGCGCTGAGGCAATGACCTCTTGCAAATGGGCTTTATGAGGCTTAGGATGTAAAAAACGAAACATAAGCTGGAACAGCCTTAAGCATGAATTTAGGCATGCATAAGTTAACTTTGGTTCTTTTTTTGTCATTTTAAAATTGTTTTCTATTTTCTTAATCATTCTGATAAAGGTGCTTTGTTAATCTATAAATATGCTTTTAATCATCTTAATAAAGATCCTTTTAATGATTCTTTTTCCTCTTAAGGTGATTTGTTAATTTAGTTAGACTTGAAGAGCTATTTTTATATTTCTTACTTGTAGATGGCTTACTTCAGTGAAAAGTGTTTCCTACAGTATGAAAACATCGTTTGACCCTTATCTGTAGTATGTTGCTTCCCACTTTACCACCCAGCTGTGGTCTATGATGTAATACGATATATGGAAACTTGAATTCTCAGAGATCATCCTTTATTGTGCCACGCAGATATTGCCTGAGATAATTGTATATTCCATGTTCTTTACATCATGAGCTTTTAATGTTATATAGATCTAGGTTGTTTGTTGAATGATTGTTTTCAAATAAATAAATGTTGAGGTATTGTAAGTAATTAATTGGTTACACTTTCTTTCTTTCTGGTTGCTTCATATTCTTAGTTTGTGCATGCAGCTCATGGATCATGTTTTTCCCTGGTCAATGGATTAAAAGTATGTTGATTAAACACTCGATTCACCCTGCTTATGGTCCCTATGGAGGAGTTAGCATTATTGTAATGGTCATCGAACATGTTGTTGCAAACTCACTCTTTCTCCCTTGTGTGGTAGAATTAACTGCCGATTTTCTCATTTAGGTCGGGGATGGAAAGCTTCTGAATTGCGACTCAAATCATGGGATGATCTTCAGAAGCTATGGTATGTTCTGTTGAAGGAAAAGAACATGTTGATGACCCAACGCCAGATGCTTCATGCTCAGAATCTACGTTTCCAAAATCCAGAACGTATCTCCAAGGTACAATCTTGCTTCTGTGAGTAACTTTTTTTCTTTCAGTCATTTCTGAAATGCTTCTTTTCTTCTTTAGATTGCTTGTTCAAGTAGCAATATGAGTCACTCATCTAAAAGTAGAAAATTAAATTACTTGCATAGTAATCCTGCTGTTCATCTGCATTTTCTTGTAAAAAGCAACCGAACTCAAGTTTCCTATTTAGCGATCTCCTATTACTTTATGATGCTGGCAAAAATTCATGGATACTAATGTTCTGGAGAATGTCATGTAACTTTGGTTAATTATGTCAACTGTGATGATATAAGCTGAAAGTGATTCTACAAATCCAATTCTACATAATATAAAACTATTTTTAACTTCAATTTGTCATTTTGTGGTTTCTTGAAGGAATACAGGGCAAATTGATAGTCTTTACAGTCTAGATAGGAAATATAAGGAAACCATGTAAGCAGGTAAAATGTGCTAGAAGAGGATTAGACATACAAACCAAAATAAGTCAGAATGAATAGAAGAGAATCTGATCAGAGAAAAAAAAAATTTTTTTCCCTCACATTTTGTGGCTGACAATAGACCTGGGAAAAACACCTTTGACATTGTTTATCCTAGTTCTTCCATGTGAGATCTTTACCTTTTCGAACCTCAAGGGGATTAAAAACCACAATTCAATTCCTTCTAAGAATTTCTGTTTGAAAGATCATCCTAACTATAATTATTATCTACAATTTTTGTGTGACAAACATGCACATGAGGGTGAATTATATATTGTTCTTTCTGCGCGATTGAAAATTTACTCTTATCCTTAGTTTTCCACTTAAAAGCTCATCTTGAGAGGTTGAAAAGAATACATCTGTATAAAATGTTGTGTTTTCTAGCGATGGATTCACTGGAGGAGTGGATGTAATACTTCCTTGCGTCTTTATGCTCAATGGGGTACAGGAAACAGCTTGGGGTGTTCTGATTTGTTTCTGTAATATTTTTGAGCATTGAACTTTTCATTTGATATTTGTTTGGTCTTGCCTAGTCCCAATTTCTAAACTTAAATGAAGAAGATTAAGGTGAGAGTGGAGGGTGGATCTGCTTTTTATGAATTTCTGGTCATAGATAAAGTGGATGTGCTGTGGTAACTTTAGGGTATAGCATGATGTTTTTAAGTTGTATTTTGAAAAATTGCCCAGATTTATCTTATTTTTTTATTGTAGTTTCATGGTAAATTGGCACGGATGATTTTAGAAACAGAGAGAAGAGTCGCAAGCAACAACATAATCCTCAACACGTGTCTTGTGATCTAGTGGAACTTTTAATCTGATTGGAGATTTTTCCCATGAAAACTGTGATTGCAGATTCAGAAGAGTAGCAAACAACAATATATTGGGTGGCATTTAAAGACCAAGATAATCCTGACCACCAATTTTGTGAGCTAGTGAAACTTTTGATCTGACTGGAATATTTTTCCCATGGAAAATATGATTGTAGAAACAGAGAGAAGAGTAGCAAGCAACAGCATATTGGGTTTGATACTTAAAGACTAAGAGAATCTGGAACCCCAATTTTATGAGCTAGTGAAACCTTTGATCTGATTGGAGCATTTTTCTCATGGAAATTTATAGTGTCAATCTCCAAAGTTTCACTGTTGAAGAACTAGTTGGTTCTGAATTGCAATGGTAATATCTAAGCGTACCATCACCAATCTCTTGGCTATGTATTTTCATTCTTCATCAAGCCTTACTGTGCCATTCACTTTGAGACTCTAGTTATCATGCATTCATGCTGTTACCCAAGTGATATATGACAAGATTGGGGATCAGAACTTGGAGCTTTCGGAGCCTTGTTATGACCTGCTTTAGTTGACTGTTTTCCTTACAATAAAGTTTCAAGCGGTCAAATCTACCAGCTATGCTGACTAAGGTACTAGCAGAGGATTGTAAGGCTTCCAATTTTTGGGCAAATATCCTGCACCATATCCTTGAGCAAAGCACCATCTTTCATAGTCTTTTGAGAAAACCTCAAACTTTGAGGATATTTCCATGTTGGTAACCATATTGATAGAAAGAGAGATTATGACTGATGAAGTGGAAAGTTTGGGCTCTTCATGTCGAACTGTTGTAGGACAAGATAGGGGAATCTGAACCTGTGAACAGAAACCCTGAACAATAACTTGGAAAATCAGAGGCGAGCAAAGAAGAAGAGAATATAGGAAACTTAAGGGAGAAGAAACTAACAATATAAAAACATAAATAAACTGAATTCTTATTTCATTGATCTCTCCTGTCAAAATAGGCTTAAGGAGAGTATGTATAACCATAAAAACTACCCGAAAGAAGAATCCTATTGTGATTAAGATTTCCCTTCCATTATTCTAGACACAAGTAGATGAAAATAGCATTTCCTTAATTAACAAAACTCCCAGACAAGAGTCCATACAATTAGGAAATTGCTAAAGACTAATGAAATATAATTGCTGAAATTTCCTGCAAAATAGCTAAATTATATGAATACACTTCAACAGTACAAATCTAGAAAACAACTATAACAGACTGCTAATTTTATATATTCAAGCTGTAAAACAGGCTAATAATCTTTAATGTACGCCTAATTGAAGCTTGATCATAGTTGTGAAATCTTAGATTTTTCTTGAATTTTTTGTTGGTATCACCAAGTGCTGGGGGTTCTTGTTTCTTCTCTGATTATCATGGTCAAAATAAACACATATAGAAATTCTTTTGTCTTAGGCTTTGAAATTGATGCAGGACAAAGTCTGTCAGAATAGGATACGTGATAAGTCCTAAGGATAGGATAGGGTACGTGATAAGTCCTAAGGGTGCGTACTCAATTAGCCCCCTAATCAAGGTTTTCAACTAGTTTTCTATAAAAACTAACCCTTTGATCATGGATCAAATTAATTTTACTATATTTTACATGCTTTTCAATTGCGTCATTAGTATCATAGCAAAATGCAATCAACAATATGGCAGCAGGATATAGAAGAAGTCAAGGAACAACTTCAACGGTTATCCAGAAGGCTTGATAAACTTATGAATCACGAAATATTTGAGGTTCATGAGGAGATTCAAGATGGCAATTGTAATTCTCTGGAGTTTCTGTAAGGTAGTAATGGAAAAAGTACTTTTCTTGTGATTCAGATATTGATACGTTGCAGAATCATTTGGTCGACTGGGACAACCTAACAATCAATACTGTCTCTTTAGATGAAGATATTGCTATTGATCTGTATTCCCTTGTGACATAAAACTTAACCAGGAAAGAAATTTTCTTCAATTATTTGACAAAGGATTTGAGAGGAAAATGGTCCCTGAAAATATAAGCAACCATGATGTGTTTCCTGGTGTTAATGAAGTTAGTGATTTGAGCATGGTGCAACCATCAAAAAAATATTTTCTAGATAACAATCTTCTCCACCACGTGTTTGATAAAGGCCCAGGGAATGCTGAGGTTGTTGAAAGTAAGGACCTCTCCTATGCGTTTATTAATGTGTCTGACCATGATGGTTTGAAGGCTGGTTCTCTGTTTGAAAATTCAGTTTTGGTTTGTTTATGGGTGTTCAAAGAGTCTTCCAAAATATTCATTTCAGTTTGATCCAGCAATGGAGGTGGAAGTAAGCTTGGAACAACCATTTAGGACATTAAGAACACCCGGGAAGGCTTGTTCAGAAATCCTTTTGGTTGTGGTAAACATTAAGCAAAACTTGTGGACAAGTTTTCTCCAGTCCTCGAATAACTAATGCAATACAAAGTCTATTAGATTGGCATAAGTTCAAAGGATAGGGTACTCTTTATATTGGAATTTAAGAAGGATCAGGCTTTATGCATTAGGATAATGATAGAGGGAGCTGGCTTTGGACTTTAGTTAAGTGTTGGGATTTTATAAATACTGCTGTTTTGATAGTATTGTTATTTCACTATTTTACGTCTAATGAAGATATTGTTTGTTTTATGTTCATCAAACAGCACTATTAATGGTGTGAGCTGAATAAGCCCCCAAACAGAACTTTGTTTTTGTTCTCCAGTGTTGTGCTCTATTGTATTTTGTGTTCAGTATTGATTTCTTTAATACTTAAGGTTGCATTAATGATTCCTCTAACAACCTGCACAATAAAAGTAGTATCAAATCATTTAGGGCTTTGTTAAAGTCGTGTCTTTGTGTTGAAGACTTGAAGTCTACAATGACAGCTGCCTCTTAGGGTAGTCAGATTGAACTTCCTTCAATATCAGCTTTATCCTTATTAGTGGAGATCTTTAAGTAGTTAACCTCTTTTAAGTTTTGTACTATGCATATATCAATGTAATAGCATTAGGACAATTTAGAATTAATTGAATTACTGAATTTGTATTTTGATTTGTATTTTTGTTAATGAACTGCAGAATTCTCTTTCGCTCAACCCCTGCATTTTCCCTTCTCTTTTTATTCTGCTCCTCTTATCTTCATATTCACAGAGCTACAATTTGAAACTATCTTCTGATTTCTAAATCTCTAATGCTTAAGCTCTGAAAGCAAGCTAATGCCTACACTCTTCTTCATGCTGCATCGGAAAGCCTTCTAGTAAATGTATGAAGCGTGATTTTTATTGTCATGCTTGTATAAGCAAAGTACCCATGATCCTCACTGAAGTTAGTCAATTCATTTTGGAAGTCTATTAGTAGCATATTTTGGCGCTTTCATATAGATGTCCTGAGACTTGGTTAAACTGAGTGCGTGATGTATTAAACAGCATAAATAATACACGTTTGTGCAGCAGCGGAGCCTTTTTTTTTTTTTTTGGGGGGGGGAAGGGGGAGCCAGTGTGGTGCCAGTAGTCACAATAGTAACTTATGAACACAATAGTGTGGTGCCAGTAGTCACAATAGTAACTTATGAACACAATAGTTTGGGGGGCATAGTTGATTTTTTATTAATTTATAGGGGGGGCAAAAAATAATAATACAAAAAATTTTACTTACAAATTTTTTTTTTTACAAAGTTGGGAAAGGGGGGGGGGGGGGGGGGGGCTGCCCCACTGGCCCCCACCCTTCCCTCCGCCCCTGTGTTTGTGTCCCTAATCTTATAAGTCATAGGTATGTTTGTTCAGCAAATTCTGTATACTAGAAGAATATTTTTGTCATGTTGCTAAAAATGTAAAACCGTACTAAAGACGCCGCTTTGTTCCCTTTAGTAAACTACTATAAGCCACTGGCGATGCTCCCACTATGTAGTTTATTGATATTAACATGGCACATAAAAGCCTTGGTTGAATAAGAATTTTACTGCTACTTGCCTTTTGGTACAATAAACTGATTCAAGAATACTGACTATGAAGATCCTACAATTTAAGTGCACTTTCTTTGAAGCTTAATCAATCTTTCATTATTCCTTGTATATTTTACTTTTTGATTTTGATTATTTCCTCATTTTGGAACAATGTGATGAAAGAATTTATTTCTTTTCATATATTGACCAATTATGAAGTCAATTAGTGTCCACGCCTTGAGATGTCTACAAAGCAAAACAGAAGCACCTATAGTAACCATCTTTGCGCAAACTTTATCTTTTAGTCCCTTTTATTATAATTATAATGAAATTATGACAGTAGAATTAGAATAAAGGCTTTTTAATTTTTGAACTCAGTGGAAAATGAAAGACTTCTTGGACTACAATTCTCTGCATGCTCCGCTGACTATGGTTGCTTTGGTTCAGACTGACGTTAGATTCAACTCCTCTAACTTTGAAAATTTACAAATCTTCACTGGGGTAATGTTCTCGGATGGTATTCTTATTGCTAATGCAGGATCATAACTTGTCTAGTGAAAATGTGGCTCTCATCCATAGTGAAGAGGCAAATACTTTTCACTGAATTTTCTTACTTTCCATTGTGTAGTGTAGTTGCCTCTTTATTCTTAAAAGTGGGCATTTTGCTTAAAATTGAGTTTTCTATCCCATTGTTTAAGTAGCTTTTGCTGTGATTTTGTTAGCCCTTGTAAAGTGGTATTTACATGACTACTAATTAAGAAGTGATCGTAGAGGTCTTCTGCCGGCGTGGAAATGACTATTCCAATTTTGATTAAATCCGGGAAGACTTCATAATACCAGTTCTAGAATTTCCAATTAATACCATCCCCTTGGCTGTGCTGTGGGTGAAACGAGAGTATTGAACAGTCTCCTATATGGTTGTTCAAAATAGGTAAACAAACATATATTTTCGTTGATTTGTGTTAGCTTGGTACTAGGTACTAGACTGCAAATATTTGTGTGACCTTTTTTGATAAGTTCTGTTGATGTCCTAATGGTGATCTAGAATGCAAAAATCGGCATTTCTGATTTCATATGGAATTTGTTGCTGTGTCGCATTTGTTCTCGGGAATAAGGTTGTTGACTGATTCCTTCTGCCATATTGCAGGTAAGGAAATCAATGTGCCGAATAAAGCACGTACTGACTGAGAGAGCAATTGAAGAACCAGATCCAAGAAGGTCTTCTGAGATGAAAAGAATGATCAATGCTTTATAATAATGTCCTCCATGTTTGTTCTTCTACGTGCTTTCTTCTATTCATAGTTGTATGTGGGAATATCTGTAGTCTCCTCTTTAATTAGCAGTTTAAGGAGGGGTAGGTGGGAGGTGAAGCTTATATTCTAGTGTTGACTTCAGGTGATTTGGTACTATATTGGGAAGATATCTCAATGCAACTCTCAGAACATGATGTAGGTCTTGATTATTGTTTGTCAATTGAATACAATGTTATTGTTTGAGGTCCTAGAGCACTCTTTCAATTCAAAAAAAAAAAAAAGGTCCTAGAGCACTTTCGCAAACAGCAGGAATATTTTATTTTAATTTTTCTAAGCAAAAAATTTAGCTTTAACAAAATTAACATTTAAAAAAGCAACACAAAATGATAACAATTCTTTAATTTATCATGTATAGAATTTTGAATATTAGGTAACAAAGTGTACACCCCATGAATAAAGGAAAAATAAAGTAGCATATTTGTTTAATAAAGCTTCATACTAAAGAAATATGATAGTCATGTAAATTAATTTGGTCTTAAGTGCATCAACGATTAGTTTTAGTAAAAGTAGGAGGTTGTTTGCATTTGCCATAAAATCACTTGGTTTTAGCTGTGCATTATTTTTTATATTTCTGCAATAAAATGAGACATTCTTAGTTCTAGAACGTAAATTGATTGACAGAGTTTATAAGATAATAACTGTGTGAAAGAAATTATAAAGAGTTATAATGAAAGATTTTTGGGACACCTAAATTTATATTATGAAATAATTTTAGTCACTATATTAACAATGTCGAAAACAACCAATTGCCTGAGTGGATGCAATTGTTAATTATTATTAACACACCCCTTTTGGGCTTAGAGAAATTAAGTAAAAAAAGGTCTCATTTCAGGACTTAAAGACAAAATGCCTTAATTGGATCCCTTGAACTGAAAAATGCTACATCGTGGTCCTACAAAGTAGCACAAAATACCAATTTCATCTCTCAAATTAAAAAAGTTTCAATTTGCTCCTCCAAATTGATAAAACTATTCCTATTTGGTCGTCAAACTCTACAATATAAAAAATGATTGACAATCTATAGAGCAATGAAGATGCCCAAAAAAATCTGTATAAATTAGTTCATCATTTTACCCAAACTTTTTCTTGTCTTTAGGAAAAAATTCATTTCTTTTGTTAAATTAAATAAAGAAAGTTTTTATTATCAATCAAAACAATTGAACTGCTCTATATTGAAATTGCAAGTAACTAACTAAAAATGACACCTTTATCGTTGAAAATCTATGAAGAAAAAGCTTTATCTGGAATAACTATAATGACTTTGTTTAATTTCCTCATTTTCTTTTGAAAATTTTCATAATTTAGCCTATTATTAACATTGAAAATATAGACTTGGAGAACCAACCAAGAATAGTTTTGTCAATTTGGAGGATCAAAATGAGAATTTTTCAATTTGAGGGGGCAAATTGAGATTTTGTGCTACTATGTATGACCAAAATGGGACATTTTTAACATGAGGGATCAAATTGAGATGTTTCACTAACTTTAGAGGCCCATATTGAGACTTTTTAGGTTTAAGATGCCAACTTGATATTTGGGATCACCTTGGAGGAACAAAATGACAATAACCGTTTAAAAGGAGATTAAACTGGAAGAGCCTCAAAATGTAGTGGATTAATAATTATCCGCATCTGCACTTATACGTTAAAAGGTTTGTCTAATTATTGCCGTAAGGAAGTTGTTGATCATGGAATTAAGGGCTAATTTTTTTAAAATAGTGAAGTTAAATAAAAGAAGTGACTATGAAGACTCAAAGGTCTCAAAACATCTCGGTTTGATGATTAGCAAACTAATATTGAGGTTTAGTTGTAATTTATCAAATTTTTTTTTGTAGAAAAATAAGTTAGGAATCAAAGAGAAAATGAATCTACAAAAAATATTTGTTGTGCGAACGACCTACCGGACCCACTAGAAATGAAGTGGACGTCTGGTTGATTCCAGAGACTATGTAGACAAGACATGTGGACGTCTGCACCTCTAGAAATGCTCAAAATGAAATGGTCTCAGAGAGCATGCAGACGCGAACTTGAACTCGGACTTAGACTTGGACTCTGATACGGAAGCCTAAAACGGACATCTAGATGGTCCATGCAGGAGTCTAGATCATGAATTTATTGAGTAACGGCTCGTTTGACAAAATTCTCATTTTGGCCATTGGAAGCAATTTCTAGCTGTTATTTCACCCCTTATAAATACTCATTGGTGCTGAATAGTAAAGAGAGATTGTCTACGATTATTACAAGTGATTTAAAGTGATTTTTGTGAAAAAATACTCTCCTTTTGGTGTGTTCTTATAATAGATTGCAAGGCAATTGGTAAGCATTTAACTGCTTTTCAATTGTGGTGTGAAAGCAATCCACTTTTAGCTTTGTGAGGGTTTATTGGGTAATTGTAAAACTTTTTGGCACAATGTGTGAGGGTTTAGCGTGAGCAACGAGGGTGTTTTTGGCTCAACTAGAGTTAGGAAAGTTGGTGCAAGGAGTGATCCCTCAATTGTATTATTGCTTTTGCTTCAACAAATCGAAGAAACCTTTGATGGATTCAAGTTTCAAGTGAAAGAGCTTGGGAATAGATATAGGTGTCGAGTTTGGTACTGAACTACTATAAAAATTGGTTGTGTTCTCTTTACTTTTTCTCTTACTTTATTTTATTATTGCTTTGAGCTTTATATTTATTTATTTTTATCTTTGTTATTGCTAAGTGTATTATTCACTTAGACAAAATTACTTAAAGTTAAATTGGGTGAAAAATTAGCCATAATTGCACTAGTGTTAGATAACCTAATTCCCTCCCCTCTTAGGTTGTTTTTGGGGCTTACAATTGGTATTAGATTTGAGTCTCCCAGTAGACAGCCTGAAAAGCTAGGAACTAAATATGGCAACCACCAACAATGCACTTTTTCTAGAGGGGCAGTCCATTCCTAAACCTCCCATTTTTAATTGTGTTAATTATGATAGTTAGAGAGATAGAATGAATATGTTTTTACACCCAAATAGAGCTTTGGTACATTGTAATAGAAGGAATTTATGAGGCTATAAAGATGGATGAAGAATTAGGTAGGATTAGACCAAAAATTAGGAGTGAGTTAACTGCATTAGATAGAATAAATCTCACATTAAATACAAAGGCTATGAATGTGATTTACAATGCTTTAGATGCCACCAAATCAACTAGAATGAAAGGACGTAGGATGGCTAAAGAAATATGGAATAAGTTAAAGGAAATTCTTGTAGAAAGTATTGATATTAGAGAGCAAAAGAAAGCTTTACTTGTCACTAGATACTAGTCATTTACAATAGAACCTCATGAGGACATAGATAAGAAGTATTGTAGACTTAATCATATTGTTAGAAATTTAGAGACTTTAGAATTTCTTTAGGAAAAAGAATAGGAAGATTTTGAATGCCTTATCCAAGGAGTAGGAAAATAAGTCCACAGTTATAGAGGAAGCAAAGGAGTTAAATTCTATGCTTATTGATTCTCTTATAAGTTCATAACCTCTTATGAATTGAAGGCAAAATCTAAGGTTCAAGATGACGAGGAAGCAAGAGCTAAAATAAGTATACCCCTCAAGATGGCACAACAAGAAAAAGAGGATCAATTCTCCATAAATGATGATGATGAAGAAATGAACGAAGGTGATATGACTCTTATCACCAAAGAGGATTCAAGAAGTTCCTTCTCAATAAGAGAAGACTAAGAAGAGGCGAAAGAGGTAACAAAAACAAAGGTAATAATAAAATGACCAAGAAACTAAATACAAAATGCTTTGAATGTAATCAACCAGTGCACTACATGAACGAGTGTCCGATGAAAAGGAATAAAGGAGGAAGAAAATGGTTCAACAACTTCAAGATATCATGGGATGATTGTAACTATGATGATAAGATAGAGAAAAAAAAAAGTTGAAATGGCACAAATGGCCTTTATGGCCTTTGGAGTCAAAGATGTATCTTCGAACTGCTCTTCTCATAATGAATGTGATAGTGATTATGATGATAATGATATGGAAGCATTTGTCATAAAGTTGCATGATAGCTTAAAAGAGTTATATGCAAAAAACAAGGATTTGAAATTAAAGATCAATGCTTTGTTAAAAGAAAATTCCAAACGTTTTCAAGAAAATCAAAAGTTAAAAAATGAAAATGATGATCTTAGGAAAAAATTTGTTTTTATTGCAAATAGAGGTTTTGAAAAAGAAGCTTGATGAGAAAATCATTTTTATGAGAATATTTGAAGTGAACAAGATTTATTGAAGCAAAGATTGAATGAGCTTCCAAAATTTCGTAAAAATGCAAAACAAAAAGTTTTTACGAAGAAAAGAGTGGCAAATTTGTTTTGAATAAAAATGATACCACTTTTTTGAAAAATGATATTTGTTTTATGAAATCTACATTTATTGGAAATCCATATGCTATTTGTCATTTATTTGTTGTTGACATGGCCACTTGCAAAATGAATGTTATGTTAAAAAAAAAATGAAGTTAGGCATGAGAACCATGTGGATTGAAAGAGAAGGTACAAACCTCCGGTGGACCCAAGAAGGTATGGGTACCAAAATCCATTTCGTGTTTTTTAGATTCGAAGATTACCGTAAAAATGTTGAAGTGATGTTTTGATTATCTTAACTTAAGGGGTAAATTGGTATTTAAATTTATTTTGTTGTTTATTTGGATAATATTCATTTGATATTTGTGATTTATTGATTGTATTGAAAATCATAAGTTTTAATGATTTCTATAAACATGTTTGTTAATTTATTAGTATGACTTGTGACATAAATATTTGCAATACATGTTAATTTAGTTAACTAATTTAGGTTCATATTGAATAAATTATGTGCTAAGTCTGTGTGATTGATATTGAGTCTATTTTACATGCTTCTTTTATGTTTATGTTGTTTTGATGATTATATAAAGTTTATGGACTTTAATTTCTTATTTAGACCAAACACATTGTCGTGAATGAGCTTTAGTTGTGAGCAATGTTATTCTTCAAGTTTTCCTAGTGAATTGTGAGGAATTTAGATGATACGGATGACCACATGTGAAATACAGGCGTTCGAATGTCGTCCGGTTGCAAATCCTATTAAGTAGTTATTAGGACAAGGGATCCGAACACATTAGTCAAATGCGGACGTCTGAATCATGGAAATTTAAAGATTCAAACTTCCTCATTTTAGTTTATTCTCGCACCATTTCACTTTCTTTTCTCTATAAACCGAATACCCTACATGTATCTTAATTTTCTTCAAATTTTTTCAACTTTAAGCCTTAATATCATCATCAATCACTCTCTAATCCAAAATCACTTGATCTTCTCTTTCTTTGAAGACCCAGTTTAGCTGTAACTTTCTAATTCCCAAGTTCTCCTACTTTAGCCTATTTCAATCTTCATTTGCTTAGCAAATGGCTAGTTCACACTATCGGAAATGTCGTGGAGGCCGTGTTGGAGGTCGAGAAGTGGATTATCAAGTGGGTGACGTGGGATTGATTCACCATTTGGGTAAGACATTTTTTGATGGGCTATTGTCTATTGATAGATTAATTTGGAGAACAAGCAAGTCATAGGACTACTGTCTATTTGAAGAATTTAATGGTGGATTAAAGGACATATTTGCTCTGTTGGATAATTTTAAATGGGCTAGTCATTGCCAAGTTAATGAAATTGTCTATAATGATTTAGTTAAACAATTTTATGCTAATTTAAGATTGGATGGAGGTAGTGTAGCTTCTTATGTGAATAATACTCACGTTGTGTTTAATGCCCAAGAACTAAATGAGATTTTTGGCATGCCTAACATAGGTAGTGATTTTTGCAAACCAAAGATTATTTCTCCCGTTGTTGATCTTTATGAGCTTAAGAGGCTATACTTTAGAAATCCTAAGAATAATAGTCTAAAGGATTTCAAGATGAGTTACTTTACTTCGATGCATCGTATGCTATTATCATATTATTGTTGTTATTTTAGCTCTGCCAGTGGTCACAAGATAGATGTGACAAACATTGGATTTCATTTGTTCCATGGACTTCTGCATAAGATTAGAATTAATATGGATGCTTTCATGATCAAATGTATGATGTTGTGCAAGGATGATTCAACAAAGGGATTGGCCTATGGTAGGATTCTTATTGAGATCTTTGCTCGAAGAAGAGTATCATTTGAAGGTATAGTGGGCATTAAACCTAGTGAGACTGATAAAATTGATATGAGTGCTTCCCGTGTCATCATCTTGTATATCACGATAACAGATGGCTTTGTATTCTAAGCAAACTCAAGATTGCAAGTTCTCCAGGCTATCACTTATGGATGCAGGGATATGTATTTGATGATTCTCAAGGAGCAAAGTCCATGGATAAAGATATATTTATTCATGTGTCTTCTCTTTCTATCCTAGTCCTAACGTAGATATTCCGTCTTCCTATCATTAGGTTCCACCATCATCCCCAAACGTTCCACCTTTACCATCACATGGAGTTCCACAGTCAATGGAGGCTAGGTTATTTGATTTTATTACTGGACTCCATGATAGATTTGATCAAGTGTCTTCTGAGCTTGCTTTTATTGGACTCCACACACAATAGTAAAGAGAGATTGCCTACAATTATTGCAAGTGATTTAAAGTTTTTTAAAATACTTTCCTTTTGGTGTGTTCTTGTAATGAATTGTGAGGTAATTGGTTGGGGTTTAAACTGTTTTTCAATTGTGGTGCGAAAGCAATTCTGATATGTGCATGTCGATGCCAATCTTGATCCTAGAGGCTCCACCAAAGAATCTCGTCAACTCATGCTATTTGGAGGTCTCAAAGTGTTCAACACATAGCATTCAGGCAATGGAAGTTCACCGTTTAGCATCCACTCAAGGAAGAAAAGGCTGGTGGTCTCACTTAAGATCAAAAGTGCGAGGCCGAATCATCAATGGATGGGACTAGAAACTAGTCACAGGAATTCAACCCACGACTCGTTTGTTGCTTGCGTTTTTTATGGTAGCCGCTAGGCTATCTGGGGCACGAATGAGATCATGGCTATGGATAGATTGTTGATGCATTTTTACTGTTTTCTAAGTTTTTAGTTTAGTTTTTGAGTTATATATAATTTAGACTTTCCATATTTATCCTTTAGGGCTTTTATGCCTACATAAGGTTAACTATTGTCTTGTTTTTCATTATTATGATGTTCAGTTTATGATGAATAAAAAACGTTGATTGTTATCTCTCCATGAGAGATTTCTTTAGTTCTTGGTGATGAGAACTATAGTGCAACCTGTCCAAGAGAGATTCTTGTGAGGGTTCAATTCCTATACCTTGGATTTTTATCAACGTGTTTGGTAAGGGTCTTGTGTCCTATTCATTAGTTTGGTTTCAATCAATTGAGTTGGTTGGAGTTAAACTATTCGTAGATTATTTAATCCAATTCTACGAGAGGGTTCGGATTTAATTGTCACCTGATCTTCAAGACAGTCTTTTCATGTCCTATGTGAGGAATTGAGGGTTTAGGAGCATTGTTGTCCTAGGGTCCCTATTTCTCCATCAATTGGTATCAAAGTTTTAGAATCTTGAAAAATCAGGTTTTTCTGTGTTTAATCCATTTGGGTATATCTTTGTCATTTTCAATCCACTTGAATATCTCTTTAATTTTTGTTCGAGTTGTTTTTGTTGTTCTTGGTTCAAGATCTGATCTGATTTTTCTTGAATCAAAGTTGTGTTTTTTTGTGATTTATAGTAAAAAAAATTACTATTCACCATACTATTCACAGCACTGTTCACCCTCGGGGGAAAGGGGCTGTTCGGTGGTATTGTTCATCGTTGAATTTTTTGTCTATTTTTATTTGTGTTTCTTGGTGTTTGTTTAGTGTTGTGAAAAAAATATTAAAAAAGAAAAAAAGAGGGCAAAAGACCTGAGTGGAAAAAAATTCTTGAATGGAAAAAGGCAAAAAGGTAAGATCTTCATAAAAGCCACAAGTTTGGAAAAAATTTATTTATTTTTGCAGGCTATTAAAGATGAATAACGCAGGTGTTAAGCAATTTATTCGTGAACTCCAAATCGGCATCAATAGAAGAAGTGATAGTTGGGATGCCAAGAGATCGGCTGACAAAAAGAGCGAATCCAAATCCTCTATGATGGCGGTTAATGATGAATATGGCTATGAGGGCATTGCTTCAAGGAGGAAGGAGAGATCATCGAATTCCAAATCTTCTAGGAGACAATCTTTTGATTCCATATGGGAAGATGTGAAGAATCAGTGTGAAGCCACCATAGAGGAGGGTGTAAAGAAGTTTGTGGACAAACTTGAATCTCATATTGTTGCTCCAAGGGAAACAGAGAATCGAGATGTCCACGAGAAGGAGCATCAGCCAATTGTGGAGGTTGAAGTCATACAATGTCCACAACCTTTGGAGGAGTTAAGCCTAGCTGAGGAATTACCCATGGAGGAATCGATAGAACCTAACTCATAATTGGCACTCAGTGTTGAGTTACCTCTTGAGATCTTGCCTTATTTTTTGTCTATCAAGGGCGATGATTTCAGGATGAATCATTTCAAAGAAAGAGAGTTTGACGCTTGCGTGTTGATGCCAATCCCGACCCTAGAGGCTTTGCCAAAGAATCTCGTCAACTCATGCTATTTGTAGGCCTCAAAGTATTCAACACATCGCATTTGGGCAATGAAACTTCACCATTTAACATCCACTCAAGAGGGCAAAGGATGACGGTCATGTTTAAGATCAAAAGTACGAGGCCGGATTGGGACTAGAAGCCGGCTGCGGACTGGCTGGGACGAGCTATGCTCACGGCTTGAGGAATTTCCACCCGTGGCTCGTTTGTTGCTAGCGTTTATGATGGCAGTTGTGGTGTAGCTGAGGTCGCGACTATGAACAGATTGTTGACAGTTTTTAACTATTTTCTGAGTTTTTAGTTTAGCTTTTGAGTTATATTAAACTTAGACTTTCCATATTTATTCTTTAGGGTTTTTATGCCTATATAAGGCTAACTATTGTCTTGTTTTTCATTATTATGACGTTAGGATAAGATGAATCAATAAAGTTGATTGTTTTCTCTAATGAGAGTTTCTGTAGTTCTTGGTGATGAGAACTATAATGCAACTTGTCCAAGACACATTATTATGAGCGTTCAATTCCTATACCTAGAGTTTTTATCAACGTGTTTGGTAAGGGTCTTGAGTCTTGGGTTTCAATCAATTGATTTGGTTAGGGTTAAACTATTCATAGATAATTTAATCCAATTTTGTGGGAGGGTTTGGATTGAATTGTCACTTGATCTTTAAGATGGTCCTTTGGGAAGGTGTCCTGTGTGAAGAATCGTGGGTTTAAGGAGCGTCGTCATCCTAGGGTCCCCATTTCTCCATCAAATTCAATTGTAGCTTTGTAAGAGTTTCTTTTGTAAATAAAAATATTTAGCACAACGTGTGAGGGCTTAGTATGAGCAAAGAGGGTGTCTTTGACTCAACTAGAGTTAGGAAAGTTGGTTCAAGAAGCGATCCCTCAATTGTACTATTATTTTTACTTCTCCAAATTGAAGAAACTTTTAGTGGATTCAAACTCCAAATGGAAGAGCTTGGGAGTGGATGTAGGTGTTGAGTTTGGCACTGAACCACTATATTTGTTTATCTTTATCTTTGTTATTGCTAAATGTTTTATTCACTTAGACAAAATTTCTTAGAGTTAAATTGGGTGAAAAATTAGGCATAATTGTACTAGTCTTAGACAATCTAATTCATTCCCCTCTTAGGTTGCTTTTGAAATTTACAGATTGAAGTTAGGATTAGTACTTTGATGTGTGTGTGTGTTTGTATATGTGTGTAAATAGTAAATTATGTATGTTATCAGGTGCCCTTAGAGAAATCATATAACAAACTAGCTATCAACCTATGCAATGCATGGTTTATTATTGTACTTCAAAAGTGACCAAAAAGGAAATAAAGTCATTATAAAATTGGTCTAGAACCAAGCGAAGAAGGAAAATTTAAAATCAAGAAGAAAAATCTAAAATCAATATATAAGCCAACTTATGTTGAAAAATGTATAGCGTATTCTAAAACACAAATGTACTTAGTAATACTATGTGCGACCCTATCCATGCACGAATACACCTTGCGGATAGGGTCAAAAGGATCATTCTTGGCTTCTTCTACCTCCCACTCACTGGCGTACTCTTCCCAGCCATATATGACCTCTTCTTTACCCCCTTTCAGTGCCCGTAAGCCTCTGACTAGGGGGTGGTAGTGGCCTTTACTTGGGTGGTGCTCTTGAATTTACTCAAATGCCTTGAGCAACTTGAGCCTTGGTCTTTTGCTTCGTAATAGGGAAGATCAATCTTGCTTTCTTTTCCTAACTCTAGTTAACCCAAAGTACTCACTTTGGTCAGGTTAAGCTCTAACATGATTAGCCAAAAAATTTACAACTACTCACAGCCCCCACATTTTGCTACACTTGATAGCTTCCACTCATACTTAGAGAAACTCTTACAATCTCAACTAATTACCTCACATAGAACTACAAGCACACACTCACACAGAGTATTTTCCTTCAAAATCACTCTTAAAACATTTGTAAACTAAGTAGGTAAAGGTATTTTATAAATTTTATACATATTGATATTTATAGGGGGAGAAAAGAGGTTAAAATGAATTCCAACAGTCAAATTCACAATGCTGAAAAACTAGCTAGTTACTGAATCCGAATGCAAGTTCGAATGGTATTCCAGATGCAAGTCTGCATGATGCGAAAGTTCTGAGTCCACATGCATTCTATTTAGCCATGCAGACATTCGCTTGGCAAGTTTGGTTGAATGTGGACATCTAGTTGCAATTCCAGCTGCGAGTTTGCATGCAAGTCCATATCACATTTTTCTTGTAGTTTTTTTCCTTTTTTGATTCCTTTTATTGCTCAATCACTTTCACTGCAAGAATAGCTCAAATGGATTGTTAGATTACTTCATTTATTTGTTTATCATCAAAACTAGATAATTTAGGACTATAAAGTATTCAAACTAGAGCCTAGAATATTGAGTTGACCAAGCCATTTGAATAATTTGACTCAAATTGAACATGTTGAAGGGAACCAAACTCTGGAGCTGGGAAGCTAGACTCCAAACCAATCTCATTGAAAAGATCTTAACTTTAAAACAACATGACTCCAAACAAGTGATTGTGAGGTTTAGGTACTATCAAAATTAAGCAAAATTCACACAAAAAAGTAATAAAATTTATAACCTAATACCTCTTTCTGCAAGTGCATGGGTCAATTGTAGTAGATGAAGTAATATGGTCGATCCCATGAGGAAACACGAACTGGCAAGTACCAAAGCTAATCACTTTCTTTATTATCTAGATAATTCATCAAATAGTTGGTAGACAAAATGGAAAACTCAATAACTTGTAGTAGAAAAAGTGGAGAAAATCACAATTACAAGTTAAGTTAGGGGTTAGAATCCACTAATGGTCACAAAATATGCAAGAATAAGATTATGCTTGCTTATAATATCTAGCTTTACTTAGGAATCCATAGCAACCAAGACTTGCTCTCGCAATAAATTAGATTACTACTTTAAAATCTTATTCTCATGATGATTCAAATGAAACTAGCAACAATTATTTCCTATTCTCATAGTGAAATAACTTAGCGTAAGCTCATTCTCTAGCCACAAACAAGAACAAGATATGTCAAGTTTAATCTGATTCAAAACATATCATTAGCTTTATCTTAACCTTTAACTTGTAATTTGATGTGATCCGAGGAGCACTCACACTTCTTAAACTTGGACTTGAACATGTTGAGGTTAGGAAAGGCGTGTTCGTAGTGGAAGATGATCCACATGGTTGCTGGTTGAAGCTTATGCATAGATTTGAGCTTGTTTTGAAGCCTGAATTTCACTTTGTTTATGCTAGTACATTGGGCCAAGGAGTGGAGCATTGGTTGTGGATCAAGTTCATTTACAAAGAAGGCCCAAAAGGAGTTGCTAAGTTGTCCAAAATAATCTTACAAGGGGCTATTAACTTGAACTTGCTTGGAGGGCCCTTGAAGTTGCTAAATGGAAGCCCAATGGAGCTTAACGAAGGATGCCCAGCCCATGAACTACTTTTGGACGAATTTTGATAGTTTTTTTTATGCTTTTAGTTAGTTTAACTTGTTAGAATTCTTCTATATTTGTGTTTTTAGCTAAGTATTATTATTAGCTTTGGTATAGACTTAGAAGTTACTTAAATCTTCAAGTCTAGAATGTTCTTTTTGTAGCCTATTTATAGACATATGTTCAGTTACGAATTTTTAAGATTTTGATGAATAAAAATTGAGTGATTTTCTCAAGATTGAGAATTTTCTTGATTCTTGGATTAGAACTACTCTTGGTCTTATCAAGCTTGCTTGTGGCGACCTAAACCTAACTTAAAGTTATTCCATCTTGTTTTGTTTAGGGTTCTATAAGTTTGCTTCGTCCCCTATAGATTCGTATTCATCGAAGAAGGGTTAATTCAGGGCAAAACAACTCCATGTCAAGGTTGTTGGATTCAAGAAATCCATTGTGGTCTTGAGTTAACGAGTTGCATCTTGGAGATTCAAGATTCCTGACCGTCTACGTACTTCCACGCGTATCATAATTAGTTCATATTGAAGATAAAAACAAGTAAGAACAAGAACATAATACATAAACTCATAACAAAGAATGAAAGTAGAGAGATAGGGTTAGAAATTCTCATTTCATAGGCTCAAATATTTACTTCCTCCATTGAATATGAATTTATACAAGTGAGATTCCTCCAAGAGTTTCTCTACAAATATTGTTTTCCTAAAAACTACAAAGAAAAAACCTAAAGTAGAACTACTTTAGGAGTGCTCCTCCTACCAAGCTTTGGTTTTTATTAAACCAAGCATATCTTCTATGAACTATAAAGGCATGTATTTATAGGAAAATCCTAACTCGATTCCCTTTCCAAGTTGAAGATATAATGATGAAATTTGATTCCAAATTTTGGAAAATCTTGCCTTGAACTTTGCAATATTCTTCTAGGGGCAGTGCAAATGCAGCTGGACATTTGGATTATCTACAAAAGTTGCGTGAACAAGCTGCAAATTGTACAAACCAAAATTCTGCAAGTGGGACCGATCTACAGGTTGAATCCACAGTGAGCAATCCACGGATCACACTTTTCTTTCAATTTTGCCCTTTTCAAAATTTGGATATTCCTTCCATGCCCTTGAAACCTTTTTTCACTATTTGAACCATAATTTTCCTAGTAGAATTGATGAAGAAAAATTATTTCGAAAATTGCACAGTTTTAAAGATAAAATTGTACAACTTAAATCAACTTTGATTTTGATAGTCTGTGAGCTTCAATTGATCCAAAATGTATTTAGTCATCATTTTCCTACAAAATCAAATAAACTTGGGCATTATTTTGCTCAAAATAATATTTCTATCTCAAAACCCTAATTTTCATATTAAAAACTCTAATTTTGGAGCAAACTTTGATTTGAAAAATAATAATGAAATTGAGCCATTTTAATATCAAAAATATCAAAACATACTAAAATCACACTAAAAACTATATAAAACACTATAATAAAATACATAAATTTATTACTCATCAACAAGCTTGTTGATCGAAACCTAAAAGAGTGAGAAATAGATTCAACTCAAGCCAGTTCATGAGAAAATCCAACTATAAAGATTTTAGACAGCCACAATTTGCCTTGATAAAATCTAGACTAGTTTTTTACAAGAACTCAAAGGAACACTCACAAAGAGAAAAGTCAATTTTATTGATCAAAACATCATCCTATAGATGTTTGCACATAAAATCCATAGCAAAATGTTTGTAGGTGTGCCACTCGGTCGATAACGAGAAAGTGATGTGTGGTAGATGAAAATGGTTAAAATAGTGCATTGGTCGATTTTGACCTCTAAGTCAATTACTGTTTGTCCTGCCTTAGATAGCTCCAAGGACTTAAAGTTTAAACGTTAAGTGATGGACAATGACTAAGTTAAAGTTAGATGTTAACGTAAATTGACAAAGAAATGAATTTGAGAGAGAGAAAGAGTCATGGATATTTAATTGCATTAAACCGGAATATATTTGTGTCATACACTAGAAATGTAAAGTACATTGACAAGAATTGTAAATAACTGAAAATTTAAAATGCTAAACTAAATAGAAATTGCTAGAAATTAAAGAAGATTGTTGGAGAGAAAGAGAGAGAAAGAGAATAAGGAAGAGGGAAAGAGATAGAGAGAGAGGGAGAAAGAATTTTGCTAGACTAAAAGAGGGAAGCATTGAAGTCTGAATGTATTTCTGAGCATTTCTTCTCATGTCCTTTCCCAATACATCTTGTGCTATTTATAAGCATAGCTTCCCTCTAAAAGTGGTAGTTAATTTAGTACCTCAAAGCCATGATCAGTCATTTCCTCATGTTTATTGGCCACTTTGTCACTTCCCTTTTTATTGGGATGTGGGTAACTACACACTCTTCTAATGCACCCATTTGTGACCCCATATTTTGGGTAGTTGTGTATGATTTTTCTACTAATGGTAATCATATCCTCAACAGCTGCCCCCCTCAAACAGTTCATCGGTGCTCAAAGTGGCCGATGGAGTGTTTGAATCTTTAATGACAACCTATAAGTCGATTCTTCTGTCTATAATCGGCAACATGACCAGTATTTCAACCGGTATTCATCAACTTGGAACATTTGTGATTAATCGATTGGAGCCAATGCTACTCATTAGCAATAGAGAAATCAGCACCTGAAAGCTCAATCGACGAGTATCACTCGTCGACAACGAGAAAATCAACACCAGAAAACTTAATCGACGAGTATTAGTCATCATCAGGAATACAGTCGGCAAGGCTGATCGACGATGTCTGACGATTGCCACTTATCGATAACAAGAGGTATGAGAGTGATCGACACAATAGTCAATGTAGATAGTGGCTGGTGTGAATGAACAAATGCTGATGGAAGAGAAATAGCTTAGAGCCAATTCTTTGGGGATCGAAGTGCCAAATTGGCACGTCCTAGTATCCTAGGCACTTCGAAGTTCTAGTATTGATGTCTTCCTTTCACATAGCTGTGGGTATGTACATGCTCGACCGGGTTTATGCTTGTTGAACACATAATGAGCTTTGTCTCATCTGGTAAGCCCACTTTTGCCGATCAATCATCGATAGAAAAATAGCGTAGCAACCTCCTATTTCATGTTGTGCATTGTTGATTGTAATCATCTAAATTATTTGGAATTGATGATTCTGCTCCACAGGCTGATTTTTGCTCACATACACTCTTGTCTGTACTCCCATCAATTTTTTCACTCCGTTGAGTAAGGCCCGTCATGTATGCCGCCGTAGTTTCTTTTGGTGGTTGAATAGTCAATGGTTTGTCCAGAATGATACTTGTCTTTCCATCGATAGGGCCTAACGCTGTTGATTTTGCCTATCCCCCAGACTAAGTCGATGATAACTGTACCTGCTCCCCAGTTTGAGTCGACAGCAACTGTGTTTGTCTCCAAACTGATAGCTTATCTGAAATGACATCGGCCTTTTTGTCCATGGAGCCTGTCGTCGCTGGGTGTGTCTACCCCCTAGACTGAGTTGACAGCAATTGTACTTGCCCCCCAATTTGGGACTCAACTGCTGAGGCAAGTTTCTTGAGGTCTGATCCAAGTGAATTGGTGCGCACATTAACCTTGGAGTCAACAACATCAATGGTATTACCCATTGTTGTAATTTCTAGCTCCAATTTGTGTAGATCTGCCATCATATCGTGCATCGTTTCTTTCATCGACCTGTTCTACATGTGCATTTCAGCCAATAGGTCAAGATGTGTATCTAGTACCTTGCACATTAGTCGATCCAGTGTTTTCTCTAGTGCATCGTTGATCTCATACTGTGCTAGGGCCGACAATCCTTCCGATCTAATGTGTTCATTCCATGAGAATGATGGAGTGATCTCATGTAAGCCTTGTCTGTAGCCATTTGTCAGCATTGCTTGGCTTGTCCCATCAAGCGTGCCAAAAAGATGTTTACGCATAAAATCAGCAACAGAGCACTCTCTCAAGTCAATTGGCCTAGTTGTTGCATTTGTAGGCGTGCCACCGATCGATACCAAGATTGTGATGTGTGGTAGATGAAAATGGTTAAAATAGTGCACCGGTCAATTCTGACCTCTAAGTCGATTGCTATTCGTCCTGCTTTGCACAGCTCCAAGGATTTAAAGTTTAAGCATTAAGCGATGGACAATAACTAAAGTTTAAGTTGGAAGTTAACATAAATTGACAAAGAAATGAATTTGAGAGAGAGGGAGAGTCGTGGAATATTTAATTGCATTAAATTGGAATATATTTACGTCATACATCGACTTGAAATGTAAAGTGCATTAACTAGAATTGCAAATAACTGAAAATTTAAAATGCTAAACTAAATAGGAATTGTTGAAAAATTAAAGAAAATTGCTGGAGAGAAAGAGAGAGAAAGAGAATAAGGAAGAGGGAAAGAGATAGAGAGAGAGGGAGAGAGAATTTTGCTAGACTAAAAGAGGGAAACTTTGAAGTCTAAATGTATTTCTGAACATTTCTTCTCGTGTCCTTTCCCAATGCATCTTGTGCTATTTATAAACGCAGCTTCCCTCTAAAAGTGATAGTTAATTTGGTGCCTCAAAGTCATGATCGGTCACTTTCTCATGTTTATTAGTCACTTTGTCACTTCTTTTTTTATTGGGACGTGAGTAACTACCCACTCTTCTAATGCACCTATTTGTGACTTCACATCCTGGGTAATTGTGTATGATTTTTCTACTAATGATAATCATACCTCTAACAGTAGTTGTGAAAAGTAGTACTTAAAATGGCCATATATAGACGTAAACATAACAAGAAAACCTATCTAAAAGAATAAACTATAAACAAGTTAAACTGTTATAAAAATTCCCCTGATCGTATTCGCAACTTCAAACAATGAAGAATCGATGCATGTATTCTCAAAAAACTATGGTTTCTCTCAGGAATTGATCCAGGACACAGATCTACGGATCATGACTCGTAGATCTGCATTGGTTCCTCCAATGAAGATTCTGCCTTGAATTTTTTTGCATATACGCGAACACCAACCTATTGAACAGTGAGTAGACGTTGGACAGAAGATTTTCCATACCTTCTAACCATGTTTTGAGCCATTTGTAACCCTCTAAAACAGTTAGGTGGATGATTTGTTTTCGTGATGCTTCAATAGCGGGAATAGAGGCTGCCAAGATCATATCACCCAAGCATTTATCTCCTCTTATATACAATTACAGGACAATTAACACAAAGAGTTGTGTGAGGAAATTCTGTAGAAATTTGATTTCTGGAGATAGAGGATTAAGGTCAAAATTAAAAGAGAGAAACCAATTTTTAGATAGAGAAAAATTGATTCTCGTCACCCTTTCTCTCCCTACGGCTTTTGAGAAAAATCTAGAGTTTCTGGTCTTCATCTTCTTCCATCTTTTGATTATTTAATTTCAAAGGAGTTAGCACTTCATGTGCTAAAGCTAGATAGACTTTCGTAGTTCCTCATGATATAGTTCGTGTCAATACTCTTAAAGACTCGACATTTGCGGATCTTTTGGTGTCACGAAGTTCACTTGCAGGTATCCTCAACTACATTTGTACATAGAAAAACATCTTGCAAAGGTATATTACTTATGAAATCCTCTAATCTATATAGTTATATCATTAATCAGCCCATGATTAACGTAATAAAATTTCAAATTTCTGCTTTACTACTACAATTATTACCTTACAATACATAGTGTGCATGAACAAAATCTTGATTTTTCTCACAAAATTCAATTAATATGGATAAGAAAAAAGAAATTTTACAGTTCTTTTTTAGTTAAGAATGATGGAGTTAGTTGTCAATTCAAGTGTCACAGTGATTTCGGCAAATTTGGCTTTTGGTTTTGTGTATTTGTGCATGTTGATTTTATGTATGTATTTGTATTTTTGTATGTGTGAGTGTGTCTGATTCTGTGTTTGTTTGTGGTTCTGTTTAAGTAATAGTGTGCAACGATGGACTGTGATAATGTCCTGCGAATTGTGTGAAGTTCTGCAAGTATGTTGGATTTGTTCAGTAGGTGAGTGATATTGTGTGTATCATTACGACTACAAGTCTGTGTCTGTGGCGCACGTAAGATGCATGTCGGTTTTGGAGTTTTCTGTAGCTGGTGTTTAGTGCGGCGTTTGTAGTGTGTGTATGGTGAGATCAGTGGTGTGAGGTGGCGATGGTGCAACAAGGAGGTGCAAGTAATAGTTTGCGGCGATGGTGCAACAAGGAGGTGCAAGTGATAATGTGTAGTAGGTGATTGAGCTATACAGGTTCTGGTGGACTTAGGAAGTTGCAGTGCAGATGATCCGAGTGGTCCAGTTGCTGGTTGATGGTGAGGTGCTGCAGCAGGCTTGTCGAGGGGCCAACTGTGGCGCAAGTTAGTTGCAAGTGATCTTGTGATGGCTGTAAGGGGTTGAAGTGATACGTGCTTTAAAGTGTTATAGGTTGCTGGAATTACCAGTAAAGGGTTAGTTCAAGTGTAAGCAAAACAATTCACAGGGTATTCTTAGTCATGTGGCTTTATAAATTTAGGAAACCTTCTTAAGTGCACATGTAACATTAGAAAAGCAATCTAATTCTGCACTTGATACAGTAAACAATAAGCATAACATATCTGAATGACGAATAGAGATGGATTCCGAACTGAACTAGAACTGAGCACGGCGCTTATGTAGTGGCTATAAAGGTAGCAGATGATCATTTGCTGTTGGCAGTTCTATTTATTTGACTTGTTTTTTAAGAGCATGCTTTTAAAAAATTTCAAACAAGTTTTTCAGCCATATCTTTATCTTACATACACATTTACTACACTAATACTTTTGGAATAATACTTCAAAAAACAACCATCCAAACGGTGTAACTTTTTATTATTGAATTATTTGTCTATTGTGAAGGCAAAAAAAATTACTGTAACAGAAAGAAATGAAATTTTCAATTATTACCACTTAACAACTTCTGACAAAAGATAATGGTCTAAGTTAGAAGCTGAAAACTTCTAGTCTTTTCAGCTAATTAGTTTACTTCAGAAATATTGTACCAGGAAAAGGAGGAAACTCCCTTCTCGCACCTCACCCACAGCCCGCAACAGGACTACACCAGAGAAAACTGATCCTTGCCTACCCATCTTGGATACACCTTTCTCTTCTTCACATGGCAGTTACAATCATGTGTGCTGGTTAAGCACCCAAACTTCCTCTTCATTTCCTTCCACATATTTATTTTTCGGTTTTTAGCTTTTTGGCAGCTACCATTCTGAATCTCTCTTCTCATCAAAAGGCATTCTTGTTCCAAGTCCAGCACTTTGCTCCCCATTTTCTCCATCTCTGCTCTCACATCTTCTTCACGGTTACCTATCCTTGTTGCTGCTTCCTCTTCCTCTTCCTCGTCGTCTTTGAATAACAATAATCTATCAATGGATCCCTGAACTTTCATTGGGATAGCCTCGCGCATTTGCAACTGAACGACAAATAACACTTGCACCACCACTCTCAGTGGCAACCTTTCATTCTGTGCAGCATGTTCACAAGCTTCAAGTGACATTTTGTTGCAATCCAAGATGCGGCAAACCTCTTCTCTCTCAGATTCCATAAGATATCTATGCCTGTCAAAGTATATATCAATAGCCCTGTATATTCCATCAGAGTTTCTTTGGATTCCTTCTGAGACTGCAATTGACAATTCTGCAGCTGATATAAATGTTCTCATCTTCAAATCTATGTCACCAGCAATTTCAATCAAAAAATTTTCGATGAGTTCTGCTACCATGACTAGTTTACGACAATCTGTTCCAGTGTAATATTCATAAAAAGTTTTTAAAATCCTTCTTACACAGTCTGTATCATACAATTCTTCCTTAGCATATCCTTGAGAAGGTATCAGAAGATCTTTCACAGTTGCCTGCTCTAACTGCTTCCCAATCCTAACCTCAATTCCGTTTCTGCATTCGCTACTAGCATCCAAGGCTACAGCAGATTGAAGCATTTCAAATAGTAACGCACAAGGCAGTAGCCTGCTTGTAGTTGGCAACATTCTCTCAACTGCTTCAATTGTCTCTCTGGGGACGTTCCTTTTGTAAATTGGCCCATCATCCCCTTGTTTCATGCTGGACAATACCCACTTTCTGGCATATTGGCATACAGCAGCAGAGACATATTCGGCTTGAACTTCACGCTGAATCATAGAAGAAATGATGGGCTCAAACAGCCGGAGAGACAGCATTGTCAAATCTTCATACATCCTGTCAGAATCAAAGAGTTTCCTCCTCACATTTGGTCTAAAGACATTTCCATTGTCTTCACCACCATCATAGGTGGTTATACTCATCATTGGTTCTCCAAGAAGTTGTGGATTTTCCAAAGCTTTTGTGATGATTGACTCAACACAGGCATCGACCAGACCAAGATCTATTGCTTGCTGAAGAATATTTTCTGCCGCCTTAAGGGCTCTAATGGATTTGTTCCAACTAGAAATGATTTCATGTTCAAAAAAGTCAACTGCTTTGCTTAATAGATTATTAGTGGCGTGGCTGTCAGTCATTCCAAGGTAGTGGGCAACGCATGCAACATGTATTACATTTTCAGTTGAGAGGTTGATTTCATAACCATGGCAGAATCTTGCAATTAGCTCAAACGTTTCTGGATCAGCAGTTGCATCTTCAAGAACATGGGAAATATCCTCTCTGGGATGTTCTTTGAGCAATACAGCTAGCTTTGCTGATTTTGCAGCCAGAAGTTCCTAACCAATAATAGCAACATTCGGACGTAAAACTTGGAACGAAGCTACAAATCAACATCAGATCCTTTGAAAAATAAAAGGAATCAAATCAAAATAGCTGCATAAACAGGATGGTCTTACCCTGTCTAGGGTGAAGGGTACACCACCAACATAAAGTTGCACTTCTGATGACAATGTACATTTTAATTTCCTGAATAAGAAGGTAATATTATTGCAAAATCGTATTGGTGAGAAGCAAAGCAGGGCTATGTACCCATTTCTTACCTGGATGGAGATTCTGTCAAATGCCTGGCAGCCATTATATATAGCCTCGAGATTAAAATGAAATTGGTTTTAGAAGAGGGAGAGTGAAAATTAAAACCTGCAGACTGAAAGAAAACATATTGTACAAGGTCAGATTCTTCTCCCATCTGTAAGTAACTAAAGGCCTTTTATTTTCGTTCTTTGATTCTGATAGTTCTTTCTCCATTATTAACGGGGAAAGGAGTGAGCTTCAAAAATTATACGTAAAGTGTCTAATGATTCGCGTTACCAGTTAATTGAGGACCTTGACGATGTATTGACGAATTACTGAAAATCAATGCTAAACAACTCCTATTAAATCATGACAGTGTCAGCAATCTCTTTTCTCTGGTGATATATAATGCAATAAATACAAGTATTTCATTGCCAATTTTCCAGAACATGCTCCGATTAACAAAGCCGTAATTGAAATTCAGAGCTCCTTGAATCCTGCATAATATGATGTGTAGATTTTGTCCTCGGAAAAGCACGAAATCAAACGCTCATTTTTAATAACAAGATTATATCGATCACTGTAACACGCATTTTCCAGCCAATCATGTATAGTTCTTCAATTATTCCACCCAAAACAAATATACCGAGAAACCACCGTTAAAGTAACCAAATCATGAACAATATAATTCAAGACTCACAAGAGAAAAACATCGTTAATTATGTAACATTAAATAAGGGTAGAAAATTATGTTAGTACCTAGAGTCCGTGAGTTATTAACCTTAGAGCATTTGAATCAGCAGCAACACAAATATTTGTATATCCATAAAAGCTGATAGCTCTTCTCATCATTAGTCTTACGTTTGACTCCAACGTTAACCCCAAGATATGGGTTTCTGTTATTATCAAATCTCTCAAAGATTCGGATGGATAATATCAGGAAGGAACAATTGCATTAAAGCCCTATCAACTTTTGGGTGTGTTGCACTTCGCCCCCAAAACTTCTTAAATAGGCAGTTTATCCTTTGTTCGGTGTTTCTTCACCAAAACACCCTCAAATATTACTACTATTATTCAATCTCAACTTAATTTCCCTGTTCGCATTCTTTTTTTTTTTTTTCACCTTCTTTACACATTTTTATCTTTCACTACTCTTAAAGCATCATGAGACTCTATTTTTTCTATTTTTTATTTTTTCTCCCACTTTCTTAAAAATAAATAATTAAAGACTTTTTTTAACTCCTACTAGGGAATAAATTTAAATCAATAAATATACTAAATTTATCCAATTTGAAGATTTTACTAATAAAAAATATCAACAAAAATTACTTATTAAATTTAAATATATCTTTGTCTCTCAAATTTTAACAACTTTCGAAAAATTTTAAATGTTTTATATTTTTCGTATCAAATTTACACCTATAAGTTTCTCATATTTTAATAACTCTGGAAAAATTTTTAATTTTTTCATATGTTTTTTATCAACTTTACACCTATAAGTTTCATATTCTTAGAATCTTATTTGAGTTAACTTAAACACATTGATCTATCTTCAAAAACCTAATAAAAATTATATTTCATATATGATTGAGTTATTTTGATGCATAAGCCTATCTATTCCTACCTTTATATATATATATATATATATATATATATTAGGTGTAGTTTATAATATCTTGAGTAATTTTTAAAAGAACAAATTTAAGTTTAAAGGTAAAAAAATTTGAATTCTTCTAAAATAAAAATGAAAAATGAAAAGAAAATAAAAAATGTAAATAAAATAAATAAAGAGTATTAACCATAGAGCATTAGAAACAGCAGCAACACAAACATTTGCATATCAATAAAAGCTAATAGCTCTCTTCATCATTAGTCTTCTAAGCATTAAGATGTATGTATATATGTTTGTTAACACGTGATTGTTCATAGTATGATTTTGACTTGAACGTTAACCCTAAAATATGGATTTCTATTATCATCAAATATGTTAAAGATTCGGATGAACAATACCTGGAAGGATAGATTGCATTAAACTTTTGGGTGAGTTGCACTTTGCCTTTGAAATTTCTTAAATAGGCAGTTTACCTCCCTGTTTTGTGTTTCTTGACCAAAATACCCTCAAATATTACTATCACTCATGCTCAATTTAATTTTGCTTGTTTGTGCTCCTTTTTTTTATTATTTTTTAATTCTTTTTACTTTCTTTACACACATTTTCACTTCACTACTCTTAAGCATCATGAGACTTTTTTCTTATTTTTTTTATTTTTCACTTTTCCCACCTCCTTAAAAAAATAATTAATTAAAAGCTTTTTTCCTACCTAGCAAACAAATTTAACTCAATAAATATTCATAAATTTATTCAATTTAAAGATTTTACTAATAAACAATATAAATAAAAATTACTTTTTAAATTTAAATGTCTTTGTCTCTCAAATTTTAACAACTTTCAAAAAATTTTAAATGTTTTTATATTTTCATATAAACTTTATGCCTATAAGTTTTTCAGATTTTAGTAACTCTTGAAAAATTTTAAATTTTTTCATATGCTTTTATTAACTTTACACCTATAAGTTTAATATTGTTAGAATCTTATTTGATTAACTTAAACACGTGGGTCTATCTTAAAAAAACCTAATAAAAATTATGTTTCATATATCATTGAGTTATTTAGATGCATGAGCCTATTTATTCCTGCCTCTATATATTAGTTGTAGATTATAATATCTTAAATAATGTTTAGAAGAACAAATTTAAAGTTTAAAGGTAAAAAATTTGAATTCGTATAAACACCTCACATAAATTACTGGGATGTGCAACCTTAGTAAAGAATGAAAGAAAAATAAAAATGAAAAAGGAAAAGAAAATAAGAGAATGTAAATAAAACAAAAAAATAAAATGATTCTCTTATAAACTGAAATCAACAAGCCCCAAAAAATATATTCTATTAGAATGGCAAAGGATTATCGGCACACCAAATTTTCAACCATGAAAACAATGAAGCTTGAATGCTAACTCATACAATGTCTTACAAATAAATTTAGGCTTCTGTTGCAAGTGAGACAAGGCATCAAGCCTCTTGCCACGAAAATGATCCTTTTCTTTTCCCTTAGAGAGTCAAAGCAAAGAAAGACAAATTTGACGTCATCTTAGTAGCAAATCCAAGGTGGGTGGAATTTTTGCATGTACGTACAACCTTCAAGTTCGACTTCTTGCACAGCAGCCTCCATATTTATTTATTCTGTAACATATGAAAAAAAAAAAAACTCTTATTTCTCGAAAGTAATTTTTAAATGATTGAAACTATGAAATTAATTTTTTTATATGTTGATCAAATGGTACGTCTCTTATCAACTTTTTCACACATCTTGCAATAATTTATTTCCCTAGCCTACAGACTAATTTACCTCTACCGTCCCTGCAACCTCTTCCAAGAAGATAATTAGCAGAACTTCATCTTAATGGAATTCCGAACCTCGATTAATCTGTTTTATGATTTGAGTAAGTAAATTGTTTACTTTGAATTGTTATTCGAGTTCCACCTTCTAGATACATGGATCATTGACCCTCCTGTGGCCAAGTAGTTTGATAGGAAATTTTTATATAGACTGGATCCACGACTTGATTGACATGCATATTATGTTTATATGGCTCACTCTTATACCATGAGATCTATAGGTGGAATCATAAATGGGGTCTATATTTAGATTTTAATTTGCCAGTCAAGTAACATTCCAAGCCAGCTTTTACACCTTGCAATTATCCATCTCCTTTAGGCTGAGGAGCATAAGATTTAGAAGTATTCAATTTGACGAAAAGAAACAAAACTTTAGCAAACAAATAACTGAAAAAAAAAAATCATAGACTCGTGTGGTGGATATGAGTATTGCTATATTAGCATATCATATAAGAAGCAAACGAACACAAAAGAAATGCCAAATGCTGATAGCTTCATAATTTCAGGAGTTGATCCATTTTCTTGGTCAGACGATAGTGTCCTTAACATTATTCTAATAGAAGAAATCCTTAACATTATTCTGAAGATTTTGTTGGTTTTATAGTTGTTAGGACATCTGAATTTACAAAAATCTAAGTTGGTTCCTTGTTTATGCCTTTCCAAATTGATTCGGATTGCAAAACCAAATTAAATATAGTTTGTTGTTATTATTCTGGCTAAGGAATTATTTAGTGCATTCTTTACGCTGCATCACCTTGAGCGGCAAACCCACTCAAAGTATATACTGTATATTCCTAGCTAACAATCTTCCTTTTCTGTAGTAAAATTAATCTCATTTTGTACGAACTGGTTTAAGTAAAATCCCATTTTATATGAACCTGGTTTAGGTAAATTGGTTTGATGCATACAGAAATTAAATGATGTACTAGGCTTACCAGAAAAACGAATACCAGCTACCCAACCCCAACAAAAAAAAAAAACAATTTCTGGCTTTTCCTTTGTCTTTCCTTTCTTCATTCTCTCGAACAGGAATCTTCGCAAACACACACCCCCTCCCCCACAAAAAACACCCAAAAAACAAAAAAAAAAAAAAGAAAAATCCCCAAAAACCCACCGAACATCAAATATGTAGCCTGCAAGTTATATAGATGACGTTTTTTAGAAAATTTTTTCTAGAAAAAAGGGTACTCCTGCAAGTTATATGGATGACGTTTTTAGAAATTGTTTTTAGAAAAAAAGGTACTATAATATTTTTGAGATAAGTACGTGAGATAAAAAGATGAATAGATAATGTGTTTAAAGAAATGCACAACTAAACACACGATGTCTGAAACCTCTTGCAAGTTTAACTGTATTATATTGCTTACATTCCCGTCCTGAACTGCATGCAATGATTTGTGACCATAAAATATAATAAAATAAACGTTTTCTTTGTAGTTTTAACATTAATCCACACATCCCATTTATTGTTATAAATGATGCTACAAATAATTATTTGGATCCTTAATTTGGTTTTCCCAAAAGATTTTGCCCATTTTTGCACAACCAGAAAATCACGGCATACAAGACAGAGATGAAACTGATAAACCATCAAAATAAATAAACATTTACTATATAATAAAGCCACAGGGTACGTAAATTTTTGGGTATATAATGGCGCACTTTTCTCTTAAAAATAATTCTGAAGCTATAGTAATGGTTATTGAAAAGTTAAGAACAACCACTAGTCTGTTAGAATAAGTCTAGCACCAAATCCACTATTAAATAATTGCTCATGAATGCCTTTTCTTCTAACATTATTTAAAATAAAATATACAAAATATGCGGACAAGACGTGCGTTTTAATTACTTAATAAGTTACATACAGTGTGTGTTATTTTGGCTGATTGAACAATGATAAATATCCACCTAATTTTTCCATTCTATTTAGTTTGCACAAATGTGATGTGCGTATATATAAGGTAAATGTATGTATCTAAAGATAAATCCTTCCCCAAAATAATTGAGATGATTTTAGTATTAATGATGACCGACAAAATTTGCACTATTGAAAAATATTTTAAGGGCACTTATCGGAGCAGATAAATTTTTTCTTTTACACCAAAAATAAAATAAAATAAAATAAAAAAGTGGCAGGGAATCTTATTAGTTGAACCCGAATGACCAACTATGTCTGACTTTTTTCCCTCGCCGCGTTGTCATAGGCATCTTTTTGTGGCTTAACAACCCCAACAAGTCCTCAGACTATATTATCTTATTTGCATTTGGCTGGAATGTCCATGCATATTCGTTTTCTATCTTGTGCAAATATTGTACCGCATAAACTATATATAAAATACAATATAAGCATTATTTGTTTGTTGGATTCTATATATTAAAAAAAAAAGTGTAAATCTTCTATGTGACACGGAAGAGATATATTAAATGGAATATGAGACAAAGAACAGCTATTTTCCTTTTCTTTTTTGCGTTTCTTGAGTGCTAGAAATAATATCGTAACAAGTAGTTTCCTTATATTTAAGTTTAAATAGAAATTTCCAGTTTAAGAAGAAAGCTTCTGAAGGTATTTAATGGAGTAGTTGAGACATTAGTAGTTAATTTAGTTGCCAGTCTATCATGTCTAATCCCCAATTTTAAACTAATTGTTTGAATGAAGTTGATACACAAACATACTCACGCACATACAGACGTGTATTAATATGCAACAATACTCGCATACGTTTATATATTTATACATTTCTATTATACATGCACATATAACAATTGTAGGCGTTCATGAATATACGATTTCTCAATGTTGATTTACTTCACTATTCATATCTGGATGCAAATAAAATTTTTGGATATATATTGTTCTTTATGTCTGGGGAACAAAACTTCAAAAATTATTAAATCTTAAAATTTGTAGAAATGAGCACAAAAAGTGAACTAATGCAAACTCTGAGTCAATATGAATAAACACGCCTTGCAACAAGGTTTTCCTCAATTTTATTTTTGAAATTCAATAGCATTTAGACTTTTCTCTTTTAGAATGCATCTGTCTTTCAAGTGCAATAATGGTTTAGCAGGCGAAAGTGTTTCAATGCCTTTCTTTTCAAAGGCAAAAAAAGGGACAATTACAGACACCTCCCCTAAGCTTTCTGACAATTTCACTTGGCACCCCTCAATTTTCAAAAATTAAACAAACCTCCCTTGCATTTACTATTTTAGTAACAAAACCGCCCCTGCCAACACAAATTTTAATTGAAAACCCCATAATGCCCCGCTTAATGTAAAAAAGAGAAAAATAAAAAATATTATTTTCTTTACCACTTGAACCACCGCCACCACTGTCATCAACTTAATGAACATTGCCACTAGCAACCAAAGAAAATCCCAATAACATCAATAACTAATTAGGAAAATAAACAATGAAAAAATCATCTTGTTTTTATCACTTGTACCAATACCATATCAGTTCTATTTTCGTTAGTTACCACCACAAGTAACTGGATTATAGAGTCAAAATTAGCAGAGATATTTCTAGGCCAGACATCAAAATCTATTTGTCCAAAATCAATTATATGTTAGTAACTTCCAAACTTTAAATTCATGAATCAATTCATATATAATAATAAGAATAATATATTATACTAGGAAAATTTTCAAAAAAAAAAATTAAAGTTCTTAAGATCTCATAGATTCAAAAAATCATAGACAATATAGACAGTAGGCAACGTATGGTTGGGAAAGAAAAAACTTATATTGTAGTTAGAGGTTCGACGTTTGGGAGGCGTTTGAGAAGGTGGAGGAAGTGGACAGCAGATGTTAGTATGAAGGAGAAGGGAATTGATAGTGGTGGCAAAGGAGGGTAGGTTAATGGAAACAAATGATGAGGCAAGGGTCATTATAGTCATTTTAGCAAACCAAGGGAGGCGAGTGTAATTTTTCAAACTTCAGGGAGCTTGGTGCAATTATTAGAAACTTCAAGGGAAGTTTCCGTAATTATCCTACAATAAAAGCATATCCAGAAACAGGTGCCTTCACTAAAAACAAATCCAGAAAACGTGGTTTATTTGCGTAAACGAAAATGATAAAAAGATGAATTATTCTTTTCGTAACCCGATAGTGGACAGAGTTACTTATTGCTTGGCCCGATACACATTGAAATTGTTTTTGGCACAAAATAGGCAGGTTTGAAATAGTGGCGGAGCTAGAAAAAATCTTTAGTGAGAGCAAAAGTAACATTAAAATTTCTTACTTAATATTAAAATTTTTAAATTACTCTTTTACTTTTTTTTTAAATAAAAGAATATCAATACCCACATAACAAGAATAAATAATGCATATATTTTACATAAAACATAAGTGAATTTATACTCAAAATTACTAATGTAACAGTAATTTTTTTTCAAAAAGTAAATCAAACTATTTACAATTGCTCACGACGAGTTGTTATCTTTCGATAACGGTTTATAACTTTCTAATTTTCAACTTTATGAATTATATTTTTTTCAATATACTAAATAATCACTCATTCAAATATTTCCTATTCTAATATGCAAATTGAATGAAAATAAGCAACCGCTAGAATATCAAAATCATTTAAAGGAAGATATTGGGGGCACATTGGAAAATTCGTCTAAAGCTCATGAACATCAAAGGAGGCTAAGAGGGGCTAGTGGAGGCCCTTGCCCCCAGGGCCCCCACCTTGCATCCACCCCTGGTTTCGAATAAGAATCTAATGAAGTATAAATCCTTCAATCATAGATGTCATACACTAATTTACGTAGCAAGAAACTATGCATGTCCTCCGAATAATTAAAATGTTCCTTTACAATTCTTTATGAAATAATTAAAGTTTATAAAGAAAATTAATAAGAAATAAGGTCCAAACCCATAGATGGAGTCCAAATCCATTATCAAGAAAATCAATCTTTATTATAGTTATTGGAATAATTATAAAAATAACTTTATTCAAACAAGTAAAATATTTTGGCCGCACAAAGGCCCATAAAAATTTCATGAAGGGTAATTAAGAAGAAATCAAAATGGAATGCATGACTAGGTAATATTTTCTTGTTGACATATGAAATCAAAATCCATAAATATTTTCAGTTTCCTAATTAGTTTAAAAAATTATTAAAGTTAAGGTTATAGTACTTTCCTACCATTTAGTATTTTTGATATTGTTATTTGTTAGGTTTTTATTAGACTTATATTCGCTATTCTAATTGATTTCTTGCTGTTCAAGTTTTAAGATTTACTGAAGTTGCTTTGTTATTATGTTTAGTTGAGAAAGTTGAGAGTTAAGATTCCAGCGTAATTTTATATTGAAATTAAGGTAATTGTATTATTGGTAGATGTGGTTTCAATATAAAAGTCGAAATTACTTGATTTTGTAACTTCTCTTTTTTCACATATATTATAGAGAAAATTACAGTTTTGATACCAAATGTTTGAGGCATCGATAGTTTTAGTCCCTAAAGTTTAGACAAAAGCAAATCTAGTACCAAATTTTTTAATTTTTTAGCACATTTAGTCCTATTAACTAGTTTTCTCAAAATCTTATAAGAATCCAGTCACTTGAAACTCACATAACAATTACAAAAGTTTTCAAAAAGAATTAAAAAGAAAAAATTAATTGTCATAATTTGTAATTAAAGGCACACACGCTAATGCACTATCCAGGAGAATTTTTTTAGTTTTATCTACTTATTTATCATTTATGAACTCAAATTAGTGCCTTTAATTACAAATTATAGCAATTAAAATTTTTTTCTTTAATCTAATTCTTTTGAAAATTTTTGTAACCGACATGTAAGTATCACGTAACTAGATTACTATAAGATTTTTGTAAAACTGATCAATAGGATTAAACATAATAAAAAATTAAAACATTTAAGTACTAGATTTGGTTTTTTTCAAATTTTAGGAACTAAAACTGCTGGTACCCTAAACATTTGGTACAAAAATTATAATTTTCTCTATATTATATGTGTTAAACTATCGTTTCATTGAATTTTTTTTTCTGCTAACATTTCATGTTGAAGAGACAGTAAAAGTTCTTTTTATGATTAGAAAACTTTAGAAAATTGCCTGCATTTTACAGCTGCAAGCTTTATTTTTTTGGCAGCAAAAGGCTAGGGCATGGCTGTCCCCGTTGTCATCTCCGGAGCATGACATGATAGTTAGCCAATGTTACATATCCTCGCATAATAACTAAAGACGCGTAAAACACTGACATATGTCAGCGCAATCCTCATTTGACATGGAAATTTATACAACTATTTGAAGGATGTGATTTTAATTTAGGAGTAGTGATTATTTAAAGAAAAGTCATATGGAGTCTATAAATAGCATGGGGCACGCGTTAGTATACTATTTGAGAAAAAAATGTTTTAATTTTTTAAAACTTTTTCTCAAATATTACGAGTGTTATGTGATGTTGGTACATAGCATAAGATATATACTTAGCAGTATGCCTATATTTTTAATTTACACAATAATATATCACAATGATATTAATTCCCAAGGGGACACACATAACCACGAAATAAAATAAAATTTCTGGCATAATCATTTCCAATTGATCGGAAACTTGCTGTTACTCGGTATGTGCCAGATGTAGTCAATACCTTCTAATGCCTACTGATTTTTACAAGGCGATTTTTCTGTTTAGTGCTCCACGGGTTCAAATCTCAAGTTTTGATCATTTAAAGTGCTTATTCTTAATTATGTGGCTTCTTTCAACTCACCGTAGGAATAAAAGAAATTTCTTAAATAGTTGAATAGCTGTTTAATGGCACTGGAATGACAATATTTTTCAGATTTAGTAGTCATTACTGAAATCAAACACTAGTGGAAGCTATTAAACTTCTCAAGTGATTCCTAGAAGCGTTTGGCTACAACAAGCACCTGTTCGTACGCTCTTTTTCCTTGGAAGGAATTAATAGAGAGAGAGAGAGAGAGAGAGAGAGAGAGAGAGAGAGAGAGAGAGAGAGAGAGAGAGAGAGAGAGAGAGAGAATCATGCCTAAGAGTAGGGGCCAGCAAATTCAGGAAATGGACCGAATTCGAATTGAATTCGATATATCAAATTCGAAAATTTGGTAATTCAAAAAATTTAAAAAAATGGAAATCAAATTCGGTCAATATCTACATCCACAAATAAAATTTTGATTTGGTAATACCGAATTCAATTCAATAATTCAAATTCGATGTATGCATTCTGAATTCAAATTACCAAATTTAGCATTAATTGGGCAAGTAATTTGATTACCAAATTGATAGACTGATTTTTTGAAAAAATTTTATTTAAATTTTTTAATTTTAATTTTTTCACTTTTTTTTCTAATTCGGTTACAGAATTAATATACCAATTTACCGAATTAAATTCGAAATCGAATTTGGTTCGATATTAAGTGAAATTGAAATCAAATTTGGTCAGCAAATTAAAAAAAAAGCCAATTTGACGTATTTTAAATTACCGAATTACCGACCAATTCTCACCTCTACAGAAGAGTGTATAGTGTTTATCTCGTTTAGTGGTGGGTGCTTCGCCAAAGCTCTAGGATTCAAACCTCGGCCTTCACAATCAATAATAGAGGAAGGATTTAGTTTAAGGAATATATTGATAGTCATACTCCGAATTTGATGTGGTAAAAAATTAGAAATCTCACCCTAAATTGTGTGAGGCAAATATATTGTAACATTGTAATAAAAATTTAAAAAAAATACTTAAAAAAGGTACATTGTCATTGTTGCGTGTCAAATTTGCCGCGGTATCTAGCCGTGTGGGTGGTAATCCATAGCAGACATATTATACAATATTGATATAGTATATTCCACAACTTATACGACATTAACAATGTAAATATAGCCATCAGAGTTGAAATTGAAACATTATGAGAGTGACTGCTTTCATGTTTTTATGCGTCAGTTTAAATCAGATTGATTCTTTCAAACAGCAACTCCAACGTTCACATTAGCTTTGAGTTCTTTTTCATTGTATCTTTTCTGTTTTTTTTTTTCTCTTTTTTAGATTTATTAGTTTCGCATCGCTTTTAACAATTGAGATCCAGCCATGCAGAAGAATCCAATTGAAAAAAATCAAATATTATATTATTCCAACCCAATCACGGATCATGCAGGCATGTTGAAAACCAAGGTTTCAGCAGTGTAGGTATCGCAAGGATTGTTTTGATAATGAATTTACGATTCTCTTTGCTTGTATATTTTGTCCTCGAGATCTACTGATGGCGATCTCAATATTCTTGATCTAAAATAACAAAGATTTTTTGTTCATTTGCTATCTCAATATTCTTGATCAGAATTAACAAAAGATTTTTCGTTCATTTGCTTTTCGTTTTTTAGTTGATTACTATTTTCTGACAAGTTTGTTTAATTGGTTTCTTAGTTCTTATCCGAAAAAATTACAATTTTGGTACTAAATATTTGGACTGTTAACAGTTTTAGTTTCTAAAGTTTAGATGAAAGAAAATATAGAATCAAATATTTTAATTTTTTAACAAGTTAATCCCATTGAGGCGGTTTTAGTCCCCAAAGTATAAATGAAAGCAAATATAGTATCAAGAGTTCAAATTTTTCACTACATTCAATCCTATTAACTAATTTTATCAAAATCTTACCTAAATCCAGTCACGTGATTATCATGTGCTGATAACCATTTTTTTTTAAAATACTTTTTGATTTACTACCTATCTTATCTTCTTTGTCTAGAATAACAATTACAAACGGTCAAACGATTTATAAATGAATCTTCTAGAGATGTTGAAAAGCAAAATTTTGTCTTTAAAATATAGTCTTAGAGTTTTCTTTTAAGAGCGAAGAGAGAGAAAGAGGATAAAATAACTTATTGCTTGTCTAAATATCTAAACTTTTTCTAAGTTTATTAATTTTGTTAATTTGTTTTTGAGTAAAGACTAATTACTCAAATTAGCACCTTTAATCATAATATG
Source organism: Mitragyna speciosa (assembly GCA_024721245.1). Taxonomy (NCBI): domain Eukaryota; kingdom Viridiplantae; phylum Streptophyta; class Magnoliopsida; order Gentianales; family Rubiaceae; genus Mitragyna; species Mitragyna speciosa. The sequence continues at coordinate 12,133,778 of CM045568.1, forward strand.
TCAATTAAGATTTTTTTTTTCTATTTCTCTAAATTTGGTTATTGGGAGTATCACGTGAACAAATTCTGATAAGATTTTAGCAAAACCGGTCAATTGGACTAAATGTGTTAAGAAATTGAAATACTTGATTTTAGATTTGTCTTCATCTAAATTTTAGGGATTAAAACTGACTCAATAGGACTAAATGTACTGAAAAGTTGAAACCTTTGGCATTAAATTTGCTTTCGATTAAATTTTAAGGACTAAAACTACCCACGCCCCAAATATTTTGTGCCAAAACAGCAATTTTCTCATTTTTATCCTTCCCTTTTTAAGCATATTATAACGTTTCCAATTTCAAAAAGATGTTGCAAGTTGGTCATAAATTTTTAGTAATATCTTCGAATGTTCTGTTAGGTAAATTTGTAATATCCGTAAAGCATATGATCGATCTTCATTGGCTTCTCCATTTGTGTAATAAACATGAAAACTTATTGGATAAACAAGCCCAAGGATTTGTCTTGGATACTCATATAGCAACTTCAAAATTTTCTTAGACCGTATAGGTATCAAAGTTGTGGTTGATTCATTCGGCTCAGAGACAAGAATACGAGAGATCCATAACCTTGAGTAAAGAATCTAAAACAAATTGCCCAATAAATCATTAAAACAAGCCGAAAGATATGTCTTGGGTAGTCTTTTTTTAGCATTTCTTGGGTAGTAATACTTACAGGCTCAAAATTTTGTTTGCTCCTTTATATATAAAAGCAGTGGTTGATAATTTTGGCTCAAAACAAACTAGAGTAGGCGAATTAAACTATGAGGAATCTTAAGATTAATTGAATGATTACGTGTACGATAATTCATTGAATACCTGGAAACATACTCAGATGACTTGATATTACCTCAATAACTAGGGAGCAAAAGAGGAATATATGCGTGAATGGCATGAAGAATCTAGCATCTTAACCCCAAATGAAATCAGAATAAATAAATTCTTACCGACACTAAATTGAGGAACAGGCATAGTCAACAAAACTGCAAAAGGAATTAGGAAAAGGGGAAAAAATACTGAGGACAGCTGGGCAAAAAACTCCAAAAGGGTGTGTTCAAACATCAAAGTTCCAAAAAAGGTGATGGTCTTTCGCCAGAAAATGGCAAAATTTTCTTGCCAAGGTATCGCAACAGTTGTCTCTTTGCGAGATGCGAGATCAATTGTTTAGTCAAAGCCTTGTCCTATGTTAATGGTCAATATTCGTCCCATTTCGACGTGCGGCCATTAGAAGAAAATCTAAAGAAAAATGCCGCTGTTTTCTGCTAGAGGTAGAAATACTAATTATCTTACTGGATACCTCGGGGGTAGTGTGTACAGTAAAGGGCCTTGCGATGTTTAAATTTTGACTTTTTCTTGTCCTCACAGCCGGTAGATTTGGTATCATTAATATTTCAAATATAATAAAATTACTTTCATGATACTAAAATAATTTTTTAGTGCATAAGTTCACTATTCTTAAGGGGATGAGATAATAATTAACTTAACGGGTATGAGGCCTTACAATTTGGCCTTTGTTCATTTCTCACAAGTTGGAGATGATGCAAGATCTTAGTATTTTGGTGTAAATTTTTAGCAATCTGGTGTAAATCTTTAACATTTTAGTGTAAATCTTTAACATTTTGATGTAATCGATTTTTCTTCCAAAATTATCTCTTTTTTTTGTTTTTTTTTTCACTTCAAATTTGGTTCAAATGGCAAGATCTTAGCCATCCATTTTGTCACAACGAATCATGGTCATCAAATTATGGTAAATAGAAATTGTGAGTCACTCATCCATTAACTTTACACACTCAAAACCAATTATTAATTTAAAGGAAATAATCTAATAGCAGTATCCAACTGCTCTTTGTGACAAATTTCCAAGGGGAAACCTAGACAGGTTTTTGGGTGTAAAAAAGCATCTAGAAGGAAGGGCGCTAGAAGGGATACGTCTGTATGCATGGACTGGTCTTCCTGGGAAGACGGTAGGTTTGATACCGCCATTTTATGCGCTGTTTTTTTTTGTCGTCTACATGAAGCATCTTATGATTCCTTCCGAACTAACGAAGTGCCAAAAATTATCATTCATCATAAGATTACTCGACAATCCAAATGATAGAAGACCGAACAAAAAAATAGTACAATACAATACAGTTTTTTGACCTTGAACAAAAACAATTTTCATAAAGAAAGATACTATTTTTATGTTTGGATCTCTTCAATGGCATGCTAAAAAACAAGTTGTACCTTTCTCTTGTCTATGTTATATTCCCCCAAAAAGCCATCAGAGAATTTTGCTAGATTATTCTCATATACCACCTTTATTTTTTTTCCCCTTAAAGCTCATACTGCAACCTCACTACTACAACCTCACTCCCTCCCTCCCTCCCTCCCCCCCCCCCCCTCTCTCTCTCAGAGTATCTCTGTTCTTGAAATGGAAGGTGGAGATGATGATCAGTTTTTGAGTCTTAGGCTTACAATAGCAACAGATTCATGTGGCCAAAAGATCGAGAATAAGAGGAAAAGAAAAGAAGCTAATTTACTCCATTGGGATTTCAATAAAAGTAGCGAAGGTAAAATATTTAACCTTCTTCAAATGAGAGAACAAATGTTAAAGCTTGACCAAAAGAGAGACGGAGGAGTTGAAGACGGCAAAAGCCTCCATCTAATTCAATCTTTGTTGATATCTGCAACTTCGGTTGATGAAAACGACATCGATTCTGCTGTGGATAATCTATATGAATTGTATCAAAATGTATCCCTTTCTGGAGATTCCCTTCAAAGGGTTGCAGCCTATTTTGCTGATGCCTTGGTTGCAAGGCTTCTCACTCGAAAATCACCTTTCTACGATATGATAATGAAGACTCCAACACCTGAAGAAGAGTTCCTAGCTTTCACAGAATTTTACAAGGTATCTCCGTTTTATCAGTTTGCTCATTTTACGGCTAACCAAGTAATCATCGAAACTTTTGAAAAAGAAGAACCAAACAACAACCGAACCCTGCATGTTATTGATTTTGACATATCTTACGGATTCCAGTGGCCTTCTCTTATACAATCTCTTTCAGAGATTGCAACTGCCAACAATAGAGTATCGTTGAAAATCACTGGCTTTGGAAGAAGCCTGGACGAACTGCAGGAAACTGAAACAAGGCTAGTTAGTTTCGCTAAAAGTTTTCGCAGCTTGAATTTTCAATTCCAAGGATTGTTGAGAGGATCCAAGTTGGGAAATTTAAAAAGAAAGAAATGTGAAACTGTTGTGGTAAACTTAGTTTTTCATCTGAATACTGTAAACAATGTCTCGAAAATATCTGAGACATTGAAATCTGTAAATTTGATTAATCCTTCTATTGTAGTAATGGTGGAGCAAGAAGGTAGTCGAACCCCCCAAAATTTCTTGTCGCGATTCATGGAATCCTTGCATTATTTTGCAGCCATGTTTGATTCCTTGGATGATTGTCTGCCAGTTGATAGTGCTGAGAGATTGAGCATTGAGAAGAATCACCTTGGGAAAGAGATTAAAAGTGTGATGAACCATGATAAGGATAATGTGAATAGTAGCTCAAGCTATGAAAGGATGGAAACATGGAAGCTAAGAATGGAGAGCCATGGTTTTAATGGAGTTAAATTGAGTTCCAAGTCTTTGATTCAAGCAAAATTACTTTTGAAAATTAGAAGCCATTGTTCTCCAATTCAATTTGATGGTGAAAATGGTGGATTTCGAATTTTCGAAAATGATGATGGTAAAGCTATTTCTTTAGGATGGCAAGACAGGCGCTTGATAACCGCCTCTGCATGGCACTGTGCACAATAAACACTATTCTTTTATCAAATTCATTTATTACATGGTGTAGAATACTGTCTGAACAAAATGACAGATAATAAGCCTCGTGGATGTAGTTCTAGATTAATTTTAGCTTCTTCTTTCTCGTTAATTTATGTGAAAGTAATCTACAATAGAACGAGTTGAGAGCAAATGTTCTTTTCTCTTCCAAAACTATTTATTGTGCATTCGTGCTTTTCTTCAAGCCATTAGCTTAGCATTACCATGTGGAAGAAAGAGTACCTTGATTGACCAAGTTCGGATGTTGAAAAATCAGCCATCAGCCATGCGGAAATCAAATCTGAATAGGACAAAGAAAAACATGCATGATTTTCAAAGGAGACTTGTTAATGATCATATTCTTTTCTACCGTGTTAAAATTAATGATACACACAAAATATAATAATAAGAACACATCGCATATCAGGATTTCAATGTGTTTTTTTTTTTTTTTTTATGTTGGAGGGATAGATTTTTCTCTGCCTGAATCATTAATTGATTATCCTTAAATCATTTTCAATTGCCAAAATAAATTTGAAATATTTTAGTTTTTGAAAAAGCACTTGAAAATTTTATAATTTCAAAGCAAAAATATTATCTATAAACAAACTTTGAAATAAAGTAACATAAAAACATTAATTACAAAAGCATCCAATTTGAATGTCGATTAAAATTTAGTTTAAGATTGAATGTATGAATACCATGAATTATTAAGATAAACTGTATGGAAAAAGCGAGGATCCGCAAAGAGGTGGTTATGAGGCTAAAATGCGTTGAGAGAAAAGCTAGAAAATGCTAACTTGTGCATGAACAAATCCGCCATTTCGGAGCTTGTTAATCAATAATTTTAGCTAAATGTTAGTGCATTTTTCTTCTTATCAATTTCAATTACTATATTTCATAATTGAAAAGTATTCTCAATAAAGAATTGTAAGAAACCGTCTCGAAAATGATACAAATTCATGGAAAATCCCTTTCTAAATCTGCAAAATTTGTTAACGCATGTGTCAATTAAGGGGTTAGATGTTAGTCAAATCCAACTGCGAAGGGAACAATATAGGCAGATCGATCTGCTAGATGGAAAATTGAGATAGTTCTTGAAGGTGCCCACATTGATGAAGAATTTTCCCTGTTGACACCTCAATTGTTCAAGATCAGAGGGAAATGTTATGGGTGGAAATTATTAAGGCAAACTAGTGTCTTTATGGAGGAGATAAGTTGGAATATGTCTTACTGAGATAATGGACTCAAGATCGACAGTGTATTAAGCCTGAAGATGTAGCAGAAGGAATTCAGAAATGGCAAATGCAATATTTGGATTCGTAGTGCCGCTCCATACTCAACAATGAAGAAATCTGTGAAATCTAGGGGGAAAGGGATGGGAAATGTGGAAGCCATATTGTTTAGATCTCGAGTCTATGTGTTCAAACTTGAATCTGAAGAAGGAAGGAATAAAGTATTTGATCAATTCCCTTGGATTTTTTCAATAAAATGCTTTTTGTGAATCCCTAGAAGCTAGATGTCATTTTGTGAAAAAAAAAAAAAAAACTTCTGTTCCAATCAAGATTTGCCTCCCTAATTTGAAGTTACACTATGGCAGCTTTATTAAGAAACCATTATACACAAATAAACAAACTACAAACTAGACTAGGCTGTCTTCTGGTAGAATTTGTTAGAAATTCGGGTGAATTTCCTATTTCCCCTAAAAAACCCTTGCATCAATGAAGTTGGAAAGGTGGATTTCATAGAAGTGGAGTATAAATAGGAACCAAGCTGTTGCAAAAGATGTTCAATCTTTAGACATGGCCCAAGAAACGGATAAAATTGTGGCAAATTCATTGAAATATTGTCCAAAAAAAGAAAAATTCGGCATTTGTGGCTGTCAGAATTTTTTTTTGGCAATTAAGTGCGCCGCGTTTGGGAAACGCGGCGCACCACTTTTTTTTTATTTTTTTCACACAGCGCCGCGTTTGGGAATGGAAAAGTCAAATTTCCATTCCCAAACACGGCGCTGACACGCCGCAACCCTAAGCCCGACACGTGGCAGATTGTCTGCCACCGAGAGAATGGCCGATCAGCGGGCAGGTGTTGCCCGCTGACCGGCATGCTTTTTCGTGTGTCAAACGCGGCCGTTAACCGGCGTTTGACACGCGTCACTGTCGGTGGGAGCTGTCCCCCCACCGACAGCACAGCCGGTCAGAGGGCAGGGGCTGCCTGCTGACCGGCATACTTTTTCGTGTGTCAAACGCGTCCGTTAACGGGCGTTTGACACGCGTCGCTGTCGGTGGGAGCTGTCCCCCCACCGACAGCACGGCCGGTCAGCGGGCAACTGACCGGCTGACTTTTGCGAGTGCCAAACGCGGCACTCGCAAAAGTTTTTTTTTTTAATTTTTGGAATTATCTAGCCGTTGATCGGATGAGATCAACGGCTAGCATTCATTTCACGCTTGCAATTGCAATTGCACACACCTACAATTGCAATTGCAATTGCAGATTCACGCCTATAAAACCCTCTCCCCCGGCATTTGCAATTTCACAAACGCACACACACTCACTTGTTCAAATTTCCTTCTTCTCCGGCGACAGTTGCATTTGCACACACCCTCACTTTACTAGTGTTAATTTTTCCTTCTTCTCCGAGTTTAATTACAATGTTTTGACTTCTCTTGTGGGAATTAAAGTTTAACACCAGTCTACGGAGCTATTGGGGAAAGCAAAAAACTTAAACACTCCGGTTGTGGACGTTAAAATATCAAGTAAGTACCCAATATTTATTAATTATTATTCTGTTATATTGTGTTTACTTTATATAATGTGTAATGTGTTTCGTTATAATTATTGTTTTGTTATAATGTGTTTATAATTATTTTTATGTTATTGTGTATTATGTTGTTGAAAAATTATTAATATTATTATTTATATATTTATTTGTATTTATGTAAATTTATAATTTATGTCGAAAATGATTAAATAATTGCATGTAGACAACAACACTGTGCTTATTTACATTTTACACGTGTATAATTTGAAAAATTACAATTTTGCCCTTGAAATTTTATATAATTATGAAATGGCCCTAAAATTTTAACATAATATAATTATGACCCCAAAAGTTACACCTATTTACACTTTGGCCCCTATAATTATGAAAAAATTGAATTAGACCCCTAAAGTGTTGTATAAATATAAATTGGACCCGAAACTTGTAGATAATTAAATAATGACCGTTAATTTTGTATATTTACACTTTGCCCCATGTAATTATGAAAAAACACAATTAGGCTCCTAAAGTGTTGTATAAATATAAATTAGACCCAAAACTTGTACATAATAAATTATAATCGCGAATTTTGTATATTTACACTTTGGCCCCTATAATTATGCAAAATTATAATTAGGCCCCTAAAAATTAAAAAACTCATAAAATGGATTCGAAATTGTACATAGTTAATTTTTAACTCTGAAAATTTTATATATTTACACTTTATTTCGTATAATTAGAAAAAATAACAATTAGGCCCCCAAAACTATTACACAGTTAATTTTTCGGCCGATCATTGTACATATTTACACTTTGGCCCTTACAATTATGAAAAATTACAATTGAACCCACAAAATTTTACGTATTTTAAAATTGGACTAAAAAACTTGTACGTAGTTAATGTTTTACTCTAAAAATTTATCAAATATACAATTAGGCCCTTGTGATTATGAAAAATAGCAATTAGGCGGGTGATGTTTAACTTAATTAAAAATTAGACCCGCAACTTTTAGCCGTGTAATTATCAAAATTACAATTATTTTTCTGAAATTTTACGTAATAATAAATTAGTCTCGAAATTTGTACATAATTAAATTTTGACCCCAAACAACTACACAATTAATTTTTCGGTCCATCGTTGTACATATTTACCCTTTGGCCCCTATAATTATGAAAAATTACAATTGCACCCACAAAGTTTTACGTATTTTTAAATTGGACTAAAAAACTTGTACGTAGTTAATGTTTTACTCTAAAAATTTATCAAATGTACAATTAGGCCCTTGTGATTATGAAAAATAGCAATTAGGCGGGTGATGTTTAACTTAATTAAAAATTAGACCCGCAACTTTTAGCCGTGTAATTATCAAAATTACAATTATTTTTCTGAAATTTTACGTAATAATAAATTAGTCTCGAAATTTGTACATAATTAAATTTTGACCCGTTACTTTTGCATATTTACACTTTGGACCTTTTAAATTTAATATTTATATTTCGGCCCAAAAAATTTTTAAAAATTGAAATTTGACCCCCTTAATTTTACATGATTATGAATTTACTCCGAAACTCTTAAACAATTATATTTATGATTTAAACGCTAAGTAAATTTTAATATATTTACCTTTTTTTCCTTATAATTAGGGCGCATAATAACAATTAGGCCCCCAAAGTTTTAAGTAGCTAAAAATTTGACCCCAAACAACTACACAATTAATTTTTCGGTCCATCGTTGTACATATTTACCCTTTGGCCCCTATAATTATGAAAAATTACAATTGCACCCACAAAGTTTTACATATTTTTAAATTGGACTAAAAAACTTGTACGTAATTAATGTTTTACTCTAAAAATTTATCAAATTTACAATTAGGCCCTTGTGATTACGAAAAATAGCAATTAGGCGGGTGATGTTTAACTTAATTAAAAATTGGACCCGCAACTTTTAGCCGTGTAATTATCAAAATTACAATTATTTCTCCGAAATTTTACGTAATAATAAATTAGCCTCTGAAACTCTTAAATAATTATATTTAGGATTTAAACGCTAATTAAAATTTGTCCAGTTATTTTCATTACTGTTTAGTGATTAGTTACGATTACGTATTATGTTACACAAAATACTTAATTGGGCTTGCATTGGTTAGATTGGATAAAACATGTCGTACGATCATACTTTATCAGTTCATTTATACTGGGGAAGAAAAATTGTATATGCCGGAGGATCAATGTTGTATGACCTGCCTATGCCAAAAAAAGTGTTGTTCCTTAGACGAAAGGTATGCTATCAGGAGTTGGTTGATAAAGTGTACAATGCTATGGGTGTAGATCGAAATAGATACAAAATTAGTTTGATACTTAGGAGCTGTTTTCAACAACAAGGTGTATTTAGTGCTACACCTTTGGATGACGATGACGAAGTACACACGATGTACTACTTCAAAGCAAACACTCGAGAACCAACAGAGATCTACGTGGAGGTTGAAGAGATCTAAATAGTAGAACAGCAGGATACTCAATGCAATGAAATTGAATGGACACACTTTGATCAAGGCACTAGTCTACGTGGCACGTCAACATTGGAAGAAGCGTGGACATCTGATATGTACAGAGGTCAATCTACTCTGCGTGAAAGAGGAGATGGTCAACAGACTAGGAGAGGACATTGGAGAGGCAACAAAAACCGTGTTGATCAAGGCACTAGTAGCAGCGCTGCAGGTATGTATCTATTTTCAGCGGGAGAGTTTGGTTGTGGGCAAGACGATGACAATACACCCCACATTCGTGGCACAGAAGTAGAGACTGATGTTCAAGATGATGATATGGACTCCGAGCCAGAACCTGAATTTGATGAGTCCGAAGATGACATGGAGCAAGGACATAATGAAACTGGACAGGAAGATGCACGGAGACATTCGGATGTGGGTCCTATTTCAGCATGGACGGGTTATGATCCTGGGACATTACAGTATGATGCTGGTGTAGATGCAATTTTACAATTTGATCCCTTAAGCGCTGGTCCCGTTGAGAGGCTTGATTTGTATAACGAGCAGACGGGTGACATTCGGTTGGATATGCTATTTGATTCAAAAGAAAAGGTAATAAAAGTAGTACAAATGTGGTCTATCAGGGCAAATAGAGAGTACAAAGTGCGTGAGAGCACTCCAACCACTTGGTATGTCCGTTGTAAGGCTCGTAATTCAACACCTCCATGTAATTGGCAGTTGAGAGCGACGTTGCGTAGATCTCATACTATGTGGATGATAGTTACTCTCGCAGATGAACATACATGTGCTCGGGTCAGCAACAGGAATGATCATCGACAGTTGAGCTCCAATTTAATCGCCGAGTACATTTTACCTCATATTAATAACGGTCCATTGTTTAAAGTGAACGAGATTCAAGCTACAATTAAGCAGCAATTGCATTGTGATGTCTCCTACAGTAAAGCTTGGTACGCGCGTCGAAGGGCCATTGATATTATGTATGGAGATTGGCCATCGTCTATACACATTCTTCCGACATATATGGAAGAGTTACAACGTAGCAATCCCGGGACAGTTATTGTGTGGGCACCACATCCTAATAGCACTTCGTACAACGTAATTTTTGACTATGTTTTTTGGTCTTTCAGACCTGCTATTCAAGCCTTTCAATTTATGAAACCGGTGATATGTGTTGACGGCACTTTTATGAAAGGAGCGTACCAAGGAAAATTACTTGTTGCAGTCGGATACGATGCGTGCAATCGTCTCATGTCCCTGGCCTTCGCCCTCGTTGACGAGGAGAACAATCGAAACTGGTCTTGGTACATGAGGTTATTGCGAATTCACGTTTGCGGTAATATTGAAAAAGTGTGCGTCATATCCGATAGGCACAAGTCAATTATTCATGCAATGACGACACTTGAGGAATGGCAGGAACCACGTGGAGTGCACCGCTTCTGTTTAGTTCACGTGCAAAGTAATTTTGCACAAAAATTTAAGAATGACAGGTAACGTCTAAATTATTAAGACATTTAGACATTATATTTTTTTAGGAATTTTCACTCACTATTTATGTCGTGTAACTATTGTGTAGATTGAAGAAGCTTATTATGGCAGCTGGAAAGGCCAACCACCCTTATAAGTACGAGCATTACATGCAAGAAATACAAAATTTGAATGAAGAAGTGTACAATTGGCTAACAGGCACAAACGTTAGGCCCGAACAGTGGGCCCTCAGCAAGGACGACGAAAGCTGTTGGGGGCACACATCGACAAATATGGCAGAGTGTTTCAACAAATTACTCAGGGATGCCCGATTATTGCCTATTACCGCATGCGTTCACTTTACATTAGCCCAAACTGTCAAACTTTTTGTTAAGAATGCGAAATTAGCATGTGTTGTGCGATACCCGCTTCCAGACTACGGTTGGCAGAAATATGTGACAAATGAGAAAAAAGCTAAAAGACATGCAGTCGGTGTATATGATCCTGGAGTAGGTATTTTCTGTATTACTACTGGTCATAGGCATGGACACGAAGGCGAGAAAAGGCAAATCGTAGATCTGCACAAGCAAGAGTGCACATGTCTTAAGTTTCAGCTACTCCATTTTCCTTGTTCGCATGCGATGGCGGCATGTTCTATTTTCAAATTAATCCTATGGATCTTGTCGGGAAGGAGTATACTTATGATTTATATCAAGCATCGTTCGGGCGTCAATTTTATCCTCTCAGAGATCAAAGCTACTGGCCGCCATCAGATTTAAAGTTCACAATTAATACTAATCGTCTAAAACAAAGGCGTCCGGGACCATTGCGAACTGCAAAAATTCGAAATCAGATGGATCGAAGATACCCTGATGCACCACGTCGATGTAAGTAATTGTTCACAACCCGGTCACACGGCAACCAATTGTCCTTTTGCTGGATATTTTAATCGTTAAGATTGTAGGGTTTATGTCATTGTAAAAATAATAAGTACTCCTTATTTATTCTACAATGTAAGCGTATTTGTGTGTAATTATTCAGAAGTACGGTTCTAAAAACTAAATTTAGAAATTTAATAAAATTACGAGATTTCGTCTTCTCTTGTACACAAGATTTGTCATTTAATAAAACAAATCCGTTTTTAGCTTTTAAATTTTTATTTTACGAATTTAGAATTTAGTTATTACACTTTAAGATTTTAAGAGTTTAGTTATCAGTTATTAGTTTTTGGGTTATAGGATTTAGGGTTTATAATAATCTGTTTAGGGTTTAGTTATCGAATTTTGAGGGTTTAGGGTTTATATTTACGCTTTTAGTTAGTGATTATTCAATTTGTATATTTTGTTTATACGCAAACAATTTTTAGATTTTTTGTAAATTTATGGGCAGTATTTGTTATTGATATTTTGTTCATTTTTCATATTTTCAGGTACAAGTTCATATGGATCCCGGCCGCATGAGCGTGAGCACCTCAGCCCCTGTTCAGGGTCCTATAGATGGTTCAGTTTTACGCCTTCAGCCACAGCATAGATCTATCGCGATTTTTCACGGTGAGGGCGTTGAGCTCGAGGTGAAGAGGTGTGATAGACATTTTTGGGAGTTCGTGAAGGTGATTGATCCTCGGATCCTGCATTTTATGGATTTGGCCGGATTTGGAGGAGTTTGTCCTATAGGTTCGTTCAAGTTAGACCACGGTCTTATTAATGCATTAATCGAGCGGTGGAGGCAGGAGACTCATACGTTTCATCTTCCTATTTCTATTAGCGAGGCCACTATCACCTTACAGGATGTTGAGGTATTGTGGGGTTTACGCGTAGATGGTTTACCTGTCACATTAGTACACTGTTCGCAGAGTTTACCACAGCGACAGCAGCAGGTTTATGATTTGTTGGGGATCTGGCTAGAAGAAAATCAATTCAAGGATACCAGGATGAAACTAGTTGGCTTGTACGAGCACATACAGAATAATCCCCTACCACCTGATGCTCCTAATTCAGACAGTTCAGCAGTATGCCCGCATGTACATATTGATGTTATTTGGTGGGCAGTTATTTGCAGATACATGTGGAAATGTTGTACACACCTCATGGTTAGATATGTTAGTTGATTTGGAGGCACTGGGACAGTATAGTTGGGGGAGCACCGTGCTCGCTTGCTTGTACAGGCGTATGTGCCATGCATCGGTTGCTGGCACTAAGACGATAGCTGGACCATACATGCTACTTCAGGTAAAAAAAATATCAATACTTACCTCATACATTGAAATTTTACCAGTCAATTAAAGTATGTATATAGTAGAACAACTAAATTATCTTATTTTAACAGTTTTGGGCATGGGAGCGGTTCTTGACCATTCGACCTCAGATCACCCAAGCATGAGAGCCAGGTGATTACCCGAGAGGAGGTAGATGGGTGACTCGGCAGAATACGAGAAATGCACCTCAACATGTAGCGAGTTATTATAGAGATCAGCTTTCACTGTTGCAGTCTGATCAGATAGTTTGACTTTCATATTTTTAAAAAATTACATATACGATGACATAATTTTTTATCTGTCCATAACGGTTGAAATTTTATTGTAGTTCATATGGATGCCATATACGGATGATGTGCTGGCATCTTTACCCCAGTATTGCACAGCAGGTGCACATATTTGGAGGTCGAGAGTCCCACTCATATTTTGGTACATCGTTGAATTTCATTTTCCAGATCGAGTCATGAGACAATTCGGAATGCGCCAAAATATTTCGGAAGGCGTTGACACGGATCCTAGTAAATTGCATTCACTTGGACTATCGGGACGTGCAGGACAGGATTGGCATTATTATCTCAGAGCCTGGATTGATTATTGGAATTCACGTACAAATTCGGTTGTTATAGGCCATATTACGAATACATTTCGACCGTCGACTGAGTATATACGTTGGTATTATCGCCATACTATCTTATATATTGCTCCTCCTGTCCATCACAATCAGCGCGATGGCCTTCAGGGCGTTTCCAGCCAGCACGAGTACATAGTAAATATAGTATTTTTTTTAATGTTCTATCTTTTATATTTATTTGATGTCAGTGAATTACTAATAATTTATATTTGTGTGATTTATAGATGAGCAGCATGCAGAGAATCGGGGATGCATCAGTGACTCGCCTCCGTCATATTGACCCAAATGATATTTCTCATCCTATTTTGACGACAATCAGGGACGAGGCATTTGGGTCCATGCAGTATTTAGGGTGCTCAGATCGTATGCTTTTGGGCCCAGATCCACGACAGTACAGTGGTGTCTCTATATCGGATACTCCTCAGTATCAGAGACCAGTAAAACACGTACCTAGCCAGGCTGGCACCTCGTCTAGTGGACACCGACGTCGTCACCAGTATGGATTGCATGATGAAGCAGTACATCAGGAGCAAGTTACTTCTACTGGATACCATGCTTATACGACGCCGTATAGTAGTTCACAGATCCTGCCTTCGAGGAGCACGGCTAATGTGTACGATCCGTGCTATTCTATGACCATGCATGAGGGTAGTACTTCTATTATTGGGCACCAGATACATTCGACTTCACTTTCTACTAGATCAAGGCTACACCTCATATTCCAGTTTCTTAGTAGTGATGCCGATGGATATCATCATGGAGGTACGTCCACGTATTTCACCCCGAGTCCTCATTCACACATGCCTACCTCAGGTCCATCAACCTCTACCATCATCCATCATCATATTCAAGATACTCATGACGCTGAAGAATCAGGTGATGATGAGACTGATGAAGATGAACCGTCAGCACATCTTGAGGTACGTGCCCGACGTGCGATTAGGAGGCCTAGAAGATTTTGCTGCACATCGACGCCTCGAGACCCACATCAACAGCAATTTCGTGGGCGCTAGGGCATTTGATAATTTTTAGGCCTTTGTAAATTTGATATACTCAATAATTTTCATTTATAAAGTATTTTACTATTTTATTCCTTCCAAAATTAATTTTCATCTAAGTTTTAAAGCAAACACATCTAAACCCGACAAATTTCGAAAATTATGAAATTACTAAAAATTATAAATTATGGTATATTACTAACAAATTTATGTCGAAAAAATCCTTGTGTGCCAAAATGTAATTCATCTCAAAATTTGTCCAAAAACATAAATTACGATTTAAGAATCAAAATAGAGTTAAAAAACAATTATGTAGCAAAATCATGTTTTGCCCCTGACAAGTGTGTCGTGAAAAAAATATTTTGAACCCCAAAAAATTATCATATATTGGAAAATTGTGAAAAAATATATCTATGTTTGAGAATTTTTATTTTTCAACTATAACTGTACATTCGTTGTTTTTTTCTTAAAATCGAATTTTGATATCCAAAACTATAAAATGAGCGGCCAGTTTTTAATATTCCCTAAACCCTAAACAATTTTACATTCGTTATATAAATAAAAAAAATTCTAAACCTCAAACACAATCCTTGTGTATTACATATACGATTTGAACTGCCTCAATTATTTTGGACAATAAAAGTTACAAATTTACCAAAAACACTACCTTCAAATCCCTAAAACCCTAAATCCAAAACCCTAACCCTAAAGTCCAAAACCAAAACCCTCCCCAATTCTAACCCTTACCCTACCCAAAACCCTAATCCAAAAACCCTTACACATCTCCCAAAAAAAAAACCAAAAACCCTAACCCTAAAGTCTAAAACCAAAACTCTCCCCAATTCTATTCTAACCCTTACCCTACCCAAAACCCTAATCCAAAAACCCTTACACATCTCCCAAAAAAAAAAGCCAAAAAAAAAAACCAAAAAAAAAAAGAAAAAAAAACAAAAAAAAGAAAAAAAAAAAGAGAGAAAGAAAGTGCCGCGTTTCAGAAACGCGACACAAGTTTACCAAAAAAATTCTAAACCCTAAACCCTAAAAAAATTCTAAAACTCAAACATAATCCTTGTGTATTACATATATAATTTGAACTATCTCAATTATTTTGGACAATAAAAGTTACAAATTTACCAAAAATACTACCTTCAATTCCCTAAAACCTTAAATCCAAAACCCAAACCCTAAAGTCAAAAACCAAGACCCTCCCTAACCCTAACCCTACCTAAAACCCTAATCTAAAAACCCTTACACGTCCCCCCTAAAAAAAAAAAACTCAAGCGCCGCGTCTCTGCGTTTCCCAAACCCTAAACCCTAAAATCGAAAATATAAAAAATTGTGAAAAAATATATCTATGTTTGAGAATTTTTATTTTTCAACTATAACTGTACATTCGTTGTTTTTTTCTTAAAATCGAATTTTGATATCCAAAACTATAAAATGAGCGGCCAGTTTTTAATATTCCCTAAACCCTAAACAATTTTATATTCGTTATATAAATAAAAAAATTCTAAACCTCAAACACAATCTTTGTGTATTATATATACGATTTGAACTGTCTCAATTATTTTGGACAATAAAAGGTATAAATTTACCAAAAACATTACCTTAAAATCCCAAAAACCCTAAATCCAAAACCTTAACCCTTAAGTCAAAAACTGAAACCGTCCCCAATCCTAACCCTACTCAAAACCCTAATCCAAAAACTCTTACACCTTTCCCAAAAAAAACCAAAAAAATAAGAACAAAAATCCAAAAAAAAACCAAAAAAATAAGAACAAAAAACCAAAACAAAACAAAAAAAAACAAAAAACCAAAAAAATAAGAACAAAAAACCAAAACAAAACAAAAAAAAACAAAAAACCAAAAAAAAAAACCAAAAAAATAAGAACAAAAAACAAAAAAAAACCAAAAAAATAAGAACAAAAAACCAAAAAAAAAAAAAGAACTAAAAACCAAAAAAAAACCAAAATAAGAAACAAAAAAATAAGAACAAAAAACCAAAAAATTAAGAACAAAAAACAAAAAAAAACCACAAAAATAAGAACAAAAAACAAAAAAAAAACTAAAAACCCAAAAAAAAACCAAAATAAAAAACAAAAAAATAAGAACAAAAAAACCAAAACAATAAGAACAAAAAAAAAACCAAAAAAAAAAAGAACAAAAAACCAAAAAAAAAAAGAACTAAAAACCCAAAAAAAAACCAAAATAAAAAACAAAAAAAAGAACAAAAAAACCAAAACAATAAGAACAAAAAACGAAAAAAAAAACCAAAAAAAAGAACAAAAAACCAAAAAAAAAAAAGAACTACAAACCCAAAAAAAAACAAAAAAATAAGAACAAAAAAACAAAAAAAAAGAACAAAAAACAAAAAAAAAAACCAAAAAAATAAGAACAAAAAACCAAAAAAAAAAAAGAACTAAAAACCCAAAAAAAAAACAAAATAAAGAGAACCAAAAAAAAAAAGACGGCAAGCGCCGAGTTTCAGAAACTCGGCACAAGCGCCGCGTTTCTGAAACGCGGCGCTTGACAAACCCCGGTCAGCGCCGCGTTTGGCAAACGCTGTGACAACCCCACCTTACCCAGAGGCGCACCAAAGGGCTTAGCGGACTGCCTGCCTAGCTCTCGCCAGGTCTCGATCCACGCACTCACGCAGACGACCGAGCGCACTTAACTTAAAATAAAATAAACTAAAATAAAATGGAACAAAATAAAATACACTCTTATTATTTAACTGAAAGGTACAAGTCATACCACACGTTTACAAGTCATAATATACATGATTTTCACAAAATAGCCTAACACAGTTCGGCTATTACAATAGTTACAACATCCATAATAATCGAAAACCAGTGGGTCCAGCTTTAAGTTATCAAGTAACCTGAGTAAAGGAAAACAAATAAAATGGAATGAGCTATAATAGCCCAGTGAGTGCTCAAGTCATGCGATCATACCAGTGAAATGTGATTTTTGTTCGATAAAATATTTAATGAGTAAATAAACAATTTGTGAACAAATTAATTAACAAATAGTCAATGGCGGATACGGGCTCACTGCAAAAGCAAGCTTAGGTCCAGCATACTCGTAAAATTCAATCCGGAGTTACCCTCTTTGAGGAATGAAACTCTTATCGGAAAGAATATCAAGCACCTATATTCTCCAGCACCTTATATCACCCCAAACGCTCCCGGATGACTAACCGAGGAGTAACGGTGAAGTTAGCCTCGGAAGTCCAAGATCAAGAATACAATTCAATCATGAGTTAGCCTTTTTCAGGACTTTACTCAGATATACAAGTAACACACACCGAATACCGCCCAACACCTTATATCTCTCCCATACGCTCCCAGTCTGATTAACCATGGGAAAATAGCAAAATTGACCATGAAAGTCACAAGCACAATTAACACATTAGATAGTGAAAGCATGTAACACATTACGGAATAGATGCGATAAAGTACACATCTTTCCTCAAATAACACATTTTTATTATATACTCATGTCAAGTGTAATCATACCATTTCATGCATGGAAATAATAATAACTAGTATGACATGGCATTTCATGCATCATGCACACAGAAGAACACTCACCTGGTGCCTAAGAAAAGATCTCGTAGAAAGGTCGGGAACCACTTCCGGATCCTGAAATTCACGAGAAAGAATCGTGTAAAAACCCTGACTAGAATCTAAGAAATTTCATAAGAAATTCAAGAAATACCCCAAGTCTTTCTAGAGTTAAGTTTCTAGGGTTTTGGAGCTTAGGGTTTTACCCTAGGGTTTAGGGTTTTCGAAATTAGGGTTTTCTAACTTTGTAGGGTTTTGGCTCGGAAAGGTTTAATTCACTAATAGCTAATCTACAAAAATTTCTGCACACTTAAATCACTAAATTACAGCTTATAAAGTCTTAAATCATAGCCTAATCACTTTTATTTCCTAGGTTTTACCGAAATTTCGGCAGCATTTCCCCTATAACCGGACTAACCCAAAAATTTAAAACCTGCAAGAAAACATCCAACAACCCAATTTCAACAAGTTCTACAACTTCTAGGTTCAATTTAAACTCAAATTCAATCAAGATTCCACTCAAATTCAAAATCCCTACTCCAAGGATCATCACTCAAATTTGCACAGGGTTGGTTTTCAGCCAACTTCGTGCCCTTTCTGGGGTCAATCCATTAAGAACTAAGAAATTCTGATTACATGGTTTTAAAGTACGTTTATAGGGCTACAACTTTCGTGAAGATCATCAATCCAAATTCCAACTAGATCAGGTTCAAAATCAGCCCCCAAGTTGGCTCTTCACCAAAACTGTTTCACGCAGAATCGAATTTTCAGCCAACTTTGCAAGATTTCTGCGGTTAATACACAATGAACTACCGTGCAAGCCTTATACCGTTGGAAAGCCCTATCAATCTAGTTTCTAAAACAACCAGAATCACTCGAATCCAAGTTGTGTATACCAAGTTATGAAAGTTTTACTAAAACTGGTCCAGCATGACTGTTTTTAAGTGTTCTTGAGTTCCAACTTAAATCCTCAACTAAACCACATATAAAACATAAATTTCCAAGGTTTAAAGGCCATATACTAGTCTATCTAACCACAAGAATACTTTATATAGCAAGTATATATCAAGTTCTAACTAATTTCTTCAAGTAATATTAACAAGAAACTTAGTATTAAACTTGCATAAAAACTAATTAAAGCATGAAATTAATAAGGTAAGTTCATGGTAAATACCTTAGATATGTCTAGAACTTTGCTTAGAAAAGATATAAGTCCACTTCCTATGGTTGATTTGTGTCAACTTGAGAGATGAGAGTCCAAGAAGTTGAGAGCAAAAGTGAGGGAAGAAGAGAGAAAGAAGAGGCCGGCCAAGGGGAGAGAAAAAGGGAGAGAAATAGGCTAGGAAAAATGAAAAAAAAATGAAGAAAAGGTGAGAAGATAGTTGACCAATTATATCATAACAAGAATAAAGTAAAAAGTAATCTTATTAATGCAATAGTAACTACTTGGACTAAGTTAATTGGTGGAACTCATTAACTTCTTATCACTTACTACTAACATTAATAAAACACAAATTATTAAAGCAAAATGAGAGTAGAATAGGGAGAGAGAGATCCGGCTCCAAAGAGAAAAAAAATAAGAGGAATTTCGGCCAAAGAAAAGAAAAGAAAGAGAAAGAATTTTGGCCAAGAAAGAAAGAAAAGAGAGAGGAAAATTTCAGCTAAGGGAAAAGAAAATATAGCAAGAAAATAAGTGAAATTTTTGAGTAAAGTTGAGCTAAAATTCAAGTAGTCAAAAGACTAGAAAATAGTAGAATAAATTAATCAAAATTTAAACACTAATATAAATTAAATGGTCAAGTAATATTATTCTAACTTTAGTACTTAAGTGTTCTTGCTTCAAAATGAAAAATCTTAGCTAATTAACCTAATTAACTCAAGAAATCTCCCAACTAATAAATCAAGGTTAACACTTAACCCTAAATAAGAAAAGAAAATGTCTCTTATATGTGCATTTTCTAGGGTGTTACAAACGCGGCGCCTTTAGTTCCAAAAAAAAAATTCTGACATCCACAAATGCCGAATTTTTCTTTTTTTGGGCAATATTTCAATGAATTTGCCTAAAATTGTTGGTGGCAAAAATATCTAGAGGAGATATCAAGAAAGCTTTATTCAAAACGAAAGGAAGTAAAGCATCTAGACCTAATGGGTCCATTGTTAAATTCTACAAGGCAAACTAGACGCTGTAGGTAAAGAGGTATGTGAAGCAATACAATTATGTTTTAGGAATTCATATATGTATCAACCTATTAACAGTACTATCACATCCTTGATTTCAAAAGTTGAGAATCCCAAAACCATGAAGCAGTTGATCTATTTCTTGTTGTAAAGTAATCTACAAGATATTCTCCAAAATCCTGATAGATAGATTAAAGAAAGTTGATTGCCAGACATCACAAACTAATAGCAAAATGCTTTTTTGATAGCAGATAGGAGATAACATTATGATCATGTAAGAAATTGTAAGAGGATACGATAGAATTGGAGGAAAACCTAGAGCTACTGTTAAAGTGGACATTCAAAAAGCTTATGATCCTGTAATTGGAAATCAGTACTAGAGAGTTTGAGGTTGATGAAATTTCCTCATAAATTCATAGGATGGATCAAAAGCACAATTACAATAACTAGATTCTCCTTGAATATTAATAGAGCTTTGGTTGATTTTTTTTTAGTAGTGGAAGAGGACTAAGGCAAGGAGATCCTTTATTCCCTTTCTTCTTTGTAGCAATGGAAGTATTTAGCATTCTGTTGGAGGAAACATATAATTGGAGGGTTTCGACTATCATACAAATTGCAAAAAATTGAGGAGTTCACATCCTATCATTGCAGATGACCGATTCTTGGCTTGCTATGAGAAATCCTCAAGGACACTGAAAATAGTACTAGAACAATTCAACCTACAGTCTAGTTTGCATCCAAACAAGCAGAAGAGTGAGATTTTCTTTGGAGGAGTGTCAAATAAGATGAAAATCAAACTGAGTGAATTGATGGGCATGTCACCTGAGGAGTTACTTGTTAGATACTTAGGGATGCCACTAATATATACCAAGTTAATTTTCACAAGTTGCAAGCCTATATTTGCAAAAGTCAAGGCAAGAATAAATGGATGGATTGCTCTGAATTGTCATATAGAAGGAGACTGCAACTTGTGAAGTCGGTATTAAATTGTATAAACCTATTTTGGTCAAGTCTTTTTTATACTACCAGCAGCAATAACCAAAAAAGTAGAAAGCAAGTTATCTTCTTTCTTGTGTTTTTTTTTTTTTTTTTGGCTAACCCTATACACAGGGGGGGCGCCACACCCAAATTTTATTAATATAAATAAAAAAATACAAAGAGGGGGGGGGGGCTAAAACCGTACCTCTTATTATTATAAAAACAGAAAATAAAATTTCAACACAAGAAAATGAATAACTCATTAATCTTATGTTAATGTCTACGAAATCTAAAAGCTGAAAAATTTAAACGATCAACTTGAACTGCACCACGTGCTTCTTTTGGAAGATCTGCAAAATCGTGGAAAGTAATATTGCTCTTGAGTAGCAATCCCTCATTAGCAAGAATATCTGCAGGTTTGTTAGCTTCCCTATAACAGTGTGAGATGGAAATAATGTGATGCTGGAATTTTTTAATTTCCTCCGCTAACTTTCTATGGTACCACGGACATAGTAGTAAACCCTTACAAATATTGACCAAGACTAAAGAATCCAACTCCACATGAAAGAAAGAAATGCCATTTGATACGCACAACTTGATTCCATGGAGTAAAGCCTGCATTTCTTCTTCCAAACTATTTCCATTGCCAAAATAGCATGCAAAGCCAAAATTAAACTTTCCTTCCTTGTTTCGAACTATTCCACCTCCACCACACTCACCTAGGGTTGCCCTTAGAGCATCCGTCTGTATTCAATTTCACAAAATCAATTGGAAAAGACCATCTCACAAGAGTAATCTTCACTTCCTTCCTCCAGGAGCATGCTTTGTCATATAGTTCTAGCCAAGATACAAGTGAATTCACAATATTGAACTTCACCTCAAAAGCCATTCTGACATCAGCGAATATAGTAGCTACAATCCATTCCCAAGAACGTCTTTCACCTGTGAAAAAATTAGTATTTCTAGCTTTCCATAAATGCCACAATATTAAAATAGGAGTGAGATGCAACAGAAATTGAGCTTGATCATTCGAGCATGATATCAGCCACCATTTCATTAATCTTGCGCGAATCCTCATTTCATTGGTTATAATACCCAATGGTGCTTCAAAAAATTCCCACACCTTTGACGGAATTTGGCCCCAAGAACATATATGTTCAATTGATTCAACAGATGGATTATCACAACAAAAGCACTTAGACGAACCTTGAAATCCCATCCTATGAAGTCCATCAGCTGAAGGAAGTCTTCCAAGCAATAATTTTAGCATAAAAACAGAAATTTTAATAGGAATATAACTTGCCCAAATATTTTTAAACAGAACTCCTGACGATCTACAATCACGAACATAGTCATAGGCCGTGGAAAAAGAAAACAAACCTGATGTAGTTAAGGACCAAATTGGATGAGCATTTTCATTGGATACTGAGTGTTGGCTAAATGAACCATCCTTCAATAACCACACAATTTGCTCCTCACACAACTCCCTTTTACTCAACATTCTTCTCCAAGTTGCCGAAATCAATCTATTCTGTGTGCTCTGGAGTCCAGGTTTACAATACTTTGCAGCCATAAAAACAGCCCATAATGATCCTTGCTCTCTAAATTTCCACCATAATTTAATAGTAAAAGCATTGAATACATCCTCCAGAGACCGGATTCCGATTCCACTTTCCCCCGTTGGTCTACATATATTCCGCCAATTAATCCAATGATATTTCCATTTCTCACCATCCTTACCCCAGAAAAAATTAGCAAATCCACTCTCTAGTTGATTAAGGACCCCCTTGGGGGGGTTTGAAATTGCCAGAATGTGTAACGGGATAGACGATAACACATGCTTTATAAGAATAAGCCTTCCCCCCATAGATAAAAAATGATTCTGCCAAGATAGGACTTTCTTCATCAATGAAACACTAATTTCAGCAAAATAATCCTTTTTGCTCCTTCCAATAAACAAGGGACAACCCAAGTAACGCACCGGAAAAGCTCTTTCTTTAAACCCCGTTATCTGCTTTATGATCCTCCTCCTAGCTCGCTGAGTTTTTGGGTGGCATAAAAATACACTTTTCGAGGTACTAATTTTCTGACCAGATTGCGACTCATACTTTCTTAGCACATTAAATACCATAGTTAATGAGCGCTTCGTGGCACCTGAAAAAATCATAATGTCGTCAGCAAAAGCAAGATGAGTGATAATAGGGCATCCAAGTGGAGCTTTAAATGGAGAAAAGCCCCTCTGACATGGTAATAGATTCAGAGCCCTTGATAATCCTTCAGCTGCAATAATAAAGAGCGTTGGAGATATGGGGTCCCCTTAGTCGAATCCCTCTGGAAGATTTAAAGAAACCTGTAGGAGAGCCATTTATTAGTATAGAGAACCAACAATTGGAAATTAGTCTCCATACCATGTCAATCCACCTCTCCCCAAAACCAAAAGCACGCAGAACTTGAATTAAATAAATCCAAGACACCCTATAATAAGCCTTCTCCATATCCAGCTTCAAAACCACATTGCCACCCCTAGTACGCTTTCCCAAGTCTCCCACCAACTCTTGAGCCAACAAAAAATTCTCTGACATCAACCTCCCTTTAACAAAACCACTCTGCTGAGTAGAGATGATCTTTGAGAGGATAGATGATACCCTATCTGCCAAAATGTGAGAAATAATTTTATTTATAAAATTGCACAAGCTAATAGGGCGGAATTGAGAAAAATCCTGCGGATGATCAACCTTCGGAAGAAGCACCACTAAGGTCGAGGTCATACTCCTTGGCATATTGGCCCCACAGAAGAAGCTAGTCACAACAGTGTATAAATCTTCCCCAATAATATCCCAGGCCGCCTTAAAGAAAGCACCTGTAAAACCATCTAGTCCTGTAGCACTTTCTCCATCCATATCAAACACTACCTTACGAATTTCCTCCTGATTAGGACAAATCTCCAACCTATTATTCTCCTCATCTGAAATCAATCTAGGAATATGCCCCAAGTCACAGACCTCCCGAACTTCTTCTTGCGAAAAAAAGAGAAGTAAAATACTGACAAGCAACTGTCCCGATCTCAGCCTCACCTTCTACCCATTCTCCAGAGGAATTTTTAATTCGATGAATGATGCTTTTTCTTCTCCGTTCAGCAACTATAGCATGAAAGAATTTCGAATTTCTAGCTCCATCCTTCCACCATTTTACCCTCGCTTTTTGGCGCCAATAACTCTCCTCAACAGTAAGTGCTTTGTTAAGTTCAGATTGAGCAGCCTCTAAGCGAACCCTAGAGTGGTCCGAACTATCCTCATCAAATGCATGCTCCAACTCGGCTGTCCTCCCTTCTTCAGCTCCATTAAATCGGTCTTTTGCTGATGTTGTTGCAAGCAAATCATCTTCTCCAATCAAGATCAAACCAACGACCATTTATAAAGGGGAACCATCTGTAAAATTTTCGCCAGAAGACATCAAAAAACTGGCAGAACCCTTTAGGTTCTCGCTGGTAGGAAAGTTCAGCCATGGCCGCCCAAGCATGGAAGTTTTACGTAAGACTTTTGCAGCGATTGGTTTTTCAGGTTCATACTCGTTGGGGCTGCTGGATTATAGGCATGTTTTACTAAGTTTTGCTATGGAAGAAGATTTCCAAAGATGTTGGATCAAAGGGCTGTGGATGCTGCAAGAATTTCCTATGAGGGTCTTCAAATGGACGACTGATTTTCGTCTAGATATGGAATCATCAAGGGCACCTGTATGGATTGCTTTGGAAAATCTACCGATTCATTTTTTTGATAAGACTGCGCTCTTCACAATTGCTAGTGCAGTAGGTGTTCCAATGAAACTTGATGCTGCGACTGTAATTCTGTCTCGTCTTAACGTTGGTCGCATTTGTGTTGACCTGGATCTCTTGAAGGAATTTCCACATCGCATCTGGATTACAGTAGGTAATGGAGGCTTCTGGCAGAAGGTTTCATATGAGGACTTGCCATTATACTGCTCTAAGTGTAATAAACAAGGTCATGGTATTGAAAGCTGCAAGTATGGTCAATCCAAAGGCAAAGGCCCGGAGATGGCAGACAAAACAAAACAGCAGTAGAAGGCTGTTAAGATGCAATATGTTCCGAAGGCGAATCCGTCCAATATGGAGAATGAAAAAGACAATTCTTTGGATATTTGAAAATCAGTGCAACATGTTCCGGATGACACAATGATGCTGGGATTGGAGAAGATTAATGTTTCGGCAAATAATAGTAGGAATGAGGAGAATAAGGAGAATGAGGAGAATAAGGAGAATCAGGATAATGAGGGGGAGCTGCAAGGCACACAGCAATAGCAGGAGAATAAGGAGAATGAGGGTTTGATGGAAAACACTAGCTTGGAGCTGACTGAGTTACAACAACAATCTCAGCGTCAGGAGCAGTTGGCTACGCCATCGAACCATCATCAGCAGAAAAGTTGTAACAATGGCTGTATGGTTGGGGAACATGGGATAGATGAGGATCTTTTACATCAGAACGTTCAGAGGGAAATGATTTTGAAGTAGAAACAGCAGCTGGAAATTTGTCTCCACGCAATGTTGTTCCTGAATCTGCACTTGCCCAAAATGATCGCAGATTGGATTTCTGCAATTTGGAAGCCTCGTCTTCCCAAATGATTCAAGTTCAACAGCAGCAAATTGAGTAGAGCCTTCCCAAACAAGGTAGACAAAGAGGTATTCGTCCTAAATTCCAATCGGATAGAATCCTGAGATCTAAATTGAGATCGTCAGTAAATGCTTTTGCTCCTTTGTCTAATGATTAGTTTTTCTTCTGGAACATTAGGGGCGTGGCTCGCCCTCCAAATTTACGTAGGTTGAAGAAATTTATTAAACTTTTTAATTTGCAAATGGTAATAATATGTGAACCTAAGATTGGCATAGGCAGATTGGATGATATTAGAATGAAGATTGGGATGGAAGCTGGAATAATAAATACTAATGGTTTTGTTTGGTTATTTTTTCGTACGTCTTTTTCGTGTTCTGTATTAGCTGAAAGTAATCAACATATTTCTGTGGTGGTCTCATCTACACTCCTTTCGACGTCATGTAAGTTGTCCTTTATTCATGCTAAATGCTTGGAGGATGATCGACAACAGCTTTGGCATGCTCTCTTAAATGAGATGGACCAAAATGATCCATGGTTGATTGTGGGTGATTTCAACCTCATGACACAGGCGTGTGAGAAACGTGGGGGTCGTCCTTTCCAAGTTCAGGAGGCCTCTGAACTTCTATCATTCATGCAGCAAGCTAGAATGTTTGATGTTGGATTTTCAGGCTCTCCATATACATAGTGTAATAATCGGCAAGGGAATGCAAGAGTATTGAAGAGGCTTGATAGGGTTTTGTTGAATTGTGAATTCACTGCTTTGCAACTGGAACTTTCTGTTCGGCATTTGTCCAGACGGCCCTCTGATCATGCACCTTTACTCTTGAGTTGTAAGACAAGATTGGATAGCTCATCCACGCTTTCTGGACATGGTCAGGTAGACATGGTCTAAGAGTTATAGTTGCTCTCCGTTATTGAAGTTTGCTTTAAAATTGAAGGATGTCAAGCAGGTTATTCGTCACTGGTCTATGCAGACTTTTGGAGACATTTTTGCAAAAGTGATCTTCTTTCTTGTGGACAAAGGAAATAAAGGTGCATTATATAGCAAAAGTATGATGGAATGAAATATGCATGCCTAACAAAGGAGTGCTAGGAATAATGATAATGGCCAAAGTGTAATAGTTTTTAGTATTACTTAGGCTATATTTTATAGAGTTTTTTATTAGTTTTCTCTATTTAATTGTTATTTCTTCTTGTTTTTGAGTTTAATAGCTAAATAGTTTATAGGTTCTATTTGCATGTGTTATTCTTGAGTTTTCATAGGGTTTGCACATTTCATCACTGATTTGAATTAATTTGGATGATAATTGAAAGATATTTTGAGATGATTTAAAGTTGGTGATGAGTTGAAATTAAGAATCCCTAAAAGTAGTGCAAAGAAGCAATGAAGGAAGAAGAATTGGTGAGGAAAAGGTTTTGACTATAATGACATGTTTCAGTGATTTGGTAATAATATAAACTCAAGACATTGGATTGGGATGATTTTTTAGGTATTTTGAAAGTAAGTAGATGCTCTACAATTTATATGCAAACGTCAAAGTCCAATTATCATGTTTTCATTGCCAAAGATCCAAATTACTTAAGCACATTTGCATTGCGATGCTCTGCCAACCAATTCTTAGTTTTTCAGCCATATAGCAGCCTACAAACCTCCAAATGACCTAATTGATGTTATATTGAAAAGCTAACTCAAAGGGCTACAACTAGCTAATTCGGCCATATTCTACCCATAACCACGTCTGTATCTATGTGTAGATATGAGCTGCATTTATAAACAAAATGATGGCTTGAAGTGAAGAATAGAGAGTAAGCTTTCTATTCATAATTATGCTTGTAATAACTCGCGGATAAAGGGCATGGATTCGGGTCAAGAAACTTTTAAGCATGTTTGAGGTGAAACTTAGGGATTGAACACATAGCTCTCTCAAACGATGTAGCACCTAGAGGGATGTAGGGAGAAGAAAGGCAAGAGTAGAGAAGCAACTCAAGGGCTGCAATGGTGCAAAGCAAGAAGAAGACTTCATCAAAATTTAAGGGAAAATTCAAGAAAGCTGCATGAGAATGAGTTTTTTTCATCTTTTCTTGTCTTTTGTTAAGGTTTATCCTTGTAATTATGAACTGAGTTGTTTAAGATTTAGATGGGATAAAACCTATACTTTTGTATTGATTTTATTTTTAATTTAAATGAAAACCCCACTTTATTATTAGATTTATTCATGAATTATATTGTGTTTGAATTGGGATTTTGTTGGCTTCCTTGATTCAATTCTTGATTTCATTTGGGTAGATTGAGAAATTGTGTATATAATTAGGTCACTTCATGAGTAAAGAGAACATGAATGAATCACTAGAGATAGGATTACATGGGTTCTTCCTATGTTAGATTTTAGGTTTAAGCTTAACCAAAACAATAAAATCCACAAAGATTATATGTATCTTTTTGGTGTTTTAATTGAAAAGAGATTCTCATTAATCAACCAAGAGGATAGAGGTCGTAATATTTTAGAAAGATTATAACCTAAGTAACGGATTTTAGAGGGCTAAGTGAATTGGGTTGATTATTAATTCAAGTTAAAATTGTGACATCTTGCATTTAGGGAAATTTTATGTCTACTTCTAACCTTTACTATTATTAATTCACCCTATCAATTGTTTTGGGTGTTATTTAATTAAGTAATTAACTTTAGTTTTAGTTAATACTTTGATTAATACATTTATTCATTTTGGTTGGTTAGATAATAAAAAGAAAGTCGATACTAGTACTTGCATAGTCCTTGTGAAATCGACACTCGATACTCGCTATCCACTATACTATAGGAATGATATGTGCATTTGCCTTAGTATCCACAGTAGTGAGGGGTGGATACCAAGTTTTTGATGCTGTTGTCGAGGACCAGGATGTTAGGAACGCAATATTTTTGTTACTCTTACCATTTTTTTCTCCGTTGCTTGTTCTTATTTAATTTTATTTATTTTTCTTTCTTGCTTTTCTTTTATTTTTCTTGGTTGGTGTTTGTATAGATCTCATTCCTGCAACCTTTACTTGAAGATGGCTGATTCATAGTGTGAGGCAATAAAAGGTAACACGTAGAGTCTACATGTATAGATAAACTTGACACTCTCGCTAGGCTAATAGATGATGATGTGAAATAGGTTCTTCTTATCCTAATATAGATGTTGTTTATTGTATCTATGCAAATCATAACTACACTAGTTGTTTTCTTTATGGACAGGTTATGACTATCCACCTTATTATGACCCCTATTGCAATACATATAACTCTAGGTGGCGGGATCACCCATTTTATGGATGGGAAAAACAAGAGAACCAACAAAAACCTACCTGGGAATTAGCCAATGAAACACTAGAGGATTATAGGTTTTAATTATATCCTTCACCTGTAGAGTCTAAACTTGAGTTGGTACTGGCCGTCATTAATTTCATAAAGGCAACATATGATAGATTTAATAAATTAGAGGTTGAAATTGAGAGAATAGGAAAATGACTCGTCACCATTACAAAAACCGTTGAGAGCTTATTAAGTCAAATTACTGAAGCTATGAACACTAGAAAGCCATATGATGTATGAAGTGACATTGAGTTAAGTCCTAGTGAATAGGTGGAAGTGATTGATGTGACGCCCCAGAAATTCATACAAAAATCATTTGATTCATGTTATGTCTATTAGTAGAAAAAAAAAGAAGAGAGAAGAGAAAAGAAAAGGAAAACCGAAATACATTTTATAAGGAGATTTCTTTTATTTAGGATTTAGTGTTAATCTTGATTTATTAGTTGGAAGATTACTTAAGTTAATTAGGTTAAGAAAATGAGATTCTTCCATGTTTAAGTGGGACACCTAAGTACTATATTTGGATTAATTTCATTGGACCATTAATTTATAATAGTGTTTAATTTTGACTAGCTTATTCTATTATTTTCTAGACTTTTGACTACTTGAACTTTATCTCAAATTTCTCTCAAAAATTTCACTTATTCTCTTGCTTTATTTTCTTTTCCTTGGCTGAAATTTTTCTCTCTATTTCTCTCTTTCTTGGCCGAAATTCTCTTTTTTTTTTCTTTTCTTCTTGGTCAAATTTTCTTCTTTTCTTTCTTTTTTCTTTGGCTGAATTTATCTCTTTTCTTTTCTTTTCTTGTGGCCAAATTTCTCTCTTTCTTTTCTTCTCTCTTTTGCTTTAATATTTATTCCATAATATTACTAATTACTAGGTAATAAAGAGGTGAAGAGTTCCACCAATTAGATTAATCCAAGTTAACACCTAATGCATTAAAAGACTAAACCCTAGTCTTACTCTTGTTATGCTTTAATTGGTTATTATTTTACCTACCTTTTTCTTTATTTCTTTTCTATTTTTCTAGCCTATTTCTCTCTCTTTTTTCATTTCTCTTGGCCGGCCCTCTTGTTTCCTCTTTTCCTCTCATTTTCTCTCAACTTCTTGAAGCTTTCTCATCCAAGATTAGAGCAATTTCACCATAGAAATTTAGTTTTTCTTCTTCCTAAGCAACCTTCTAAGCTTGATCAAGGTATGTACTATGAACTTTTCCTACTAATTTCAAGTTTTATTTAGGTGTTTTGTACAAGTTTATATCTAGATTCTTGGTACTACTACATGAAGAACATAGTTTGAATTGAAGATTTACTTGCTAGATAAAGTGTTCTTGTGCTTAGATAGACTAGTAGATAACCTTTAAACCTTAGAATTTCATGTATTATGTGTTGCTTGGATGAAGAAACTTGGGCTTGAAACATTGAATTTTGAGTGGAATTTTGAAGGGGATTGAGTTTGAATTGAATATAGAAGTTGTAGAACTTGTTGAAAAATGGATTGGATGATTGATTTTTCTTGCAGGAAAATTTGGTTTAGTCCGGTTTTAAGGGGAGGTGCTGCCGAAATTTTCGTAGAAATAAAAAGGAAAAAATAGTAGATGAAATTTCTACCCAAGAACATGTTAAATTTAGGGAAAATAGTGTGCAGAAATTTTTGGAATAATGACCTAGTAATGAATGAAATTTTCTTAGGGCAAGAAAACCCTAAACCCTAGAAACCCTAAATCCAAAACCCTAGAAATAAGTGGGATATTTCTTGAATTTCTTTACTAAATTAATTAGGGTTTTATTGAATTTTTCATTAGATTATTTCTTTTAAATTTCAGGACCCGAAAGCGAATCGCGACCATTTTACGAAATATTTTCTTAGGACATTCCAGGTGAGTGTCTCTATGTGTGCATGATGCATGAAATGCTTGTCCTACTTGAGAATGTTAAATTATGAAATATTATGTTATACTTGAAATTGTTATTTTATGACAATGTGTTACTTGAGGAAAGAGGTGTACTTTATCACTTCTATTCCACAATGTGTTACACGCTTTCAATATCCAATGTGTTACTTGTGCATGAGACTTCCGTGACTAACTTCACCGTTACTTCACGGATAGTCAACCCAGACAGGCTTGGGAGGATATAAGGTGCTGGGTGTTTTAGGGCGTGATGTTCTTTCCCTTATGAGTTGTGAATCCTCAAAGAGGCCAACTTCGGATTGAACTTTCTTGCGTGTTGGCCCTCCAGGGTTGAGATTTCTCCCTGAATGTGGTAGCCTGTACAGAGGTTATAAGGTGAATGGTGGTTAGGGTTCTTGCTTGATAATACTGGCATGACCTTTGATAAAAACCTGAGCTATTATCTCAGTCCTAACATCATGGTTACATGATCAGTACTTGCTCCTTCTGCGGTTAAGCTTGCTTCCGTAGTCGAGCCCTGTATCCGCCACTGACTACTTGTTAATTAAATTGTTCATAATTTGTCTACTTAATCTGTCAATTATTTTGTTCAATAAAATAATAGATTCTTGGTATGAATTGCATGACTTGGGCACTCACTGGGCTATTATAGCTCATCCCGTTCATTTGTTTTCTTTAACCAGGTTTCCTAAAATACTAAAGCTGGAAAAGCTGATTTTGGACATTGTACATGTTTTGTTTTGTGTATTTTGATAGCCGCTTGTTTAGGCTATTCTTGTACATACTATGTAAATTTTAGTGTGTAAAACCTTTTGTAATACTTGTACTTCAAATAGATTTTATGAATACATTTCTTTAAGAATGTGTTTTATTTTGCATTAATTACGTGTACGTATTGAGTGAGTGCGTGATTCGAGTCCTGGCGAGAGTTAGGCAGGCAGTCCGCTAAGCCCTTTGGTGTGCCTTTGGGTAAGGTGGGGCTGTCACAATTGACATCTTTAGTGGTGATCAATTGAGTGACCATCCAATGTTGATTAAAGGAAAAAAACACGAGTAGGCTGAACAGGAAAAAGAACACTATACTATAGGAACGATAGGTGCACTTGCCTTAAGTATCCACAATAGTGTGGGGAGGATACCAAATAACAAGATAGAAACTGTGGCATTAGTGTACGATGATGAAATATATTTGGAATATTTGCTCAAAGGACTCATTGTGGATTCAATGGGTCATATAGTATTGTTAAATGGAAAATATTTCTAGAATGTGCAAGTTCTCACAAATTGGTCATGGGTACAGGGAAAAATTTTGCTACTAAGGGAACCGACTCAAGGAAAAATGAAAATGGTAGTGGAAGATGGTAGGAATATTTTCTTTGGCTAGATAACTGGCATCCTCTTGGACCATTAATAAATTGCTTCTCAAATAATCTGATATAGGCTTTTGGAAGCACCAGGAAAGCTAAGGTTAATTTAATTATCCAGAATGGGACTTGGAAGTGGCCTAAGGGAAGGAAGCTAAATGGAGAAGTTAAAAAACTTATGGTGGCTGTAGACACCAAATTTTGACACACTGTCTACTTGTCAAATATTGGGGAGGTGTTTATATTTCTGGGGACAAATTTTAATTTTTTCAATAATCTTGGGGGCAAAATACTAATTTTTATTTGTAAATACTTTTTCATTAGTTTTGGGGGGTTTAAATTCACATTTTTACTTTCATACATATTTTTTATTTTTTATGATTTTTCTAGATTTAATTGGTATTTTTTATATTTTACAAGCATAAGGGCAAAATGATAATTTCACCTCGTGAACACCATTTTAGTTCATTTTTAGTTCCAAATTCATTTTTCTAATTCTTTAAGCAAGTTTCTAAATTTTCTTGATTTTTTCAGAAACAATATCTATTTTTCTATAAATTTTCATTATCCAATGGCAAAATCGTCATTTTACAAATTAAATTCATTTTTTGTCAATTTTTGAGTCATAAATGCATTTTCCAGTGTTTTAAACTTATTTTTAATTTTTGGTAATTTTTTGATGTCAATAGCTATTTTTCTGCAAATTTTTATTATCCAAGGACAAAATCATCATTTTACATATTAAATTCATTTTTTGTCAATTTTTGAGTCATAAATGCATTTTTCAATGTTTTAAGCTTACTTTTAATTTTTGATAATTTTTTTAGACTAATATCTATTTCACACCCCGAGCGCGTTTTTATCAGCTTTAAGCTCTAGCTTTTATTTTTGAAATCTACTTTGAATTCTTTTTGAAAATTTTAGAGATTGTTGTCGTTTCTTTGTATTAATTTTTAATTTTGAGGTTAAAAAATATTTTTTTAAATAAAATTGGCATTTTTATTACCGGTGGCGTTTTCGTTATTTTATGACATTCTTGGTCAACAAGACAAGAGACTTATAAATACCCCTTTTAATCAGCAAGAAAAAAAGGAGAAAAAATTAGAAACCCTAACAACAATTTTACTTTTATATCTTAGAAGATCAAACACACACACAAAACATCAAGTAACACACTACACACTTTATGTGATACATTGACGTGTTTACTCGTGTTTCCTAAGCATTGATACTGGGTCTCCAAAGAGGTATCCCGACTTCTTGTTATTTTCCTCTTTATGTGCTCCAATATGCTCCAATGTGATTTTATGTATTATTTTTATTATTATTTGTTTATTTCTTATTTTACATACTTTTGCATGTTTACGTATTTAATTTATTTAATTTTAAATTTTTATTATTTTGGAAAAATATAATATTTTGTATTTAGCTAGTTAATGTAATAGTTAGATTATTTTTCTCATATTTTAGCAAAAATTGTGTAATTAGATAGAAAGTGTAATAGATAGGACATTTTTAAAATTTTTCCTTTTTTAATTGTAAATTAAGTCTCCGATGTAATAGTTAGGGTTTATTTGCTTTTGCGTGCTTACATGCTTATTTGATTTACCGCTTTCATTAGGATTTTGCATTTAGATATTATGCTTATGTGTTATGTGCTCCTAGTTAACTTTATATGTCTTTATATGTTTAATTTGCTTTTAATTCACGCTTTAATATTTAATTCATGATTTATGATATTCCGTCACCACACTAGTTCAACGCTAGTTGTGGCTTCATTCTTTTCCCGCTAATCCAACGCTATTGGGATTTTTTTTTTAGAACGGGCTAGCCCAACGCTAGACCCTTAGGACATTTTAGTGTTAAGTACATTCGTGTGCATTTCATATTTCACACACTTTTAGTTTTCTTTCCATTTGGCATAATTTTATTATTATTATTATTATTATTATTATTATTATTATTATTATTTTGACACATTTTTTAAAATGCATGACATCTAGGTTGCATTTCACTTAGAAATTAGGATATTTGTATAATCCGACTAGAAATAGTCGCCGACTCACGTGGGAAGTGGTGGCGTGCATACCATTCCCCCCCTCCGTGAGTAGAAACATTCAGTCACAAGTTATTAGTCCCCCGTACCCATCGTGTTGTATACCCATCTTCTTTCTTCACTTACTATACATTATTATTTTCTTTTCTTTTGGCATCACATTTTGCATAAAAACTCGTGACTCCCTCGAGGTCTTGACTCGGGTTTTGCAATTAATGTGATAATTCTAACCAAGTCTCGACGGAACATGTCGACCCTTTCGATATTCACATTTAGATTTAGGATTTGCATTCCTTTAGATACATCCGAACGTGATAGAACGTAGGGTTAATTTAGGAAAATTTTGATTAAACCTCGCAATTAGCCTCGGCTAGGTAGAAAGGGTGCCTTAGGCGCAAGCCTTTGCCTTCCCTTTCTTCAAATGTGACTCCCGGACCTTTTTCTCTCGTTTTTCGTAGACCGAAGTCGGAAAAGAGTTTTAAATGATTTTTTAAACTTTCATTTTAGTTAAACGATTTTTTGGATGACTTGATACACCTTAACTCAGTATTAAGTGGCGACTCTGTTTTTTTTTAAATAAAATAAAACCCTTTTTCAAAAATTAGTTGGCCAAAACTGTCGCACTTTTTCAGTCCTGGCCTTAGTTTTATTATTCTTAAATAACGCTTTTTCAATAAATACTCGATTTTTCACACACGCGCACGGCTTTTCCTAAAACTTTTATTTTTGAAAAGGGTCACCGAGACCAGACCGTCTTTTTAGGATGCGACAGTCAATGACCCTACTAGTACCCTTTCCTTACAATTTTTGAGATGCAACAGAATTTTGGCAACTCCACTGGGAATCACTAGTGAGTTCGAGCACTAGGCTTAATCACCTTTTTCCTTATTTAACCCATCTATTCTATTGCGTTTGGATGTTAGGATTGCATTTTTCTTTTCTAAGTTTTTAAGTTTTCTTTTGCATCTCACACACTCCTCGCCTTTCCGTTGCTTATGTGATGTATGTTTCATTTACTTTTGCTTTATCCGACCGCGCTTGCATTTGGAGAAGGGGGTCAGTCACCCTTAGAGCCCACGTGTGTTAAATATTATATTCTCTCCTCTCACAAGAAGCACCCCATACGTGCATTCGATATTTTTTTACCCTTTTTACCTTTTGGTGGTTGTCACCCACCTATCCCTTTAGGAATTAGGATTGATCTACTTATACGTGTGACCGTGGCACGACGTGCATGTAACATTGTCTAGGAGATCACCCAAACTCTCGACTTGAGTCCACAAGTCTAGAGATTTGGTGTGAAGGCCCATAAATTAATTTACCAAATACTAATGGCTTCGTTATTTAATTAAATAGTTCATTATTGGTACAACTATTGAAGTTAGGAAGTGTAGTGATGTGGTGGTTAAATTGGACAAATCTAACGGTAAATTTCTCACACTTGAAGATCCTAGAACCTAATAGTGATAATGCCAGTAATTTACCAAAGTCTCGATGGTTCACATTGCCACCTAATTTCAATCGTCTAATCAATTATATGTGTGTTAATATTATGATAAAGATTAATTTGGATAGGTGATATTAGTGATTAAATTAGTACATTTAGTTCACTATGTTATAGCGCTTGAAATCCTAATACTAAGAAACATTAGTGTAAATTGTGATCGTGTATGGTTGCGTGTGTAATAGGCAAAATGATTTGAATTAATGAATGAAATAATTATCCATTTTATGAAAAAAAAATGGTAAACTAAAAGGAAAAAAAAAACAGAAAGAATAGAGAAACATCAAAGTCGGCTAAGATTTTTCTTAAAGCAAGTAGGAGGTGGCCAAACCTTGGATCAAAGGAGAGAACGGGTGATTAGTCACCACCAAGATTTGGCCCACCCTAAATCTGATCAAACGAAAAGGAAAAACAAATAAACAAAAGAGAGAAAATTGGGAGAATTGGTAGGGAAGCCGAGAGAGTGATTGAGCACAAGTTCAAGAACAAAACAAGAAAAGATAACCCAAGCCAAAGCAGGCAAAGTTAAAGGGAAAACTATATCTTGCAAGGAGTGAAGGTAACTCCATTTTACCCTTTATGTATCATGTAAGTTGCTGAGATTACAAGCCTTAAACATGCTGATTTGGGCCAAGAAATTCAACTGGAAAATGGATAAGTTAAAGCAAAATTGAATAGAAGTTGCATGAGCCCGTGTATGCTAGAGTTTTGAGCAGCCTTGGTAAATTGGCTATGTTTTGCTGCTAGAAAACTTAGAATTGAATGATTCTTGTTGTTTTGAAAACTAGCTTTGCAGATCTTTCTATAGGTATAAATATCTATATTTGATTCAAAGTGTATGGACCTCAGGATGACCCAAACTTTGACTGAAAGTCAGCTCTGAACATAAATGGGTTTGGTAGTTCGTCATGTTGTAGGTGGAAATTTAACCAGGTTACAATTAGATTCAGGACATAGTTCCTTTGGAAACTTGTTTATACATTGAATCTAGTTTACAGGGGTGCAAATTTTATGATTTTTCATTGAGTATAACTTGAGATATGTTGAATTGAATGAACTGTGGTTGAAGGATTCGTGCTGCAGACATGCTAGACCAGTTTTAGTAAATTCATTATAACTTGGTGCAGAAAGCTTCAAATCGAGTGATTCTTGTTGTGTTAGAAAATAAAATCATAGGGCTTTCTAATGGTATGGGTCTCATATACTAGTTCTATATGGATTAATACCAGAAATTGTGCTAATTGGACTGAAAACCAGCCCTGCGTAAACAGTATTGATGATGAGCTTAATTTGGGGCTGATTTTGAACTTGTTCTAGTTGGAATTTGAGTTGATGATCTTCACGAAAGTTGTAGTCCTAAAAACTTACTTTCAAACCATGTAACCACAATTCCATGGTTCTTGGTGGATTGACCCCAGCAATGGCATGAATTTGGTTGAAAACCAACCCTGTGCAGATTGGGTTGGTGAAGCACTAGGTTGTGGACCGATTTTGGAATGGTTTTTGTTAGAATTTGACATGGTACTCTTCATAAAAGTTTTAGTCCTTAAAATATAGTTTCTATCCATATAATCACTTTTCTCATACGACATATCAATTGGAAGTTATGTCCTGTTGAATACCCATATTTGGTAAACCTGAAAACATGAGTTAACAAAGAAAAAATGGATTTGAGATGGCAATTTGATCGGGTTGCAATTGGAACCCAAATTCGGTGTCTGAATGGGAAATGTTCCAAATTAAGTCTAGTTTATAGTGATATTGAGCTTGTGAAATTTGGTTGAGTGAAAACGGAATTAGGCTCTTCCCTGAGTAAATATTAAGTTTTAATAATTCGTACCCTTGCTTTAATGAAACAATGAAGCAACTTATTTCTTAATTATAGGTTCTTTGAAACCTCAAAGAATGGACATGTGAAGGACTTGGGGAAACCTTAAAAGTTACCGGTGAGTGTCCTAACATCATTTTTACTTACGAACTACTCTTGTATTAAATTATGTGATTTGTTACCGGTATTTGAAATCAAATGATATTTTAAAAATTCCAACACTTATCGTGAGTGTCCTAAAAAAGCACCCTTTTATTTACTAACCTTGGTTTTACGAAAATTACGTGATTTTCTTGCGACTTCAATGAACCTTTGTTTATACTAAAGTTTGACACCTCGGCAAACTTTATATTATGTTATCCATATGAAAAATATGATCGCCGAGGTGAGCCTTTTGTACATGTATTGACTAAGGTCAATGTTATCACTTGTTATTTCATGACTTGACATTATACTTGATATAAGTCCGGTGATGTACTTTATCACACCTGACAGTACTTGTACTTGTTAAATCAAAGTGTGCCTATGCATGTTATACTTGTGCATGATTTGGGGCCCGGCCTTGGTAGTTGATCTTGGCTGAGCCGGCAGCGGGCTTGGTCACCAAGTTTTGGCTATCTTGGTCTCTCGGCACTTTCCAGCCAGCAAGGAGGATTTGCGGTCAAGGGGGTGTACGGGAAAAGTACTTGGGTAGAACTCGAGCTACCAAAATGGTGAGAGCCGGAGGCGACATGTTTGGTGTAGTGCCGGAGGCAAACGTACTTGATTCTCCCTTGACATGTTCTTGGGCAGTACTTATGTATCCTTTTCTGTTTTACGTGCTACTTGATTTAATTCTATTTTTATGTACCGTCAATTCGCTTGAATTTTGATTCAAACAAATATGTTTTGAGAGATATTTTGAACGTGATTTTAAAATGGATCCTCACTGGGTTATAAGCTCACTCTTCGTTAAATTTGTTTTCCTTACAGGTGCTAACCCACGAGAAATAGGGCAAGAAGTGAAAAGAGAGAGTTTTCCTTTGTTTAGGATTAGCTATCAAATAAATGTAATTTGAGATTCAAGTAACTCAATTGTTGTAATTATTTTTGAAGATATACGTAAATTTTAGCATTTGATTATATTTCTAGTGTACGACTGTTGGTACTTGAGTTCTGGCGCGAGCCAGGCAGGCGTCTCGATCAGGGTTCTGGAGTAGGACCAGGTTGGGGGTGTCACATTTGGGTTTTAAAAATCGATTCATTTGGACATGTGGCCGTGGCCCAATGTGCGCGTAGTAGTGTCCAGAGAATCACTCGAACCACCGACCTAAGATCCTTAGAATTGATGGACTTGTTACTTTTTGGATCCCTTTGTCTGAAGGTTTTGGGAACCGAAGCCTTAATTGAGTCTAGATGCATTAGCTAGCCCAACCTCATACATCCATGTAGAATAACTTAGGATAGAGTCAGCCTTACCCTATCAGGCACACCAGGCACGAGAGGAGGTAACCAACTTCCTTTATCTTTCTTGTTATGCCATTTACTGTTATTTATGTGTATTATTTGTTTTTGCCAATATGTTATGTGTTATTTGTTGAATAAAATAACACAATTTCTTTCCTATTTTGATTGCATTCACAACCATAGAATAAAGAGCTCTGGCATAGTGTTCTCGTAGAAAGCCAACCCTCTTTTAGCACGTTTAAATTTCGTTTTCATATTCCTCGAGAAATATGTAAATGAAATTTTAAATAATAATAATAATAATAATAAATAAGATAAACTAATTTTTTTTTTGTCAAATTATGTTTTGTTGTAAATAAGGCACCCCGAGGGTCCAATCGTTGTAAATTTTGTAAAAGTCTCGAAAATCTAATTTTTCAATTTTTACATTTTTAAATAAGAGGTGAAATTTCAAATCTTTTTTAAAAGTTCACTCATTCTTGTTGTACTTGTCAGTTTTATCCAAACTAAATTTTTTTAGAATCAATAAATGCACTCAAGCGGTCAAATTTTTGCACTTCTTCAAAGAAATTAATGTGTCATTTTTGCCGTATCCCCCAACCTCCCATCCCATATTGCACAAAAAGTGATGTTAAAATATGTTTTATCATACTTTAATAAACTGACATTTTTTTACTTGTATGTTTCTACATAAAGTCATGACCTTTGATGTTGTATCCCGTGACTTTCAGGAGACTCGATTTTTTTTTAATCTTTTTTTTAATCAAATATTTTTAGAGTCAATAATCTTTTTGTACAGTTTATGGTCTATCTTTCTCGAAGAAGTTTTGCATCATTATTAGATCAAAAGTCTTTAGGATATTTTCTTAAATTTGACATTTTTGCATATTTTAACTTGCTTTAATAAACTAGTATCATGCATAAACCTTAGAGGGAATGCCATGTCGAGAATCCTATGATAGGAAAGTCACCCTTTTGTCTTGGGTACTTAACCCTAAAAAAGACATGCACGTTTATATTTCAATATCATCCTGGTGAGTGAGACCCTAGGTAAAATAGTATGAGCAAAATAGAAGCATTTGCTTCTCGATGAATTTGGTGTGTTTTTCATTAGAAATTGGGAGTCTCACCCTAAAGGATTGCATGTCATGTTAGGCCTACCCTTGGCACAATAAGGGCACTCCCTAGAATATGCATCCAAATTGTTTATACATTTACTAACTCTAATCTTTTTCTTTTTCTTTTCTTTTTCTTTTTCTTTCTCAGAATAAAAATATGACAGTGTTAGACAAGATAAACACCTGAATCATGTTCTTTCGATTTCTATCTTTCAGGTACAGTAAATCATAACTTCTTTTCACCGAATCCCCATTTACATGCGATCTCGCACCAAGTTATCACATATAAACATGAGTAACCATCCAGATTCTTCTGAAGTGCCAGCAGGAAATCAGTCATCTGAACTGACTGTGCTAAGGGCGCAAATGAATGAAATGTTAACCAAGATGAATGACATGACTCACGAGATGTCCTCCTATAGTCAAATCATTGCCCACTTCATAAGTAATATGAGCAACAATGGCTCCACCTCGAACGTACCATCCGCTCGGGAAACTCTACACACCCAACTCAATGCAAGTGGGAAGTACCCTTGGTACGAACAACAATGATCTAGCTGTTCAGATACAAGTCTCATCTCTGAATATCCAAGACACTCAAATTCTACCCCCATCTACTCAAAACCCTCAAGTATCTGTTCATATTCTATCCAGCTCTAGAAATACCCAAAATGCTTTGAACTAACCTTACTACCCCCAACAAGCAACTCAATTCACTCAAAACACTCAGCCACCATCGGCTCTTAACCCAAGTCAATTTGTGCTCGATACTGGGTATCATGGGGGAGTAGAGATGGAACCTTTTCCTAAGGAAGAGAATCCTTTTATGACTGATAAGACATTGTTGAAGAGATTGGACAAATTTGATGATTTCATCAAAGAAAGTCAAGGATTTGACAAATACGGTGGATTGGACTACGAGAATTTCTACATGTTTCCAAATACTCAATTGCCACCAAAATTTAAAGTGCCTGAGTTTTCTAAGTATAATGGCAGTGGGGACCCTGTGGTGCATCTCAAAATATTCTGTAACAAACTGGGAAAACCAACTGGGGATGACAAGTTACCAATGAGACTTTTTGAAGAGAGTTTGGAGAAAGATGCATTAAAGTGGTATTTGAAATTGGACTTTTCAAAGATCCGAAATTGGACTGACCTTTCACGGACTTTCATCAAGCAGTATGAATTTAACTGTGACATGGTACCTAATAGATTTGCTCTGGTAGAGTTAAAGAAGAAACCCTCAGAGAGCTATGTAGCTTATGGTTAGTGATGGCGAAGTGTTGCTGCCAAAGTGCATCCACCAATCGATGAGAACGAAATGGTCAAACTTTTCATTGATGCTCAAGACCCACCATATTACCAAGCGATTGTGGGCTCCATTGGAAAAACTTTCGCTCAAATTATAGAATAGGCAGAAGTGATTGAGAGAAGAGTGAAGAAGGGGAAAGTGGTAGATATAGCTGCCATGAAATTACAAGTTGAAAATCTGCAAAACAATAACAATTTGAAGAAAGCAACTGGAAAGAAAGTCGAACAGAGGGAAGGAGAATCAGTTTTTGTGCTAAATCAAGGCTCAAGACCTAAACCCAAATTCCAACCCAACACGAACTATCATGCCAATTATCTGTAGTACTCTCTATTGGCACATGCTTTTCCTACTTTTCCACCGTACCCTCAACCAATTTTTCACACCCAAGTCTAACCAATGAATACCCAGTCATTTTTTTCAAATGCTCGACCCACGTTTCAGAATTTTCAACCCGCACCACAAAATAACTTGCGTCCTCCATTTCAACCTCGCCCAAGACCTATTCGTCCCAATACTTATGTTCCACCCAACCACTCTTAGAATGTTATGGGTCCAGCAAACTCCCCATAGAGAGAATTCAGGACTTTCACTCCTCTTAGGCGCCCTTTAGATCAAATTTATGAACAACTGAAAGCAACAGGTAAGATCAGCACAGTACCTGAGGTGAATTACTCTAATGGGTTTCCCCATCACTACAACCCCCAAACTATTTGTGTTTATCATTCCGAAAGCCGAGGGCATTTCACAGCCAATTGTTGGGCTCTAAAACATATGATTCAAGACATGATCGATGATGGAGCAATCGTGTTGAGGAGAGAAGGGGAGCAGACTCCAAATGTGGATAACAATCCTTTGCCTCCCTATGAGCCCACTGTGGGGATGATAGAGCTAGAGGAGAAATTAACAATAGGGTTAAAATTAGATACTGTTGATTTCAAAGTTATTGATGAAGGAGCACTGAACAATTGGACAGCTGAGTGACGGTGAATTTAGAATTGTCTTTGTTTCTAAATTCATTTTCAGATAGAGCCTTGAAATGGATTTCTTTCTTCAATGGTTTTAGTGTCTGGCTCATTTCCTGTTTTTCTTTTATTTCATGAGTCGTGAATCCTTATTTACTTTTAAGTAAAATATTTTGTTTTAAACTTGGATTGCGTTTACTGTTTTCCCAAAGGCTGGCGCCAGTAGGTGTTTGTAAATATTCCCTTTCTAAGAAAATGCAAGTTTAAGTTTAATAAAATGAAAGTTTTCTCATTTGTCTATTTATTCAATTGTTTCTATATTTTTATTTTTTCCTTCAAATGGCCAAAATAAATGCTTATGATTTTTGGATGTCACCTCACGTGAAGATGATGATCGTCATTTCGATATCTCTACGAATTCTAAATAAGGCAAAATTGTCAGCGAGAAATTAGAGTGAGACTGAAAAGGAACTTGGATTCCTGAATTAAGAATTCTGAATGGTACAAAGGGAATTCAGACTTGACATGAAAGGATCAGAAGCCATAAACATTGGCGCCAAGACATAAGGTCAAAGAGTTAGGTCAGGATGCACTTTCGCATTGGACATTTTGAAAAATGTTTAGCAAACTTCACCAAACAAGTTCGGATGAATGTTTGGAGAATTCAAACACAACAAAAGGAATAAACATGCAGAGAATACGACTTCAACCATTGCACAAGGGGAGTTTTATTGTTCCATATCCACAATTTCTCATTCACCTTTGAAATGTGTTATATAAGTTATTGTGAGGTTAAAATAGGGGATGTCACACGCTTGTGAGTTATGACTTGCCATTTTGATTGTTGTCCAATTCCCCTACTGGTTGAAGTTACTTTATGTGCTTTGGCAAATACTTTTTTCAAGTACTAAGAAATAATTATTATGTAGTTTGGACGTTTGTTCTTATAGAAAGTATACCTTATAAAGTGGTCAGAATTATGTCTAAATTTTGCACGTTTGACGAAAATTTCTCTTCTTTACTTAAATTCACATGTTAAACGCCGATTATGATCAATTAGTGCATTCATGTAATATGTGTTCTAACATTCGTCTTGAAGGATTTTTTATAAAAAAAAAAGAAGAAAGTAAAGAAAAAAAAGAAAGAAAGAAAAAGAAGAAATAATGCATTCTTTCTACTCCAATGATTCTCGTGCTTAGTAACCGAGAATCTTCATAAAAAATGTCGACTTTTGCGTCAAACGGTACTTGAATTATGAGTAATGCATTGCAAATTCGAGTAAGAAAAATGTTGAGTAACCTAGGATCTTCATCCAACCAATGTCGATTCTTGCGTAAAAAGGCTAGTTTTACTTCTCGAATACAGTTTCTGCTATTGGTTTAAGATCGAGATGTTGAGTAACCGGGAAGCCTTCATAACCAATGTCATTTTTGCGTCAAAAGACACTCTCGCTATTTTGAGTGATTAGGTCACTAGAATAAAAATTTCCTCATGATGAAAAATGAAATTGATTATAGACATGTGATATTTTTCCGATTGATCATATGATTTCATTTACTTGTGAAAATTCAGTAAGGTGAAGAAATTAAGTTGAAGATTGCTTAATTGTGATATAATTCTTTCTCCTTTACTTGATATTATGAGTATTAAGGACAAGATAATATATTGCATAATGGTCATTTACTTGGTCTTGAGAAAATACATTTTAGAATGCACATGTGTGATTTCAATGCTTAAATCATTAATTGATTTCATATTCTTCAAATAATTGAGGACAAGTGATGATTCAAGTGTAGGGGAATTGACAAGTGTCAAAATGGTGAATGCTAGCTCATTGGCAGATGATGTTAATATATCTATCCCAAATCAACAAGGGATGATTGCCTTACTGATGCCAAATATTCTTTGAGCACTAGTCAGTTTTAATGAAAAGAAAGATCATCTCAATTTTGGACATTGTTGTTCATTTCATTTTTTCCTCTTGAAGTCAGTAATTCGGAAGAACCCTATGGTTAAGAGAATGTGACAAGTTGAAGGCTCACAGATGAGAAAATCAGTATGCCGACATGGAGGTCATTGGGAAGTTGATGACAACAGTTGATTGAGGTTTTTCATCTGCATTGATTAGTTTTGGCAATGTCAGAATTCAAATGGGAATGACATCCAAAGATCAAAAAGCATCTTTTAAGCCATAATTCCAAAATTGACTCTTTTTGAAAAATCTTTCATTTAATTGTATTTCATTTAGTCTTTGCGTGTTGTTTACTTGTTACATAATTTCTTTTACATTATTGCATGTGAAGCATTTTTTGACCAATTCATGTTTTGAAAAATTTTGA
The DNA here is from genome assembly GCA_024721245.1 of Mitragyna speciosa. NCBI lineage: Eukaryota > Viridiplantae > Streptophyta > Magnoliopsida > Gentianales > Rubiaceae > Mitragyna > Mitragyna speciosa. The sequence goes on from CM045568.1 coordinate 12,178,764, forward strand.
CATTTGCTTTGTTCAAATTTGAATAAAAGTAAAGACAATTCTAAGTTTATCAGAAGTCAGAGTTCATGCATGAATTGAAAGACTATTTTGAGAGATTTGGATTTGAGTCGTGAATCTAGAATTCACTGAATCGGAAAACTTGTAGAGAGTAAAGCACAGAGATTGATCGGAGACTCAGAATGGCAATATTCATGTTTACATACGCTAGCAGATTCAAGGGACCGCTAGATGGTGGCATCACTTTTGCAATTGTAGTTGCTTCCTCTTTCTGCAGGTGCAATCACATTCGTCATCAATTGAAGACCTTCATCAAGAATGAAAACTGGGGCAATTTTTTAAGATAATAATGATTTGATCAAGAAGTGCAATTCATTTCAAAAATCGATTTCAAAAATTCACACAAATTTTTTGAGAAAATTTTGATTACAAAAAATAGCTTTGATGCTTTATGTTTGAAGCAAAACTTGCAAAAGACTGATTCATATTGGGGCAAACTCTTTAGAATGATTGATTTGAAATGAATTTTGACTTCAAATGGATTTGATGCCATATACTGGGGCAAAAAAAATGATTGAAATTTTTGATTTTTTGAAGTTAATCTGAATGCAATGTTTGACAGTTGATTTAGGTTTTCCTATATTTTAAATTTCTCTATGTATTTTTTGTCCAACAACCTGGACTCCATCATGTTCATTCTAGTCTAGCAACTTAGACACTACATCTTGTTCATCAATTTAACATCATGCATGCACACGTTAGTCCAATAGCCTGCATCACATCAACATATCTCATTTTCTAAATAAACATTTGTTTGGCATTCATCTACCATATTGTACATTACTTTAGTTTGTCCAACATTTTGCATACCACTTTTTGTCAGTTTTACTCTAACTAGTCCGTTGCGTATTAAGTTCTGTCATGTTTCAATTCGTCTATTGTGTTTTAATTTCTGATTATTTTCAAGTCTGACAACCCAGACTTTGCATTATATGATTCCTGACAACTTAGAGTCATGCATTTGTTTATTTACTTTTCCAAGTCTGACAATCCAAACTTTACATTCCATGATTCTTGACAACCCAGGGTCATGCATTTGTTTATTTACTTTTCCAAATCTGACAGTCCAGGCTTTGCATTCCATGATTCCTGATAACCCAAGATTATGCATTTATTATTTACATTCTCAAGTCTGACAACCCAGATTTTATATTCATTAATCTTAGCAGCCCAAGATCATGCATCCGTTCAGCAGTTTGAACAGCATATGTTTATTTATATTTTTAAGTTGGCAGCCCAACTTTGCATTCATTAATCTTAGCAGCCCAAGGTCATGCATCCGACCAGCAGGCTGGTCAGCATCTATTTGTTTACATTTTCAAGGCTGACAGCCCAAGCTTTGCATTCCATGATCCCTAACAGCCTAGGGTCATTCATTTGTTATTTATATTTTCAAGTCTGACAGTCCAAATTTCGCATTCCATGATTCCTGATAGCCTAGGATCATACATTTGTCATTTACATTTTTCAAGTTTGACAACCCAGACTTTACATTCATTAACTTTGGCAACTCAAGGTCATGCATCCGTTCAGCAGCTTGAACAGCATATGTTTATTTATATTTTCAAGTTGGCAGCCCAACTTTGCATTCATTGACCTTGGCAGCCCAAGGTCATGCATCTGTTCAGCAGTTTAACTGGCATATGTTTATTTATATTTTCAAGTTAGCAACCCAACTTTGCATACATCAACCTTGGCAACCCAAGGTCATGCATTCGACCAGTAGACTAGTCGGCATCTGTTTATTGACGTTTCCAAGTTTGACAATCCAAACTTTGTATTCATCAAACTTGGCAGTCCAAGGTCATGCATCCATCCAACAGCCTGAATGACATATGTTTATTTACATTTTCAAATCTGTCAGTTCAGACATTGCATTTAACTTATCAATACTTATTTTGTTCAATAATCTGAACTCATTTTTTTGTCTGTTAGTTTAAGCATTTTGTTTTGTCTCGCAATCTCTTACCAATCTATGTTATCTTTGTTTTGCAGTTCGAATATTGCATTTCTTTCTTTTGATCACAAGTTTGAACTCTTGTGTTATCATTTGCAATTGTGTCTTACATCCACTGATCACCTGTAGCTGAACTACGTTTGACCTGATTCCCTTCACTGGGATACATAGGTAGCTCCTAAAGAGCTCGGTCGCATGTTTATATATGTGTTCTCTGGTCATTAGTTACATCTCATCATATTTATGCACTATGTATGATTAGATGTTTTGTTTACAGCAATGTCTGTTTTCACATTTGGTTGAGTCAAAATTTGGTATTGTCTACGTCTTTATCTGAAATTTCTAAGAGATTCCCGACAAAGAGGGCCAAATTGTAGATATCAAATTTTGACACACTGTCTACTTGTCAAATATTGGGAAGGTGTTTATATTTTTGGGGATAAATTTTAATTTTTTCAATAATCTTGGGGGCAAAATACTAATTTTTATTTGTAAATACTTTTTCATTAGTTTTGGGGGGTTTAAATTTATATTTTTACTTTCATATATATTTTTTATTTCTAATGATTTATCTAGATTTAATTGGTATTTTTTATATTTTACCAGCACAAGGGCAAAATGGTACTTTCACCTCGTGAACACCATTTTAGTTCATTTTTAGTTCCAAATTCATTTTTTTAATTCTTTAAGCATGTTTCTAAATTTTTTTGATTTTTTCAGAAACAATAGCTATTTTTCTGTAAATTTTCATTATCCAAGGGTAAAATCGTCATTTTACAAATTAAATTCATTTTTTGTCAATTTTTTAGTCATAAATGCATTTTCTAATGTTTTAAGATTATTTTTAATTTTTGATAATTTTTTTAGATCAATAGCTATTTTTCTGCAAATTTTTATTGTCCAAGGGTAAAATCATTATTTTACAGATTAAATTCATTTTTTGTCAATTTTTGAGTCATAAATGCATTTTCCAGTGTTTTAAGCTTACTTTTAATTTTTGATAATTTTTTGAAACTAATATCTATTTTTTTGTGTATTTTTGTTGTTCAGGAGCAAAATCGTCATTTCACACCCCGAGTGCGTTTTTATCAGCTTTGAACTCTAGTTTTTATTTTTGAAATATGCTTTGAATTCTTTTTGAAAATTTTAGAGATTTTTGTCATTTCTTTGTATTAATTTTTAATTTTGGGATTAAAAAATATTTTTTTAAATAAAATTGGCATTTTTATTACCGGTAGCGTTTTCGTTATTTTATAACATTCTTAGTCAACAAGACAAGTGGCCTATAAATACCCCTTTTAATCAGCAAGAAAAAAGGAGAAAAATCAAAAAATCCTAAAAACAATTTTACTTTTATATCTTAGAAGATCAAAACACCAACTTATTCACTAAAAAACACACAAATTTAACTCCATTTTTCCATTCAGTTACTGTTCATCGCAGCCACTATTCATCATCAGATTAATCTACAAGCTAAAAATGTGAGTTCTTCTTTTTATTTTGTTTCAGTTTCTTCTGTTTCTCTAAGTGAATCTGATTAGTTCTAAGTGTTCATTTGGAATTTAAGTTAAAAATGTTTGTTTTTCTTTCAGTTTAAATGTTCTGGGATTATATTTTTTCTGGAGTTTTGTTCTTTCCACTGCTAGGTTTGTTGTCTGTTTTCTTCATCCCCTATCTCCTCCCTCTTCCACCGCCTCTTCCACCACCTGAACCATCATCATCACCGTACAACCCACCAAGACCACCGAAGCTTCGCCAACAACCACCCTACTCTACTAGAACAATCTAAAGCCAATCATGAAGAACAACCAAAAATCACCAAAACCTGCACATAAACAGACTCAAACAAAATACCACCACTCCACTAGGACCATTCTTCCCATCTTACCACCAATCCCATCAAAATCAACCTCCAACCACAGCCCCAAGTCCACCGTGAGTTCCTCCCTTCTATCTCCTCCCATTTCCACCCAATAATCTGCACACAAACATCATCATCAGCTACCCAATTACACACAATCACCACTCGGTTCATTAGCCCAAACCCACAACACACCACCAGCAATAGCACGAAATCAATCCAATTGTCACCAAAAAAATCACTAATGTTTCTGCCAGACCACGTGAAACACAAATCAGCCCCCCTGAATCAGTTTGGACAGTCACCAAATCAATTAAAACAATTTTCACAACTTACAGGAAACAAAACAAAATCAACCCAACACGCCCAAAATCAACAAAAAATTTTCATTGCATCGTACACATGCACATCACAGCCTTGAGTTTCTATCGACAATCACCATCATTCGTGTACACTCACACGAATCACACACATGCAAAACACGGAGCATACACACACACAGTCACCAAAATCGATTAACCAAACCTACAAAGAAAACAAGAAAATGCTAGCCTTACCACCTGCACTACCACTGAATTCCACCCAAAATCAACCACATAAGTCAACAAGGACAACCCACAAACCACCCCTTCCACCGTCAGTTTCATCGGACCACCAATGACCACCCAAAGCCATCCCAACCAGCCCTTAAATACCCAATTACACCCCCATTCTTCTCACCAGCTTTACAATTTCGATGCCTCGCACCACCATCATACCTTCACTTTTGTGAATTGAATCTGTTGTTTCAAGGGAAAAATGGGGAAAATAGAGAGAGAGGTGAGTGATTTAGTGTAGATGACAGAGAGGAAAAGAGATCAGAGCTATGGAGAGGTTAAAGAAATTCAGTGAAGAGTAGAAATGAGAGAGAGAATAAAGACAAGAGAGAAACCGAGAGAGTGAATCAGAAAAGGGGAGAAAAGAAAAGGGGATTTCGGGTGAGGGAGAAAGAAAGAAGAGCGAAGATAAAGGAAATAGAAACCAACAGTGATAGAGAAAAGAAGGCGAGACAGGGGAGGAGAAAAGCAAGTCTGGCGAGAAGAAAAAAAAATGAAAAAAAAATGAATTTTGGGAATTTTTGGAAAGATGAATTTTGAGGGTTAATTGTTTTTGATCTTCAGCCGATTTTTGAGGAAATCTTAGTGTTTTGTTTTTCTTTTTATGTGTTTAGTTTTTTTTTTTTAGTTTAGCTAATCTTTAATTAGTTTATGTTTTTTGATTCAATTTGGTTGTGATTTAGTAATTAGCTTAGTTAATTTGGATTAATTAGTCTAGTCTTAATTCATTTTGGGCATTTTAATTTTTGGTTTATCACAAATTTAATTTATTTAGGTTTAAGTGTCCCGTTTTCTTTGGCCTTATTGATGACCCCTTTAAGATTTCATTTTTATGCAATTTAGTCCCCCACTCTTTTATATTGGCCCCTAGATTTTTAATTTCTTTCAATTAGATTCATAATTTGTAAATTCACTCCTTACTTGAATTTATTGTTTCACTCACAATTTGTTTTAATTTGCATCTTTACCCCTTAGACTTGTGTAAATTTTTTATTTTTAATTTTTTCCCTCAATTAGTTAGAATTTTAATTTTACTCTTAAACCCCTCTAGCTTTACATTTTGCTTCTAGCCCTTCTAACTTCATGGAAATTACACTTGCACCCCCATTTTATTAAGTATTTTATATTTTTGTGCTTTATTCATTTATATTGTGATACGTTAACGTGTTTACTCTTGTTTCCTAAGCATTGGTACTGGGTCTCCAAAGAGGTATCATGATTTCTTGTTATTTTCCTCTTTATGTGCTCCAATATGCTCCAATGTGATTTTATGCATTATTTTTATTGTTATTTGCTTATTTCTTATTTTATATACTGGTTGCGTATTTACGTAGTTAATTTGTTTAATTTTGAATTTTTATTATTTTAAAAAATATAATATTTTGTATTTAGCTAGTCAATGTAATAATTAGATTACTTTTCTCATATTTTAGCAAAAATTGTGTAATTAGATAGAAAGCGTAATAGATAGGGTATTTTTAATTTCCTCCCTTTTAAATTGTAAATCAAGCCCCGGTGTAATAGTTAGGGCTTATTTGCTTTTGATGTGCTTATGTGCTTATATGTTTTACCGCTTTCCTTAGGATTTTGCATCTAGATATCATGCTTATGTGTTATGTGCTCCTATGTGATCTTATATGTTTTTATATGTTTAATTTGCTTTTAATTCATGCTTTAATATTTAATTCATGATTTATGATATTCCGTCACCACACTAGTCCAACGCTAGTTGTGGCTTCTTTCTTTTCCCGCTAGTCCAACGCTAGTGGGATTTTTTAGAACGGGCTAATCCAACGCTAGACCCTTAGGACATTTTAGTGTTAGGTGCATTCATGTGCATTTCACATTTCACACACTTTTAGTTTTCTTTCCATTTAGTGTGATTTTATTACTATTATTATTATTATTATTATTATTTTATTATTATTATTATTATTATTATTATTATTATTATTTTGACACATTTTTAAAATGCATGACATCTAGGTTGCATCTCACTTAGAAATTAGAACATTTGTGTGATTTGACTAGAAATAGTCGTCTACTCACGTGGGAAGCGGTGGCGTACAGGCCGTTCCCCCCTTCGTGAGTAGAAACATTTAGTCACGAGTTATTAGTCCCCCGTACCCGTCATGTTGCATACCTACCTTCTTTCTTCACTTACTATATATTATTATTTTCTTTTCTTTTTGCATCACATTTTACATGAAAACTCGTGACTCCCTCGAGGTCTTGACTCGAGTTTCGCAATTAATGCGATAATTCCGACCAAGCCTCGACGAAACATGCCGACCCTCCCGATATTCACATTTAGACTTAGGATTTGCATTCATATAGATATATCCAAACGCGATAGAATTTAGGATTAATTTAGAAAAATTTGATTAAACCTCACAACTAGTCTCGACTAGGTTGAAAGGGTGCCTTAGGCACAAGCCTTTGCCTTCCCTTTCTTCAAATGTGACTCTCGAATCTTTTTCTCTCGTTTTTCGTAGACCGGAGTCGAAAAAGGAGTTTTTTTAAAATATTTTTTTAAAAATTTTTATTTTTATTTTGTTAAACGATTTTTCGGGTAACTTGGTACACCCTAACTCAGTACCAAGTGGCGACTCCGTTTTTTCAAAAAATAAAATAAAACCCTTTTTCAAAAATTAGTTGGCCAAAATTGTCGCATTTTTTTAGTCCCGGCCTTATTTTGTTATTTTTCTTAAATAACACTTTTTTAATAAAAACTTAATTTTTCACACATGCGCACGGTTTTTTTCAAAACTTGCTTTTAAAGGATCTCAGACCGGACCGTCTTTTCGAGACACGACAGTCAACGACCCCACTAGCACCTTTTTAGTTACGACTTTTTAGAACGCGACAGTCAACGTCCCTACCGCGTGTCATTTCGGGGCGCAACAGTGGCAACTCTAGCAGAATTCAAACCAAAGATAAGTCAAAATGATGAACTTAAGTAAATACTTGATATGTGTCTAATTTATAGGTGTTTCAAGAGTAAATTGTGTGGTTTTAATTAGGAAAATTTGGTCTTTTTGGAATAATTTTATTTGAGGAAAGTAATTTTAGGAAAATGGAACTTATTTGTATTGTTTTTTGCAGGAAGAAGTGAAGGACAGTGGATAGAATTAAAAGTGCCAAGAAAGAACAAAGACAGTCAAAGTTCCAGATTTCTATTTCGGTTGAACTGATCTGGTTCAATCAAACAGAAGGTATCGCAGCAAAATTACGATTTTAGCGATTTCTTTCCTTTTTCAACTCAAAGACTTGATTTTCTGAAAGCAAAAACACGGATAAATATTGGGGAAACACGAAAATAAGAAAGAAAGCGACGGCAACCCTAGAAAAACACCCCAACAACACAAGAAACATCAAGAAGGAGATTAAGAGGAAGATCAAGAACTCAAGATTCCATATTTTTATTCTTCTCTCTCTTTTCTTTATGAATTCTTCAATTTGTATGGATGTTATTATTTTGGATTGTAAGACCATGAGTGGCTAGATTTGTTATTAGGGATTAATGCTCTAAACATGATGTTCTTTTGATTAATCTATTTACTGAATCGTGCTTTTATTATGTGATGATTGTTATACTTAATGCTTAATCATGCTTGGCCACCATGGTTATGATTTATGTTGTGCTGCGCATTGAGAGATGGTAGCATAATAGATCTACAATCATCAATCTAATTACTTATTGGTAAGAGATTGTGATACATAATTAGATACCTATAAGAGTTGCTCATATAGCCTTCTTAGGTTGATTGTCTAACGAGTTAGCACCATGAGAGTGGGTTAATTTGTTCTAAAAATTGATCTAAATAAGGTTTAGTTATTAAACATCGATAGAATTTAATTGATGCCTATTGGAAAAACTCGGATCATAATAAAGCATGGGTAATTCATAGATTAATTAATTGAATTGATTGTGGGTGAGTATTAATTCCTAATCTTTGTAGGTTGATTGATTCTTCTCTAGATTTAATTGCCTGTGCGATTTTAGTTTAGCTAATTTAGTATTAATTTAGTTTCAAAGTACTCTTAGTTGAGAATTTACTGTAAGTTTTCTTAAGTTCAATTGGAAGCCTTAGACAAATAAAAGCGAATTGATAGGTGGCTAAATAACTAATCTTCATGGGAACGATCTCTACTTATCATTATATATACTTGTTACGATTCTGTATATTTGCAGAAATTGTCACAACAATACTAGAAAGCTCAAGGATATTATTGTTGTTTCAGCTCGAAACATAGTGGAATGGAGCAAACTACTATGAAAAGAGAATTCAATAACTAGATTTGATTTCATACTATGGTTACTATGTACAAGGATGATGAATACACAAGATAGACCTAAAGCTTGGTGACTAACTATTGATGAAACATATCCTTTATGTGGCATATATGCAGAATCAATGGATCACCTGTTCTTTAAATGCTTAGTAAGCAAAGAAATATGGCAGTATTTTCAAGCAAGATGCCTAATCTTTAGAGATGATTATTGCTGACATGATAAAGTGGAATGATTGAATGTGCATTATGTGAAAAGTAACTTCTAGAGGCAAACCTAGAGACTATCGCTCTCAACTGTTGTGTATCACATATGGAAAGCTCAAAATAGAGCAAGGTTTCTAAACAAGACAAGATAATATCAGAAGGTCATCAGTGATATTGTTGAAGATATAAGGATGGTAACTGATTCACTGGAGAGAAGTAAGGAGGGACAAAATGAATTGGAATATAGCAACAGAATGAGGGATTTTTGCTAGAATGTTTTGACATAGATTAGTAACAGATGTAAATAATAGCTTGTAAAGCATCAAAAGTGTTACCAAGCATGGAACAGTTGTAACAATCTTAATAAAATTCAAAAAATTTATCACTTTACTCCCTTAAACTATACCCTAAGGCTTCGTTTGGTTGGTAGGAAAGTAAAGTTAACGAGAAATCTGATTCCCTGGAATCTAAATCCATAGAAAATGATTTCTTTACCATATTTGGATACTTCTAGAAATGTTGGTAGGAAAATTGTCTAGATTCATATTACAATGATTGGTTCATTATAATGTAACAAGTAATGTAATGTATATTTGCACTGTGTTGTCAAAAATGCCCCTATAATTATAATATGTGAGAAGTTTTCATTAAATAATATTATTTTAGATAACTAAACCCTAACAAATTATAAGTTAATAAATATTAATTTTCCTTTATAGTTTCTTTTCTCTCTTTAAGATTTTAATTAATAAATTAATCTTATTAATATGTTATATAAAACAATCAAAATCATTTTTATTATCCAGTTAAGCCATCCTTTAAATCAACCAATAAATTAAATTTCGCTTCGTTGCCAAATCCAATCGTGCCATTCTTTAAATCAATCATCTATCAAGTCATAAAAAATGCTTTAAATCAATTACCTATCAATTAAAAAAACTTATAATTAAAATAAAGAAACAATGCATAAATAGGGACACAGAGAAAAAACCACCACCCAAATTAATGAAACGACGTAAAATGATAAAAATAATATCATGTTCAGTGATTAAAGTTACAATTGGACACATCCCAGATGATGAAGATGATGAAGCTAGTGCTATGCGTTTGACTCCAAGAAATCAACTCATCTATTGATTCATCATTTACCATCTCATAACATTTCAACATAAATGGAGGCATAGATGAACCATTCTTTAAAGATTTCACCATAATCCAATCCAAGAAAAAGGAAAGAAAGAACCAAAAAAAAAAAAAAATCCCACCTCCAGTTTGGACCCAAAATTCAAACTTTTGCAATGCAATTTCGCTTTTTTTTTTTTTTTGGATTGAACACACTTGACTATATCACTTGAGAAGAAAAACCCAGATCAAATTTTGGTCTAAAACTCCAATCTTGCAAAGAAAAGAACAAAATCACATCTCAACTTCAACACCAAAATTCAATCTTTATAAACAAAACTTCACTGCGTATTATATCACCTAAGAAGAAAAACGCAGATCAATTTTGTCCAAAAATCTAATCATGCAAGTGGGATTTTAGTATTTCCCTCTTGTGAATTGAATCCACCGAAGTACATGAACCTTTAATGGAGTTGAAAGAATTGAGAAAAGGTTGATGATGTGAGAAATCTCAGAGGTGATGAGGGAGGAATTTGGGTAGAATTTGGAAATATTGAAATTTACAATGATGTTGGAAGAGAGAGATATTATTCTGTTCAAGATGAGGGAGAGGATTAAAATGTCTGAGCGTATCTTTTAATTAAATTCCCAAGGAAAGTAATCAGAATACCAACAACAGGAGAGGATTTAGAATTCTAGTATTCTGCCACTACTTTCCTTGGTTTAAGGAAAGTTTTTACTTTCCAAACAAATAAAAAAATGAACCAAACACAGGAATTTAAAAATCTGGATTCAGATTACTTTCCCAACCCAGATTCCTAACCAACCAAACGAGGCCTAACTATTAGTTTAGCTCCTAACATTAATTTTCAATCACTTAAGTCCCTAGACTAATGGTCACACTATTAGTCAAACCTAGATATCATAAAGAAATCCTAAAGGATAGATAAAACCCTAAATAAATACTATAGTATGAAAAATATTAAAAGATTAAAAGCCCTACTTAAAAGTAAATTAGAGAGAAGAAGTAAAATTTTGAAATAAAGCAAAAGTTAAAATCAAAAAATAAAAATAAAAACCTTGATTGTGAGTTTAGGTTACTATCAAAATAAGGCACAATCCACACAAGCAAGTAATAAATTTATAACCCAATACTTGTTCCGCAAGTGCACGGGTCAAGTGTAGTTGTGATGAGTATTGGGGTCGATCCCATAAGGAAACAAGAACTAGCAACTACCAAAGCCACTAACTTGCTTTATTATTTAGATAATCAAACTTTGGAGATGGTGAAAATAGTAGGAAAATCAAATTCAAGTTAACAAAATATGAAAAAACTAGTTAAACAAAGTTGACTAGGCTTAAAAATCCACCAAATATGAAAATTTAGCTTATGGCCATGATGATTTTTATCCATGTTTAGGATTCAATTCCATTTTTACTCCAAACTAGATCTCTCTACGAATGAAAGACTAGTAATACATGAGCTTTCCTACTCTCATGGTAAAGTCTAGCATGCATTAGTTTATTAAACTGATGAATTGTGGCTTTAAATCTTAATTCACCTATGTGAATCATTACTCTTGTGAGATTCAACATAAGTTCCATTTACTCTTTCCATTGTTAAGTGCAAATCTCTTTGTCAAATAACAACTAAGATGACTTGAAGTAGGTAGCCAATCAATAACAAGTGTTAAGGACCATGTAAATGAACAAACAAGAATAAAGTTGGGCATAACTCATTGATATTATAGTTTCATGTTGGAATCAACTTAGTTTAACATGTTAAAGATAATATTAAGCACATAAGTGAATGTAAACAAGTATGCATAAATGAAATAAGAAAGAGTAGAATAAGAAATGTTCAATTATGACTCCAAGTCTTCTTCCTTCATTCCATCAAACGTGTTGAATACAAGTTTCTCCAAGGTTTTGCTACAAGAAGATGAAATTTCCTACTACAAAACTAAGAAAGAAAACTAAATTACGTATTTACAAGGAGTGTTCCTCCTACCAAGCTATAGTTCTAGCTTTTTCAAGTATAAAACCAAGCATATCTTTCATGAACTACAAAGGCATGTATTTATAGGAGAAACCCTAGTTCAAGTCATTGTCTAAGTTAGAGACATGATAATGAAGTTTGATTCCAAATCTTAAAAAATCTTGCCTTGAACTTTGCAATATTCCCCTAGGGCAATGCAGATGCAACTAGACATTGAATTTAACTGTAAAGGTTGTGTGAATATGCTGCAAATTACAGCTAGCCGAAACCTGATTGTTTTGCCCTTTTCAATTTTTGGTTATTCCTTCCACGCCCTTGAGACATTTTTCCACCATTTGAACCATAATTTGCTTGGTAGAATTGATAAAGAAAAATTATTCCGAAAATTGCCAAGTTTAATTGATAAAATGATACAGCTTGAATCAACTTTGAGTTTGATAGTCCATATGCTCCAATTGATCCAAAATCTATTTAGTCCTCATTTTCCTATAAAATCAAATAAACTTGGGCATTAATTTGCTCAAAATAATAATTCTACCTCAAAACCCTAATTTCTGGACTAAAAACCCTAATTTTGGAACAATCCTTGTTTTGATGGAAAGTAATGAAATTAAACCATTTTTATATCAAAAATATCAAAAACATATTAAAAATGCATTAAAACCATATATAAAATACTATATTAAAATAAGTAAAATTATTACTTATTAAACATTATACTATATGATTCCAAGTTTATGAGAACTAGAGAAAAAAAGGCTCGAAGTTCAATTGATAAACAGTAAGACTAGAGGCTTGCTATTGGATAGCTAGATACTCTTTCATACCTAGAAACATAGATTGCATGATTTGGTATAACTTTCCTGAAAAAATCCAATTTATAACGTGTTTGAAAATTTTAATAAAATAAAGTGCAATGCACAAATAAAAATAGAATAAAATCCTATAAAATCTTCTAAAACAAACTAAAGACTCAAGAAGAGACATTTCGAATGTCAAAATGTCCCTTTGATTCCAAGTGGTATTATAACATTAATGATGATGTACTAAATAAATGGACTCATAAGGTGTTACTAATATAAATGAGACTAAAATAAAATACTTAAGTCTTGTAATTTAATTCAAAATATGCAATTTTAGAATTCATAAAAAATAATCCTCAACCCAAAAATTCTATTGTTATTATTTTTAAAGCAAGGAAAAGGACAGTTTTTTAGAGTCTTTTCTTTGGACAAATAACCTATATCATACAAAATGAAATATTTAAAAATTTCCTATTCCTATATGGCATGGCAAAATACTACATGAAATACAGTAGTATTATATACAAAAATAAAAATAATGTAGGCCAAAAAGATTTAAAATTTATATAGAACTATTTTTTTAATGAAAAAATCCAAAAAAATAAAAAATATGAATAATAATATAGTTGCGCAATATGCATGAACTAAACCACGGAGTTTCTATAAACTAGCATTCGACTAATTTAACTTTAAAAAGTGACTAATTTCTACACTAGCATTGGACTGGTGCAGAAGCAATAGATACAACTACAATAAAGTTAATTCGTTGGCATATAACACATGAAAAAATAAGATTCAAACACGATTGACTTAAATGAAAGCAATTAGCATATAACAAATACCAAGTACTTCCTATCTATTACAAATTCCTATATCCTCTCCCTTTCGAAAAATGTTGACAAATTACTACGTATTATGAAATGTAAGCAGGCTATCCCACTCGACAACCTGGTTCTAATTAATATGAGAATTACTAAAAAAAAAGCAAATTAATTAGGGTACTATAATCTCGATAAATAAAAGAATCACAAACTAAAATATTTTGAAATTTATTTCCTCGAGCATGCAACATGACACAAAAAAAATTAAGAAATAAAAAAATTTTAAAAAATATAATTAGTTAACTACGAAAACATTTAAATTATGAAAATATGCTTAATTTAAAAATTAAAACTATACGGACCTGATTGTAAAAGTTTCAAAAATTCTTAGCAGTCAAACAATCTTTGGAGTTAGAACAAAATTATTAACAACATTTGCTAGACAAAATTTCATTACATAAAAATTTGGAGCCAAAAAAGAATTATATTAAAGTTTTGGTTCAAAATCAAATTACCAATAACTTAAATGACTAAACTGAAAAACAAAAAAATAATCATCTTTCTCACATGAGTGACCAACTGTTACAATTTTCTTTTTCTTTTTGACTTGCAAGGTTGGTTGGCCATTGGCACTCGTTAGCCAAGGCTGACTACCATCCACTATTGAGTGCCACCAACTATAGTTTTTCAAGTCTATTTGACCCAAAATTTCCCTTTTCCACCCAATTTTTTTGGCATAGAACAAGACCACAATTTTGGATTTGGCAAAAAATGACTAAAAATGGAGAAAAAGTAGCCAAACAATTCAGTTCACTATCTCTCAACCATGCTCTAAACAAGCTCAAAATCCACCAAAATTCATATAAAAAGATTCTTCAGAAATAGTAGAACAAGAATATAACAATCATTAAACTCAAATCAATATGTATAAACAAATTATAATAGCCACTCCAAAAATATAAACTAAAAGAATCCACTTCAAAGCACAACTTCAACCTCTCATGTTTTTAGCATTATATGACATTGTGTATAAAAACTAATTTAACTAAAAACCAACCAACTTTATGTGAAAAAAAAAATCAAAATTAAAGTTTGCAGTCCAAAAAATTTATCGAAACATTTTCTCGAACATGGCGTGCATAAACAAAACTTGTTAGTGTATGCCCTAAAACCAAGATGGTTTAAGGTGTTTTATATGTTATATTTATCCATGTGGTATTTTTCTTTATCATCTATACTTGTATTTCCATGTTACTTGTTTGATTGATAAAGTCCTTAGAATATTGACTGTGTATTAGAGATTGTAAGGGTTACAATTATGAGACTACTAATACATAAAGTCATATTCTTAAATATCCCTAGTCATAGTATTAATGAGATTGGACATCATTAATACGGATAGACTAGCACATACTTTGCCTCTACTTATGGTAAGTAGTAGTTGATCTCATTGACTATGGTGTACGTGACACTTAAGCTAGTATGTGGATGCTTGTTTGAGAACAAGTTCATTGGATTGATCCGCCAAGAGTTTCAACTATAGTGCCAATAGTTGAACTCTTAATGGCAATGGTGTAAGTGATCCTTTGACTTGAGATTACCATAGTATCTTGAGTGTGAATTGCTATACTTTGACTCTATTCCTCGGTGCCCGTAAAAGGGTAGCTCATAGGTTAGAGATTGGGTATAGTTTGAAGCATGGAAAGATAGTGAGTAATCAATATAGGATTCACCACTCCTTAATAGGAGAGTATATCCCTTAATGGCCACTTGTTGGAAATATTAACTCATAAATCTTCTGCAGAAGTGATAGTATAACTTGGAAGTAGTTTCAAGGTTATACATCATGGAGAGTTATATTTCTGGAACAAGAAAATATAAATTAGTCATTTAAAAGTATGCACTATACTTTTAGACTAATTAGGGATATAGTGTGGTGAAAGGATATTAATTACACGGTAACATTGTCATTGAAGGGTATGGTCTACCATATGACTTTCCTATTCACTTGGGTGGTCATGATGCATTGCTAGACGCCACTCATGATCTATAAGTATGAATTGATTAATTAGCGAATTAATGATAAATTAAAAGTGTTTAATTTATCTAGCTCAATTAATGAGTTATAATTTATACTTATTACCAACGTGAATGGAACCTAATGGGTCACACACATAAAGAACAAAAATCTTTGGGTTAAAATGTAATTAAGATAAGTATGAGATACTTATGGGGTTAATTTATGAGATAAATTAACTTAAAGGACTTATTTATAAATATTCTAAGTCTTGCAGGAAATTAGTTTCCTAAAAGAAATAAAGTAACTAATTGGTTTCCTTATAGAATAGATTTCCTAAAGGAGAAGGATTAGCTTAAAGTAAGTTGCCTAAACCTTCTTGGTTTCTAATTAGCTTTATTTCCTAAGAGACTAGAATACTTCCTCTATAAATAGGTTCATGCTTTGACTCTTGAATTATTATTGCTACACAAAAAGAAAACTAGTGAGAGAAAATAGAAGAAAGAAAAGGCACGCCTCTCTCTCTCTCTCTAGGCTTCTCTCTCTCTCTCTCCTAAGGGTTAGGTTTTTCTTCTTCTTGTGTTCTTAATAATTCAAGGGAGCTAGCACTCAAAAGTCAAAGCAAGCAAGCCTACAAGGTTCCCAAAGAAGTTGTTCGTGTGGATATCGTTAGAGGCTCTACGCTTGGAGGGCTTTTCGTGGTAGATCTAACATCTTCTTCGAAGGATCTTTGCCTAGAAGCATAGAAATCTTCTGTGCTTAAGGTAATCTTCATGCAAACCCCCTTGTTAATCATATAGATATGTCAAAGAGATCCTTGGTTAAGGTAATAAATTTTTATTTTTCCGCTGCGTTACCTATGCTATTACCTTACAAAACTAATATAAACACATCACTTTTGCATGTAAATTAAGCCACATATTATCAATAACCAAGGATTTAACTGCTTTCAGCATGACATTAATTTAATTAATATCATATTAATTTAATGAGAACTTTGAGAAGCATACGATTAGCGAGAAAAATAAAGAATCCAAAGAAATATTAAATAATTTTTAAAAATTGCCAAACTTTTACACAAGAAAATATAAATTCATGATAAGCTTATGAAGAAAATTTCACTTACCTTGGGAAACATGCCGCCATTAAGGAAAATCTCAAAATTTTGCAATAATGTTGAACAATTTCCAACAATCACTAAATTTTCATGAAAAAACATATTAATACATAATATATTTATATTGAAAATTTCATTCAAATATCTTCAAATTATTGCTACTTTGTCAAACATATCATTAATAAGAAAAACTATGAAATATTAATAAATACTAATGAATCCCAAAAATTACCAAAAATAAATGTTTAAAACTATGAAAAAATAAATTTAGGAATTTAAAATACTTGAAAAAGAATGTAAAATTTAAAATTACCATATTGCCCCTACCACTTTTAAGATTTTGCCATTTTCAACAAAATAAGACTAAAAATTTAAATAAATATTAAACAACTCTTAAAAAATGCCAAAACTTAAGTGATTGCTTAAAAATATAAAAAAAGAATTCAAAATTAAAATTCATAAAAGCGGCATTTGAATTTAAAATTATCATTTTTCTCTAATATAAATTTTAAAAATTTACGTGTGGATTTTCAAAATGATCCCAGTAAAAATGCCAAAAAGAGACTTCTAGATGGGAAAATTTAAAATGGTAGATTAAAATTTGGTGTCTATAGCAATAACATAGCATCAAACTCAAAAAAATTAAAACGAGCCATAGCAAAATGAGTTGCTACCAAAATCACAAGGATGATGGGACGATATCATCACATCTCTTACCTGAAGCTCAACAATAATTTCTCAAACAACCCAGCCATCCCCCAATGATTTAAAAGAAGCCACCTAAAAATGCTAGAAGAGATATGCGAAAAAGTAAAAAATGTTACACCTCCCACGTGATGCATATAAAAAAGATGGAAGTGTTGAACAAATGTGATGGGCGTGATAACGAGAATAAAGGACTCTTCTGTATACCTATGATGCTTAATTGTGACTATGTGAAAAAATAGGGAATTATGATCATAAAAACTTCTAGAATAGGCTTGTAATAAATTGTAGAGTCGCCATTTTATGTGTAAAGTGTATCGGGACATTAATCCTATCATAAAGGAGTCCAAAAGGAAAGGACAAGAATAAAATCCTAGATACAAACACTAGAGTACTAAAAATCCTACAAGGTTAAGATCTACAAATGAAGATAGATAAAAGAGGTGAAAATTGGAAATAAAGTATAAGTAAAAAACAAAAGGGACAATGCCATACTAAATGAATCCTACTCTACAAAATACTAAAGAAAAAGGTTTAGGGGTCTAGTTGAGAAAAGGGAAGGTTGAGGCATGCTATGGGATACCTAGGCACTCTTTCACACTCAGATAAATCGGTTCCATGATTTAACTATACATTCCCATAAAGTCATCCTAACTTGTATTGTCTTTGGATGTTAATTGAAAGAAATGCAATGAATAAAAATAAAAATCATATAAACAAACCAAAGATTCAAAAAAGGCTTTCGAGCATCAAAATGTCCTTCCAAGTTCCAAACAGGATTATCATATTGATTGTGACATACCAAATAAAGGACTCATAGGGCATCATGAAATGTGAACGAAACAAATTTTCACAAGTGTAAGTGGTTAAAGAAAAAGTGGACAAATATTGTATACTACAACAAGTGATAATACGAGAATGAGGATTAAATATGTGGCAATTAAATTTTCCTTCTTGTAAAGGAATTTTGGGAATACATTTAAACTAAAAAGTCAAAATATTGTCTCTTTTTTTTTATAGGAAGGTAATTTCCTGCTCTAACACATTATATATCCAAAAAGAAGCAACTTTGAGAAGAATTCTCGATCCAAAATTTTATTTTTCATGCAAAAAAAAGAAAAGGAGAAGATGTATTTTTAGGGTCTCTTTTTTGAGTTAGTAGACACGTATCATACAAAATTAACTGCCTAAAAATTTCTAATTACTACATGGTATGGCAAAATACTACATGAAATGCAACAATATTATTAATAGAAATAAAAATAATATATATATACCGAAAGTGGATTTAAAAAATTGAATAAAGCTTGTATTTTTAATGACAAGATCTAAGAAATGAAAACATGAATGATGAAATGATGAAATGATATGATCTAAATGTAACACACTCTATGTCAACTAGCATTGGACTAGTTTAGGAGAAGGGGTGATTAATTCTTGAACTAGCGTTGGAGTAGTAGGGACATAGAATGAGGCAAAAATTAACTCTAGCTTAAAAATGTGGTAAACTAAACTCATAACATATGAGTAAATAGCAAACATGTAGCAGATAACACATAAGTGTAATATTCTATATGCTCAATCCTAGAGAAAGCAATTAACAATCAACACATAACAAGTATTTCCTATTTATTACAATTCCTGTATTCCTCATCCTTCCCCTGACTTTTGAGGGAGACTCGCAAAACTATGCATTAGGGAAAATCAAGTATGCCAAGAAAGCTAGTAACAATTAGCATGATGTAGTGGTAAATCAAGGCAAAAGCACTTAGGCACTTAATCAAGTAGAAAAAATAGTACCATAGTATATAGGGCTACCTTGCCTACGGACCCAGTTACAAAAGTAAATAAAATGTCAAAAGATGAAAAAACTACTTATGATAGCATTATATTGAGAAAATAATGAAATATTGGAGCATAAAAAATTTTGGGGGCTAAATTGCACGGAATAGGAAGTTCAGGATAAAAATGTAAATAACACAAAATCCAAGGGCTAAATGTAAATGCTAAAAAGTTCCAGGCCTAGAATACAAATAATAAAAAATTTGTTGGGCCTAAACACAAAAACATAAAATCTAAAGACTAAACCTTAGATATTTGGGTTGTCACTTAGCAAATAAAACAAATTCTAGCCATAATTGCAAATGCTAAAATTCTAGTGGCCTAATAGCAAAATAACATATGATCCCATGGCTAAATTGTAAATATCTAAAATTTAGGGCTAAATTGAATTAACATGAAGTTCAGGGGTCAATTTTAAAATAGGACAAACAAAGTGCTGTGGCCTAAGCACAAAAACATGAAATTTGAGGACTTAATCACAAATAACACAAAAAATTGGGACCTAAGAGTGAGTAAATAGAATTCAAGGTTAGTAAATTTTGGAAAATTAAATGCCTTATTTTGGGAGTTAATCAGGGGCAGATTGGTACATTTTGAAAGTTATAGAGTCTAATTGCAAAATGTCAAATTTTGGGTGGTATAATAGCAAATATCTCAAAATTCAGGGCTTAAATGGACTATAAAAATAGGTTTGGGTGCAATTGCCTAATGTCCTTATTTGCAAAATTTAAAACTCGATAATGACCTAATTGATATTGATTTTTACTACAAAGATCAAATCTAAAAAATCATTTTTGAAGAAATAATCATTTCTCTATTTTTCTTTATTTTTCATTTTTTTATATTTACCGTCTTTTTTTTTTGTTTCTTAATTTTTTGTATTTCCATTTTTTCTTTTTCCAATGCTATCTTTTTTTTATTTCATTTTTTCATTTTAAATTTTATTCTCATTACTCATTTCTTGTTTTTCTTTTTTATTTTTTGTTTTCCTGCTTTTTTGTATTTTCATTTCCCTTTTGCTTTTTAAATTTTTCCCTTTTAATCTGTTTTTATTTTCTTTTTATTTTATTTATTCTCTTCATCTTCATCCGTGGTGGCTCCTCCGCTGCTGGTGCTCAGATTGGCCCTAAATCATAGAGGGAAAAATCTCAAAGGGAAACACAGTAGCACACCCCAGAAAAGGTAAAATGAGCCACAATTGAAAGGTTTGCCACTAGAATCACTGTGATGATAGGGTGACATTATCACATCCCCCACTTGAAGGACAATACTATCCTCTTAGAGACAACTTAGTCATTCCCTTGGGAATTAAAAGAAGCCTCATGAAAATGCTAGAAGACCTATAAGGAAAAGTAAAAAATATCATGCCACCCATGAGACGTATACAGAAGGGGAGAAATTGTTGAATAAATGTGATGTATGTAATACACTGGAGTATACAACCCTTTCGTATACTTGTAGTGCTTAATTACAACTCTGTGAGAATAAGGATTTAAAGCAAAAGCGAAAACCCTATACTAGATGACTTATAGTCCGTAGAAACTAAAGAAAAGGATTTAGGGGTGTAGTCGAGGAAAGCGAATTGGGGGGGGGGGGGGGGGAGGGGCCTGCTACAAGATTCCTAGGCATCCTTCCACACATGGATAAACTAATTCCATGATTTAATTATATATTCCTGTAAAACAATTGTAACATATATAATCTTTAGTTGTTGCCTAGCAAAATACAATGCATAAAAATAAAAATCATTTAAATGTTTTTCAAGCGTTAAAATGTCCTCAAGTTCCAAAAAATATGATCATATCTTTGGTGATGTACACAATAAAAGAACTCATAGGGTATCACAGAATGTGAATAGAAATATAAATAAAATATTTAAGACTCATAATTTCATAAGTGTAAGTAATAAAAGAAAAGGCGGATAAATATTGCATAATGCAACAAGTGAAAATATGGAAATTGGAGACTAAATCCGTGACAGTTAAATTTTCCTTCTTGTATGGGAATTTTGAAAATACAATTAAAATAAAAAGTCAAAGTATTGTCTCTTTTCCATACGAGTAGATAATTTCCTACTCCAATATATAATTTACCCAAAACAAGCAATTTAGACTCTTCGAAGAATTCTTAACCCAAAATTCCATTTTTTGTACAAAAAAAAAAAGGAGAGATGACATAATTTTAGAGTCTCTTCTTTTGACTTAATGAACACATAACAATGAACTGCCTAATAATTCCTAAGGTCTATATGACATAGCAAAATACTACACGAAATGCAATGTTACTATTTGTATCTTCTTCAATTGTTGGTGAAGCAAACTAACTTGTACTAAGGGGATCACTCTTTGCTCACGTTGATCTCCTACTAATTGAGCCAAAGAATTTTACAACCTTGCCTAGTTAACCCTCGCTATGCTACAATTAAATGCTTCCACTCACCCAATAAAAAACTAGACTCAAGCCAACTTAACTATCTCACAAAGAACTACAAGCCTAACAAAAGGAAAGTATTTTCTTGCTAAAATCACTCAAAGCACTTATAATCAATGTAGATAAAATAGTACAATCAATTTTCTATTACTATGCTTATATAGGGAGTGAGAAACAACCTTAAAAACTACTCCAATGGTCAAATGGAAAATTCTGCAGAAACTATCCATTACTCAGTAAATTCTTCATCCAAAAGTCCGCATAGCGTCTGCATCCTTATCTACACTAGATCTGCACTGTGTCTGTATGTATTCATGTTGTTCTATTTTTGCACTTCGTAGGCACGCGGACATCCACATGCCTGTTTCGACGTCCACAGTGGACTTTATTGAGTCCACATGCAAGTTTGCATCAAATTTTTCTTGTAGTATCTTCCTTTTTATTTTTTATTTTTTGCTAAGTCACTTTCACTGCAGGAATACTCAAATGGACTTTTAGATTACTTTATTATTTGTTTGTTAATCATTCAAACTAGATAATTTAGGACCATAAGATCTTCAATCTCTCTCTTTTTAATTATGACAAGCCAAATGATGAGAAGTGGGGATAATAATTATAGAGAATTAAAAAAAAAACTCCCCCTTAATATGTGCTTCATAATGAATTATGAATTATGAATTTGTTGGCCGAAAAGTAACCTAAGTGGGAGGGGAATTAGGTTGATCAAGAACTAAATGCAATTATGCTCAAATTTCACCCCAACTTATCACTAAATGATTTTGTCTAAGTGACAAATACTTAGCAACAAACAATGATTAGGATATGCAATGTATAGCACAAAAATAAAGCAAGTAAAGAAGAGAGAGAGAGAGAGAGAGAGAGAGAGAGAGAGAGAGAGAGAGTAAGAAAGAGAGACATAAAGAGAGAACACCACAAGTTTTATAGGGTTTGGCACTAGACTTGGTACCTATATCCACTCCCAAGTTTACAACATGGATATCAATTTATGGTGTGCTTTTTCTCAAGTTAGTGAATGTAACCAACATGTACAAAAGGAGGGATCACTTTTTGCTCATTTTTCCAAATTCTAGTTGAGCTAAAGTTCCCACTTTACTCACACTAAGCTCTATCGTGACAAGCCAAAAAATTTTACAACCTCTATCAATCTTCACACTTTGTTACACTTGAAATCTTCTACTCGCACTTAGAAAAGCACTCACAACCCTAACCAACTACCTCACAAACTATTACAAGAAAACATGAAGGGAGAGAAGATTTTTCCTCAGAAATCACTCTTTAACACTTGTAATAAAATATAGGTAAAGGTTTCACTCAAATTCGCACTACAAGGCATATATAGAGGGTGAGAAATTGGCTGAAAATGGCCTCCAATACTCAAATGACGCAGATTGTAGAAAATAGCTGTTACTGAGCAAATTTATCATCTGGGTGTACGCATCGCATCCGTATATATTATAGCCATTTCATTTTTGCAACTTTCCAGGCACGCAAACTTGTGAACATCCACACCGTAGCTGACTCGACTGAGCCCACATGCAGGTCTATATCACGTTTTCTCGCAATTCATCCCCTTTTTTATTCCTTTTTAGTTTAATCATTTTCACTGCAAGAATAGCTCAAATGGATCATTAGATTGCTTCATCATTTGTTTCTTAATTATCAAAATTAGATGATTTAGGACTATAAGATCGTCAATCTCCCCACTTTTGATGATGACAAACCAAATGATGAGGAGTGGGGACAAAGTAACTATCGATGTACAATACAAAGCCCCCCCTTAATATTTGTCTAATAGATTCATAATGAATTGTGAGCTCTCTTAGGTGTGTGCATAACAAAATGTTCAAAATAGTCAAATGTAAGCACATCATGTCACACTAATCATTTTACATATTTCTCCCTCTTTTGGTATCATCAAAGTTAGATATGTGAGGTATAGTTTATTATGGATGTGGCACCCCTTAAACCATTTTTATTCAAACCGATTGAGCCAATGATCCAAGTAAATAATGTTCAAACAATGAAATATCTTATTATAGCTATATAAAATATTTTTTAAAAAAAATTAAAGACATATTTTGAGATCCTTTTGATTTGTGAAAAATAAATAAAGGTTGAAAACATACAAATAAATCCATACAAATCTTTTTCAATGATTTAAAAACATGAATTTGAAATCATTTCAAATTTCAACACATGAAGGTTTTTCAATAAATGTATCTTGGTGATAAGATCACTTATCTTGGTGATAAGATCACTTAATATAGTGCTTTTGAGATAAACAAAGAATAGAAACACTTTAATTTCATTATGATAAACTATACATACATTACTAATAAAAAAAATTTTAAACTTAGAAAACGGTATATGCCATAGTGAAGTGCAACAAAAGTTTACACTTTAAGAAATTCTTTCAAGGCATATACATTCAATGAATCTATGTTAAAAAGAAAAAAAATCTTAAGATACTAAATTCATAGTCAAGAATCATTCATTCACATCATTATAACGAAACAAATACATGCTTATCACATAATAGCTAGTGTTTTAAGAGGTTTCAAAACCAATAATTAACTAAGATAATATGATTTTACCCCATAATCCAGTGTTATCCATGCACCACTTTGACTCCTTTGAGGTGATCTTTAAACCTACAAAATTAAGAGATAATTTTTGGTACCCATTCTTTTTTGGTCCAAAAGGGTTAGTATTTTCTTTCAACAACGACATGGATTTTATGCCTAATTTAATGTTTTCTTAACAGTAGTATTTATTTTGCTTGTGGCTATATTGACAATAAAAATAACAAATGAAATTTGGATTTCTAATTAATGTAGATTTCATAAAGCAAGTACCGTCTTTAAAAAAAATAATGTGGTTATTATTTAAAAAGATTTTGCCAACTCTTTTCTTTGCAAAAACCTCCTTTCATTCATTTGAAGAATTTTCAAAAGCTCATACATCCTTTTTTTTTTTCAACAAAACTTGTTCAATTCTAATTTAAAAACAAAATGTTTTCTCATCAAACTTCTTTTCAAAGCATCATTTTGGCATTAAAAGCATCCTTGTTTTTCTTAAAATCATCATTTTCATTTTTCAACTTTTGATTTTCTTGAAAAAGTTTGGACTTCGCTTTTAACAAAGCATTTATCTTTAATTTCAACTCTTTGTTTTTGGCATATGATTCCTTTAAGCTATCATGCAACTTTATGACAAATGTTTCCATATCATCATCATCATATTCACAATTACATTTATTATGAGAAGAGTAATTAGTTGTTATCTTATTGTCACTAATGGCTACAAAGGCCATTTGAGCCATCTTATTTTCTTCAATTTCTCCATTGGAGTTGCAATCTTCCAAAGAGATTTTGTAATTCTTGAATCCTTTTCTTCCTCCTATAGCTTCCTTCTTCCTCATCATTGGGCACTCACTATGTAGTGCCCCGAATGGCCACATTTATGACATTTTTTTTTATTTTGCTTTCCTTTGTTTTGCTTCCTATTCCTCTTGAGAAGCTTTAAGTACAACGCTCCTCTTGATCCTTGCCTCCTCGTTATCTTGAACTTTATATTTGAATTTCAATTCATAAGAGGTTAGTGAACTTACAAGTTAATCAATAGGCCTGGAATTCAAATTTTTAGCCTCTTCTCAAGTAAAGAAAAGCTGCAATAAACTAGCCTAATATACCTAAAATCACTCCTAAATTACCTATTCTAAGAACCTAAAACATTATTCTACTTAAGCACTCATCAATGGTTTATTATTCTACTTAAGCACTCATCAATGGTTTAGGTATGATACCAATTTCTTAAAGTAGCAAATGCAAATACAAAATTGAAACATTTCCTAAAGTACCCCTTTTAGATGCCGGGGTAGGCTTAAAATGATGTACAAGTATTTCGAGAAAGAAGGCACTTATAATGGTAAAAATATACACAAGGACCATCCTAATGGAGTGCATTTGTGAACATAGGAAAAATTAGATCTCCACAACATTATAGAGTGCAAATGAGGATAAACAAATACAACAATGAAACAAAATAGTATACTTATATATGTATAAGCATGAAAAATGTGCATAAGAATGTGTGTATGTGTATATGTGTGTGTGTGTGAGAGGTTATACGTGTGATATCCCGTCCCACATTAAAAAGTTAAGTAACATAGACCAATGTATAAGTTGAATATAAGCATACAAGTCCAACTTGGGATATCCAATTTGGGCTAACGAGGACAAAGCCTAAATAGTTGGACTTGGCTGTTGAGACTCTGGTCTAGCATTGGGCTTGTGGGCCTAAGTATGACAGAATGGTATCAAATTGAATCTCGTGTAGTCTCTGCATAGGGTGAGACTAGGCTTATGGTATTGAGTCGTGACTATTCAAGAAAGTGAATGAACTAAGTTCTATACGGGCTAAGTGCTACGTTAACCTAAGGGCGAGAGCCATCTCTAGAGCAAGTACGAACCACCTCTACAATTCGACACAACCGAGTGGACAGTTCGTATTATGATAAGAATTGGGCTTTGTGAGGATGAAATCCTAATAAGGAGAGGTGAATGTGATACCCTGTCTCATATCAGAAAGTTAAGTAACATGGACCAATGTATTAGTTGAGTCTAAACACTCAAGTCCAACTTGGGACTTGAGCCGTGACTATTCAAGAAAGTGAATGAACTAAGTGCTATACGAGACTAAGTGCTACGTTGACCTAAAGGCCGGAGCCACCTCTAGAGCTCGTACGAACCACCTGTAGAATCCAACACAATCGAGTGGACAATCCGTATTATGATATGGATTAGGCTTTGCGAGGACGAAAGCCTAATAAGAAAGTGTGAATGTGATACTCTATCCCATATCAAAAAGTTAAGTGTTATGGACCAATGTATTAGTTGAGTCTAAGCATTCAAGTCCAACTTGGGATATCTAATTTGGGCTAGCAAGGACGAAACCTAAATAGTTAAACTTGGCTGGTGAGATTCTGATCATGTGCTGGGCCTGTGGGCCTGGGGCGTGACAATATGTGCGTCACAAAGAGAAAAAAAAGAATCTTTATATATGTATAAAACTATGTGTATGTGTGTGTGTGTTTAAGTGAGAGAATGTGCATATGAGAGCTAGTATATGCATAATAAAAGGAAAGCCAATGTATTTATATGTATAAGAGAGAAAAAAATATGTATGCACTTGGAATTGTTAGTGTGTGTGCACACTGAGAGACAATGTGTTTATGTGCGTGCTCGCAAATGTGAGATAGAATGAATGTACGAATGCAAAAATATACTACATGCATTCAAAATTAAGTAAATTAAGTGAAAATTCTCCATTTAAATGTTTGTACACAAGTAGTGTTTAATGTATTAAGTGGTAAAGAATTTTGTTACTAAACATATTAAATTTAAATCTATTAATTCATTAATTTTCAGTACTAAGTTAAATTATCAAACACCAACTAGGATTTCCCCGTGTTTTATTGGTCATCATCATCATGTCTGGGCTGATTTAGCACACTAATTGTTTTGGAGCTGAACTCCAAGAATCCTCTTAGAACAAGTCGTACAGAAGCCCATTTGTGACATCCAGACGAATAAAGCCCATCTAAAAAAGGCCCCAAAAAACAAAAGAAAACTCCGATCTCCAGCCGGCCGCCGCTCACCTCCACCTTGTAGCAGTAGTAGAACTTCGACTCATTTCCAACCCGATGTTCGCCACTTTGTCTGTTTCTCCTCCGCCATCTGCATCCGCTTTCACCGGCCTCCGGTACGTCAGTCTGTCTCCCTCATTTTTCCTAGAATATCTATTTATTTATTTTCAACATATACATCTTATATTTGTTTGTTTGTTCCTATTGTGAAATTGGTCTTAGATTTTAGTTTGGGTTTTAGTTCGTTCCCCAAATTTTGCGGTAGTATTTTCATTTTCTATTGAGGGAAATAAGAAAAGTTAATGAATTTATAAAAATTAGAAGTAAAAAAATAGTAAAAGAGCTAACAGTTGTAATTCTAAAGCCTTTCTTTTTCTCCCTCTTTTGGGGTTCAGGATGACTTTTAATACTAATGTTATTTTTGCCTGCTTTTTTGGAGCATGATCTGTAAATGCTGCGAAAGTCTGCTTATTCTCTGAAATGGTGGATGATGTTGAAATTGAAATTATTCAGTTATTTTGCAGAGATTATTATTGCAGAGTTAAAAAGATGCAAGAATGATGGCATTGTTTGCCAAACGAGGTACACCCGTTAAATCTTTTATGATTCCCTAAGTTGAATTCTCTCGCCCTTTCGATTATATTTGATCGTGGAGTTGTTAGATGTACTGGAGCTGTAAGTTTATTTGTAGTTGTTAAATGGTCATTATCGGTTACTGCAGGACTAACGTTTCGGTCTGCCTCAAGATGTTTCCGTGAGATCGCCTTTTGTAAGAGTTTGTCATTTTCAAGTAATGGACCTTGTGATCAGGATGGAGGAGCGGCTTCTTTTAGCCATGGGGTTAACCAGGAATATTTTGGGAAAACAGAGGGTATACGGCAAGAAGTCGACGGGGTATGCCAGATATTGGAGAGTGGCTCTTGGGGGCCTTCACTGGAAACTGCTTTATCAACTACTAGCGATGCAAAACGTCACTCAGAACTGATTAGTGGAGTCTTAAGGAGACTGAAGGATGCTCATCAAGCAATCAACTATTTCCGGTGGGTTGAGAAGAAAACTGACCAAGCGCATTGTCCAGAGGCATACAATATACTTCTAATGGTAATGGCTAGGTGTAAAACTTTTGATTATGTAGAACAAATTTTGGAAGAAATGGGTCTTGCAGGGTATGGCCCTTCCAGTAGTACGTGTATCCAGTTGGTAGATAGCTATGTCAAGACTCAAAAATTGAGAGAGGCCTTTGATTGTATTCAGACAATGAGGAAGTTAAAGTTTCGCCCAGCATTTTCAGCTTATACAACTGTAATTGGTGCCCTATCTGCCGTCAATGAACCTGATCTTATGCGAGCACTTTTTCTTCAGATGCAAGAATTAGGTTATGAAGTGAGTGTTCATTTATTCACAACTCTCATACGAGTATTTGCCAAGGAGGGTCGAGTTGATGCTGCTCTCTCACTTCTAGAGGAGATGAAAAGCAACTCATTTGATGCGGACATTGTTCTCTATAATGTTTGTATAAACTGCTTTGGCAAGGTCGGTAAGGTGGATATGGCTTGGAAGTTTTTTTATGAGATGCAAGCTAATGGATTCACACCTGATGAAGTTACATATACAAGCATGATTGGTGTTCTCTGCAAGGGTAATAGACTGGATGAAGCTGTCCACCTATTTGAACTGATGGAGCAGAATAGGGCAGTCCCATGTGCATATGCTTATAGCACTATGATCATGGGATATGGATCTGCTGGAATGTTTGATGAAGCGTACAAGTTACTCGAAAGGCAAAGATTAAAGGGATCTATACCAAGTGTAATTTCATACAATTCTCTTCTAACTTGCCTTGGAAAGAAGGGAAAAGTTGATGATGCGTTAAAGATCTTTGAGGAGATGAAAAAAGATGCAGCACCTAATCATGCAACTTATAATATCCTCATTGACATGCTTTGTAGGGGAGGGAAGCACAGGGCTGCTTTAGAAGTTCTAGATGCCATGAAGTCTTCAGGCTTGTATCCCAATGTATTGACTATAAATATAATGATTGATCGTTTGTGTAAAGCTCAGAAACTTGATGAGGCTTGTTCAATTTTTGAAGGAATGGACCGCAAACTTTGTATGCCAAATGCAATGACATTTTGCTCTCTAATAGATGGCTTGGGCAGGCATGGTAGGGTAGATGACGCATACAGGTTATATGAACAGATGTTAGATTCTGGTCGGGTTCCAGATGCTGTTGTTTATACATCCTTGATCAAAAACTTTTTCAGGTCTGGAAGAAAAGAAGATGGACACAAGATTTACAAAGAAATGGTTTCTAGAGGTGTTGCAGCTGATCTTTTTCTGCTCAATACCTACATGGATTGTGTTTTCAAAGCTGGTGAAACTGAGAAAGGCCGAACTTTGTTTAAGGAAATTGAGGCTCGTGGTTTTACTCCTGATGTGCGTAGTTATTCTATTCTTATTCATGGTCTTATAAAAGCAGGCTTTGCACGTGAAACATACGAGTTATTTTATGCAATGAAAGAAAGAGGGTGTATTCTTGACACCCTTGCTTATAATACTGTAATTGATGGATTCTGTAAGTCGGGAAAGGTCAATAAAGCATATCAGCTGCTGGAGGAAATGAAAGTGAAGGGTCATGAACCTACTGTTGTCACTTATGGTAGTGTTATTGATGGCCTTGCAAAGATTGACAGGCTTGATGAAGCTTACATGCTTTTTGAAGAAGCAAAATCTAAAGGTGTAGAGTTAAATGTGGTGGTTTACAGTAGCCTTGTAGATGGGTTTGGGAAGGTGGGTAGAATTGATGAAGCATATCTAATTATGGAAGAATTGATGCAAAAGGGCTTGTCACCGAACACATATACATGGAATTGCTTGCTTGATGCTCTAGTGAAGGCAGAAGAATTAGACGAAGCTCTTGTCTGCTTTAATTCGATGAAAAACTTGAATTGCAGTCCAGATTCGATAACTTACAGCATTCTCATAAACGGTCTGTGTAGGGTTCAAAAATTCAATAAAGCCTTTGTTTTTTGGCAGGAAATGCAGAAACAAGGATTAAAACCCAATCTGATTATTTATACCACCATGATGTCTGGGCTTGCAAAGGCCGGAAATATAGTGGAAGCTGATAGACTTTTTCAAAGATTCAAGGCAAATGGAGGTGTACCTGATTCAGCCTGTTATAATACTATGATAGAAGGGTTAAGCATTTCAAATAGGGCTATGGAAGCTTACCAGCTATTTGAAGAGACTAGGCTAAGAGGTTGTAGCATATATGCAAAAACATGTATTGTTCTTTTGGACTCCCTGCATAAGGCCGAATGTCTGGAGCAGGCAGCAATTGTGGGGGCTGTTTTGCGGGAAACAGCAAAGGCACAGCATGCTTCTAGATCATTGTGACAATAGATCCGTTGCAGCAAGTTAACAATCAAAACCTGGTGTCGGTATATATTTATTTCTTTAAATAGGTGGGCAATCTGAATTATTTTTTGGTAGTTCTGGATTTAGCAGTGTAGGCCCTGGCTAATGAACTCTGGAAATAGAATCACACAGTTTAGTTTATAAACTTGCTTTGAGCCTATCCTGTAAATTTCCTCTTCTTTTTATTTTTTCCTTTTTTTTTCTTTTTAAGAATTAGTAATTCGTAATAAGTTAGACATAAGTCATCAATTGCAAGTTCTGACTTTTGATTTATTGGCATTGTCTCTCTTGTATAATCAGTGTTGTTCTGGTGTTAGTTCAGTTGTTATGGGATTGTTGATAATTGCTGATATTACATATTTTGATCTCAATTACATCAAGGTATAGATCATGGTACTGCCAATGCATTTTATTTAAATTTAGTAGGGGTTGGAATTTAGTTTTGTTATAGTTGATTTTATTCTATAGTAATTGTAGATGATCAATGTTCCAAATTTCGATTATTTTCATAATGTCATTTAGAAAAAGATGATAACCATAAGTTCTTAGTTTTACATTTTCACAATTTAAGTTCCATTACGAAGAGCAAATTCTCAAATTAATGAATGCAGTATGAAACGTGTTATGTAATTCTTTAGATTTTTTGAAAATTGTAATGATTTGTATTTGACTTGTTAGACTCGTGAGAATTTTCATGGTTCACATTCCTGCAAGTTGTTAAGTGCAGTTCTTCAATTCTAAATTACAGTATTAGGATCCAGTGATATACTGAAGGTCTCTGATTTCCTGAATTCTTCGAGATAGTCTGCACCGTTATTTCATTCTTGTACTGCCAAATTCTTAGAGTCTCATAAATTAATATTGATAAATTGGGTTTGCTAAGATATGCATATGCATTTTCAGATAAAGTGGATCAGTAACGGTTGACCGAATGAAGGATGTAACAAATGCTCTAACACCTATAACATGTCCTCTTATGGATCAGAGCCACTAGCATTTGTTGCTTTCATCAGATGCCTTTGAAGTTGTGGTATATCTATTTGCACTTGATTCAGCTTTTGGTTAAATACAGCAATTTAAGATCTGGTGTTTAGGCTTGTGCTATTCGTACACAGCTGTTGCAGTAGCACTGAAAGCTTTTCAAGGATAAAAGTTTTTGCAATCAACTACAAAGATCACTCTATTGAAGAATTTTCTACCAAGTATAAAAAACTCTCAATCAGTGAACTCCATGGCCATCTAGTTCCAGGCATGCATTAGCACATGAAACCCAATCAAAGCTGGAACATTGGAAATATTTTCCAAGATCACATGGGATCTGGTAAACTATAGCCCGTTGATTCTTAGGATGGGAGAGAAATAGGTGAATTTGTGTCGTACCATTGATGTATTCATCACGGGCATGTTGTGATGATAGATTGCTTCTACAACTGTGGTCTTATCAAATCAGGCATAAATTGGGTGTTGTCAGTCTAATTTGCAAGGCAGTGGAACAAACTTTGTACTGAAATTTTGCTTGGCAGGAGGTAGTTTCTGGCTTAAGCTTAAACAGAGATGAGGTTAGAATCCTTAATGCACCGGCATGTTCTGTGTTTGAGGTGATATGCCAGGAGAATATGTTCTTTAACCAGCTATGGAGGCACTGGCAGTCTAACATCAGGGTGTAAATGCCGTTTGAGAAGATGGAAATGACAATTTGCGAGGAAGGATCTATATGGTTAAGGCTTGAAGGAGTAAATTGACTGAGAACGGCCAAACAAGGTTGTTATTGTGAAGATACTAGGAGGGGATTGATTGAGGTAAAAGACTGCATCTTACTGAAATCCAAGATGGTACACAAGTGAACTTTCTAAATGAGCATTGCGAGGGAAGGAAACTATTAAGGATTATTAGACCCTCATTAAGATTTCTGTAGAGATGAATGTGAACGTTGTAGATACAATGGTTAGATATATATATATATATTTTTTGTCTGCAGAACTGGTGGGTAATGTCGTGTTTCACTTGACATAAATCAGCAGATGTAGACTGAAGAAGTACAAAGCATATGCAACAAGTGGGTTAGAAGTATAAAATCCAAATCTTTTTATGAGAACTAAGGGAATACTGAAAAAAGATATCCTTGGAAGGGGATTTGGAAGACCTGCCTACAAACAGATGAGCCTTAATACCTGAGTGGACGACCAGAGGAAGAGGAAGATGATATATTTGACCTGCTGCTTGATGTCCTTGATGGAGGAGACATGAAACAACCTGCTGTTGCACAGCTAAATGACCAGATGATATTGGTCATTGCGGACCATATGGCCATTGTTCTCCTCAGCTTCTGGAATAGCCTCAATTTAGTAACTTTCAAGGACTTTCTGTTTATCAACATTCTGTTCAGAATGAAGAAGCAAGATGCCTTATGCTCTTTTGCATTTCCTGGACTTCAAGATTAAAACTCAGCTTTTATTGGAGTTCAGAAATCCTTTAAGTGTAATGATAGTGATTTTTCGAAGATTGCCATAAAGCCGATTTAATTGGTATAGTTATACATGGTATTTTCTTTATTGCAGCTAACATCAGTTCTTTGCTTCAGTTGATTGTTTCTTTCTTCTTTCAAGTTGGAGTTCGCTTACATCTTTAAGGCGCTTTTGTTTCAGATATCTTCGTGGTAGATTATGGGAAACCTAATAACAGATGAACCATACTTAGCAAACAACCAGTTTTGACAGTCTTGCCATGGAACAAATTTTTTCAGAAGACAGAAGCATAGCATTTTATTCTGCGCTTTGATGGTTCTATGTCACCACCTCACATATTAGCTGTAGTGCTAATCAAAACCTATTACCCAAACCTTGCAGACAAACTATAAGAGCGATTGTACACCCTTTATCCTAGCCACGCGTATTATCACACCAACCCTTTATATATGGTCGATTTTGTATGTACTAGCTTCTAGGGTCTTCGTCTTCTTCTCCTTCTTCTTCTTCTTTATAACACCCTTTATATATGGTGGATTATGTATGTACTAGCTGCTAGGGTCTTCTTTTTCTTCTTCATGCCTAGATAGTTTTAAATAAAGTTACCAGGCCATAGATATATCATCTAGGAATGTTCTTGCTTGCTTCCAAATTATTAACTCATTTTTTAAGAATAATACATGTAAATAAGCTGAGATTAAATTGATTGGTGCAGTTAATACGATTTTATTATCATCTTGCGTTGTCATTCTTTGATTTTTCTCTCTGCGAATCTCTATAATCTTCATGATTTTTGACTTGATATTTTTATTTTGACTTGATATTACTTTAATTTGAAAATAAAGTAATAAAATGAAATTTTTAGATACCAATAATTATTATTTTTTATTAAAGCTAAACTATTATATGGGGAAGGGGAATTTGGTGTTGATGGGATACGAACCCCCAACCTCTGGAGTAGAGTCATAGAATTCTAACTGCTCGACCTTCTATTCGTTCTCTATATTAATAATTATTGAAATGGTACTTTTTTTCATATCATCCATCCTCATTATGATATATATTGACTTGCACAACTGAAGTGAGACTCCCAAATTTGTGTTGAGGTGTGATTATCAAACTTTTTGCCATACATAGTAGAATTTGACTCTCAGTATACATATCTATCCTCCCCTCTTCTTTTCCGGCTATTTTTCCTAACTACCAAGGTTTGGGGATTGGACCCTGAGCTTGGCATGGGCGTTTCCTGGCATTGGGCTTCAGCCAGTGGCCGAAATAGTAGTCAAAAACTTCACGATTATTCTATTTTATGGTCTTTCAATAATGTTCAAATATGGATTTCAATCTGCATGCTTTTAACTTCACACAGTTGCAAGGTTGGGCAGAAGGAAATTCATCACATGGAGAAAATGTCATTACATGATTACATTTGCTGAGGTTAATCATTTTGCCACAAAACAAGTGTTCGTGTTAATAGGAAATAAAGGCTTAAATTTTTCTTTTAAAGCTATCCAACAATTAGCTCTCCATACGATGGTTATTAAACCCGGTTTGGCATCGTGATTTAATCATTCGGCCTGACGAAACCGTCAATTAGACTAGTTAAACCAAGAACTTGGCCAGATTTGGTGAAATTGGATGAGTTTTTGTTGTTTTTAGCTAAATGCGTGCATTTGGCAAGATTATAGGTACAATATATTATAAAGTATAACTTTACATCATTATATACAATGGTTGATATCTAAAAGTACTTTCTTATACCAAATATTATCGTTTATTTTTTTTCAGGTAATTCCTTAATTAATTAACTAAAAATTTTCAAATTGATTTTCATATTACTAATAGAGCAATGTATTTATATGATCACTAAACTATTTCAAGAGTCTACTTACGGTCAACAAACCATTTTTGCTTTCAAGTTGAATATTGAACTCTTAAAATCATATAGTTGGTGTTAAAATGGTATATTCAAAAGCTTACGCATGGTTTAGATTATAGTATTTTTTTAGTAGGTTGATGGTCCATTTGAAATCAAAAGTAGATTATGACAAAATTTACTCGTGAAAATAGTTTAGTGGCCATATAACACTTACTATTAAATATATCACATGGATAGAATAATTAAGTTATTATATGTATTAAAATTCATGTTATATCTAAACCTTAATGAGAATTTGTATCTTAATCGATCTTAGTGGGAACATATGATTCATATAGCCAACCCTACACAGTAGGATAAAAGCTTAGATGATGTTTTTGTATATATATTTAAATCTATTTTAATGATATACTGGTTAAATTAGTAACTTAGTAATGTTGTTTAGATGATGTTTTTATATATATGTTTAAATCTATTTCAACGATATACCGGTTAAATGAGTAACTTATTAACATTGTTTCTTTACTTGGTTATTGTTCGAATTGGCTTTAATAATTGTGTCCATGCTTTTCACTCAAGCAAATGGAGTCCAAGGCAAACCATCTATGGCTAGAAACTTGACCATTTTTAATCATGAGTGAGAACTTGAAAACGTCACAGCAATTACCCTATGCAAAGATGAGCTTATTGTTCATACTTGATGTCAAAACCACACTTTTAGAGAACAGGCCAATAATACTGACCTTCTGGATTGAATCTGAAACCATAGAAGGCAATGATATCTTGCAATAAAAATAACACTTGCGCCAGTTGTCATTGTTATGATATTGAGTCACCACAATCATCCACAAGGTTATTGTTGATGAAAATATAGAAATTAGAATGATAACACAAGACTTTGAGACGTGATTTCACTATCCTTTAAGGTGTTATTGGCTTCTATTGATCACAAGCAAATTATCTTTAAAATACAACAAAGTTAGAAAAAACCACAATTGCTAATCATTCAGAATTCTGAGAAGTTTGGATATTTGAAAATAGAAGGCACTGGAATAAATAGCAATTAATTAACTATTCCAAGCCTCAAAGTGCCCCAAGTGAACCAAGTGCCCAAGTGCTCTTGTCAAGATTATAAATAATTTCTTTGTAATTATATTCATTGAATAAATTCAAATTCTAGTAAATGGATATTAATTACATATTGAAAATGTCATTGAAAGATGAAGTCTAACCACTTGACTTTTCTTGTTCACTTTAGTGGTCATGATGCATGACTAGTTTCAATTTTAACCACTCACTCATTTCTTTTGCTTGTGTGCTCATTTGTTATTCCCTCTCCTTACAATTATTAGGCATCCTTACTTGATCTATATACACCTCATAAGATGTCAATGGTGCTAACATGATCTTATGGTCACTCTACATAAATGAATATCTATTATTATGCTCATCATACATGGCTTTTCTTTCATATCACCATGGATGCCCCAAAAGTATATGACATGTTTGCATTGGCTCCACGTCGCAAAGAACTTTGTCATAAAACTTGCCTATGGAAAACTCCATTTCCACTTGCTTGATAACCTTCAAGTCTTCATTATCAATCAATAATTGCAACTGTAGGGTCATGGATGTCTCAATGTAAGCAATCCCACCTTCTCAACGAGTAAAGTGTTAGTCACATTAATGTGACTTCCTTTATCAATGATTATACTATATACCTTGTTATTAAGATGACATCTAGTATGAAAGATGTTTTTCATTGCATTTCATCTCTATCCTCTTTAGGAAGCGCGCCAAGAGCTCACTTAAGAACCATCAACTCATTATAGGCAAGATGCTCCACCACATCTTCAATATCACCTTTGGTTGACAGCATCTCTTCATCACTTGATGAGGTACTTTCCACTTCACCATTATCATTTATGACCATTGTTTGCTTGTTTGGACATTGAGAAGCAATGTGTCCCAATCTCACGCACTTAAAGCACTTAAGATGACGACTGCTTGATAGTGTCTTATGTTGATTCTTCTTTTGGGACCTTGGAGTGATTACTTTATTCTTAGCCCTCACAGTCACTTTAGGCCTTGGACTAACGCGTTCATTTTCCAATCAAAAGCTTGATTATTCCTCCAATTTATTGGACTTATGGGATTTGAACTAGCTTGTTTATCTTTTCAATCATGAACTCGATCGTTCCTCTAATTGGTTAGAGTCGAGGAACTTGAACTAACCTATTCATCTTCCCGAACATAAACTCGATTATTC
This sequence comes from Mitragyna speciosa, assembly GCA_024721245.1. NCBI lineage: Eukaryota > Viridiplantae > Streptophyta > Magnoliopsida > Gentianales > Rubiaceae > Mitragyna > Mitragyna speciosa. Next base: position 12,216,292 of record CM045568.1, read on the forward strand.
CTCCAATTGATTTGGCTTGAGGAACTTGAACTAACATTAAGTATTCTCACCTTGAATTGCGTCTCTACCGACACTCCATTTTCCATCTCCTTATAATAGCAACTTGGCACGAAGCGTTTCCTTATAATAGATCTCAATTCACTTCCATTATCTCCTTTAAGAGCTTGACATCTGCATGTTGAGTTTCACGCTCTCTAGACATCTTTTACTTTTAGAAACTAGTACAAAAAAAAATGTTAGTAGTAAAAGAATCTCCTCACATGCTCTTCCTTACCTACGATGAACTCTAAACTTTTGTGCATCACTTAAACTCTCTATTGCACTCACCACTTCTCAATTGCTTTTGATCACTTCTCTTGAAGAAATTAGAATGATTCTCATGGTACTCAATCAACTCACTAATTTTAGAATCACAAAAGTGTGGCAAATGTAGGGTTGAGGACGTAAAAAAACTAGACTCAACTTGGAGATCAATTTGAATGACAAGGATTCAACAAACAAGGAAGACACGAGCTAGAAATTTATCAAACACAATGAAGGAATTAATAGGACACAAGAATAACTCAAGATTGACTTCAAAGATAAATCAAAACAGCCAATGGATAAATTGAGAAAATTTTCTAGAATAACAATGGATGGAATGTCACTTCCTTTCTTTTCAAAAATCACCAGCCAAATTGTTTCTTCTTTCTTTTTCCCCCCTCCTAAACACCCCATTTCCTTCTTTTCTTCTCCTTTTTTTTTTGACTTGTTTTTCTGCACTTTTTCTTCTTCTGTTAATATTTTCGTTTAGCATAGAAAAACAACAACCCCCAATTCAAGGGGAAAATTTTTTTTGAAGCCAAATATCAAGATAATGTAAGCTTGATAAAATCAACAAAAAAAAATTACTCCTTTAGCTGGTGAAATCAACAAAAAAATACTGCTTTAGGTCCATTTCATGTTCAAGAACAAGAGAATAACAAAAAGTGGGAACTTTAGGTCGAAAGGTTAAAGCTTTATAGCAAGAAATTAAACTACCCAAAACCCTAGAACATAAAGACCCAATAGAAGGCCATGCAAAAAGACTTCATAAAAACACAAAATCAGATTAATGCTGGAGTTTTTTTATGTTTTAGACTTAATGGAACATGAAACAACTCAAAAACAAACCAAAGACTCAATCTTTTTGGATTTTTAAACAAAAGAAACCAAAAGACAGCAATAACAAGAAGAAACCCTAGCAGGAATTTTTTTTAACGACTCAAAGAAACAAGAAAAATAACAAAAATAAAAGTATATAACTTGGGTAAAGTAAATACCTAGAGTAAACCCTAGCAGGAATTTTTTCAAGCAGTGAATACCTAGAGTAAACCCCAGGATATTCAAAAGAAACTTTCAAGAAGCCAATAGGAGAAAACCTCAATATGAAATTTCATTCAACTAATTAATTCTGATGAGTCCCAAGTTGGAGACCTTCAAGAGGGACGTTCCAAGGATGATGGATCAAGTTTGAAGAGCTCCAATGATGTGCTTAATAGTTTGGATAGTCCTATGACTAGAGCAAGAACTAGAAGAATGAAGGATGCATTGCATGGACTCATATTGGACTCGTACGAAAAGGCTTTGAATTGGGCTCAAAGGATCAATCTAAACAACTCATTAATGTGATTTGGGTTGAACAAACTTTGCATGAGGGCTTCATGGACCACATGAGTGGGGAGCTTGAAGAATTGAAGTCCAATTGATGGTTTTGTGGGCTTAATGGACCGCCAGCCCATTAGGGTTTATTAGTTACGATTTTCGCAGTCTTTGAGTTGTAATAGACTTAGTTATTTTAGTTAATTCATGCTTTGTTTTGGTAGTTTCATTAGTATAGGTTTTGTCTTAGAAGTTAAGTCTATTTTCACAACTCTAGAATGTTCTTTGTAAGCCTATTTATAGGCCATATTATTAGTTACGAATTTAATAAGAATTTTCAGAAATATTGTGTGTTCTCTTTGAGAATTTTCTTGGTTCTTTGTTGATTAAGAACTACTCTTGGTCTTATCAAACTTGCTTGTGGCGACCACCAACTTCGCTTAGAGTTTTTCTTGAGTTTTTGATCAAGTCTTTAGAGCTAATTAGGTTAGACGATTGAACTCGCTCAACTTGGTCTAAGTCTAGTTGTTCTTAGGCGTGCTCATCTTCAAGGGAAGATTCAAGGCAAAACAACTCCACGTCAAGGGTTCCTTGGTTCACGAATCAAACGAGGTCTTGAGTTCAACGAGTTGCATACCTGAAATCCAAGACTTTCTTGGCAACGCAACCGTGCGCACATCAAGTGGTATCAGAGCCATCTTCTTGGATTTTTTTCAGGTTTTTCCAATCCAATTTTTCCTTTGGAAAAATTCGGATATATCCCTTTTTTTCTTTTTTGTTGTTTATCAAAGAGTTTCGAGCCTGGTTAAGCAACTTGTGTTTTATTTGTTTTTCTTTCTTTGAGTCGTTGTCAAAGAGCTTCGAGCTTGGACAACAAGTTGTTTCCTTGTGTCTTTACTTTCGTTTCTTGAAGAAAAAAAAATTCTGCTATTTTTTTCGTTGTTTTCTTTGAATAAAAATTCAGTGCTTTAGGTGTTTAGAGTTGTTCTTGGTTGCTTCTCAATCAATAATTCTAGGTCTTGTGTGGTATTTTGTGATTCTTGACTGTTTTTGGTGTTTTCTTGAATTTCTTTTGTCAAAAAATTTGCAAGAAAAAGGGTTTCTTGAACATAAAAATTCATACAACCAGATTTCTTGGAGATTTAATTGTGTCCTTGGTGTTGTTTACGTGTGAAAAAAAAATTCGTTTGTGAAAAAAAAAAATCGTTTGTGAAAAAAAAAAAAAAAAGAAGGCAGAAAATTCGTGTGCAAAAAGAAAGAGCCAAAAGCACAAAGAAAAAGAAGGAAAAAGAGAGTAAAAAGGAGTGCACAACAAACAAAAACCGTGCACAAATCTTTATTCAACAATTTCTTGAAGTTTCTTGGTGTTTAGATACAAGTTCTTGAAATTCTTGAACTTACTTTGCTAGTTTCTTGAAGTTGCACCAACTTGTTCTTGAGTTCTTGAATTCTTTGTGTTGCTGGAAATTTCTTGACTGATTTCTTGAAGTTCTTGGCTGATTTCTTGGACTTTCTTGATCAAATCTTGAAGTTCTTGAAGCCTTGAAGTGTTGGTCAAAGGGTTTTCATCATAAAATAGGGTTTTGTTAGGGTTTCTTGCATGTTGGGTTGCTGAAATTCGTACCTATTTTTGGACGAATTTCTGTTGCGATTTTTGCAGAAATTCTGATGTTTAAAAGGGTTAAAAGGGTGTTAGTTGGGTTTATATAGAAGTTATTTGTCTTTGAGAAACCTATTGGAAAAAGGAAAGTAGTTACAAAGGGGATTTGGAAACTCATTCTCCAAAACAAGTAGTTTCCTTTTTTCTTTTTGGCAAGTGGCGGTTACACCTTGTTTCCTTTTTATTTTTTTCGTGTTTTCTAGCTGTTTGGGGAGTGTTTGACTGTGGTTTGGTGTTTCCTAATCGGTTGTTGTTGCTATTTGTTAAAGAATTCATTTTGGAAAGTGAATTGGACTGTTGGAGTTTTACTTTTTTGCACAAGAATATTATTATTTTTCAAAAGAACATTAAAAATCAAGGATTTTTACATAATTATACCACACATTAGGGTGTCCATTTTGTGTCAATTCTTGATTCTCATCCATTCTTTGATTTATTCTCTTGATCAAAAACACTCTAAGCTAATTTTTCTTGGCCTCTACATTTACTTTTTACAAGTTGAGGTTGCTATAGGTCCTTGGTGGGATTGATTGAGCTGGTTCTTCATCAAAGAGCCTACAAGAAGATCCTTTGAGTGGAAAAAGGTTTAGTTGTGAGCTCATTTGAGGGTAAAAGCCAATCTACTTGAGAGAATCGAGTGCCAAACACTAAGGAGTGTTTCACATATTCTTGTCTATTTTCTTTGTTATTTTTAACTATTTTTCTTGCAGGTTTTTAAGGCATAATGGCGACTCCACAAGAGGTGAATAATGATCTTAAATTGCTTAGGGAAGCCATTGTTGGTGATTTTGAGAGAAAGATGCCTATTATGAGAGATGAGATCTATGAGGAGATGCCTCCATTGGAGGGAGGAAGTAATGATGAGGAAGCTCCTTGGGGAGGTGACCATGGAGAGGTTCTATTGACTAGAAGAGCACTTAGTGTTGCACCTATGGAGGATGAGGAGAACATTCAAAGAGATCATATCTTCCACACTAGGTGTACCGTGCAAAACAAGGTATGTAGCATGATTATTGATAGTGGTTCATGTACTAATGTTGCTTCTACTTTGTTTGTAGATAAATTAGGGCTTTGAAACAAAGAGACATCCCAAGCCATATACATTGCATTGGTTAGCTGAAACTGGAGACATGAAGGTGACCAAGCAAGTGTTGGTGCCATTCTCCATCAACAAGTACAAGGATGAAGTATGGTGTGATGTGGTTTCTATGCAAGCATGTCATATTCTTCTTGGGCGTCCATGGCAATTCGATAGGAGGGTGACCTATGATGGCTTTAAAAATAGGTACTCTTTCATGTGGAATGGACGAAAGGTGACTTTGGGTTCTATTGCACCATCTGAAGCACATGCTGACCAAGTGAGGATTGCAAAAGATTTCAAAGCAAGGGAGGAACAAAGCCAACTAGCAAGTGGCATATGCACCAATGAAGAAGCAAAATCACAAACAAACCTTGAAGGGGTGCAAAGTGGCATAACTAAAGAGAAAGCAATAGCCATCCAAGATAGTGAGAAGAGAGAAAAGAGCAAGAGTGTTATGCTTCTAACTCTTATGTCCATGTACTCCAAAGAAGAAGTGTATTTTACTAACTCTCTTAACCATTCTTTTCCTAGTGTTTTTGTGGTGTTATTGCAGGCTAATGCTCAAGGAAAAACGCCACATACTTGTTGTCTTAATGTTCAGATTCCTTCAATGAGCAAAAAGCATCAAATCATGGAGAAGGAATTACAGCATTGTTCAAGCGCAAGTTCAAATAGTTTGATGAATCCAACTGATTTGTGGCATAAGTTTTTATATTTTAATAGCTTTAAGTTGCATCTTAATTCTATCTTATGTGTTTATTCTATTAGGGTAGGTAGTTATGTTTTGCATCTAAGTTGTTTTACTTCATCTAGTGCAATCTGTCTTAGAAGTTCTCCTATGTTTTTGCATCAATGTTTGGATGAATTTCAACATGTTTTATGTGATTTTCCATGCCATAATACTTGTATTAGGGATCTTGTATTTGTTTATACATGCTGCCCTATACGTTTTGGTGATTTAGTTTTTTATAATTTTCAGATTCTTGAGTCTATATTGCATCATGTCAGTCATTTTGTTGTTCTAGTTAGTGGTAATGTTTATATTTTGTGTTGTCCTTATACACGAATTATAGGGAGTCATATAAATGATTTTCAATGTGTTTATCTTAAGTGTTTTACCTCTAAAATTCGTTTTTGTCATAAGTTAGTTCATTTTAAATGTTCTAGTGTTATAGTTTGTGACAATATTCATGTGTTTTTGTTACATCGTTTGAATTATTCTAGTGATTTGAATGATAATATTTTCCATGTTCTAGGGTTTATTTTGCATAGTTCATTCAAAATTATTGCATGTTATTTACATGATTCAGGTTTTCTACACTTACTTGTAATTAGTAGTTTCTACTTAGATTCTTGTCATACATCTTTATTTGACCATGATTTTTATCTTGTTAGTGAGTGTTATTTTGACTATATTCTTAGATATATAGGTGCTGAACCTCATGTTTTTCTTGTTAATAGCCTTCATGTGTTCATTCTTTTGCATGTTTTTAAGGATAATATTCGTCTAGACATGTTTGTTGCTCTTAAACTTCAATTTATCTTTGCATCTTTTGTTTGTGTTTTTGAGTTTTATTTTATTTCATATTGCAAGAGTAATGAGTCTTTATCTAGTTGTGTTTATTCTTCCAATATGCCATCCGATTTTTGTGTGCTTAATATTCTTGATAGTTATACTTGCATATTTATCATTTCTCTAGTTACTTATGATCTTTTATATGATGTAGAAGATTCGAGGACGAATCTTTTCGAGGAAGGAGGGATTGATGCTATCCAAGGAGCGCATACATTTGTTGAACTTGGACTTATACTTGGTGGACTTGAAGAGGCCATTTATATGAATCAAGAAGAGTTTGAAGAAGTGATAATCATACATGGAATGTTTGAACGTGGTGGCTGGATTACAAAGTTACATGATTTTGAATTTAGTCACAAGCTTGAATTTCACAATATTCAAGCTTTCGCATTGGGCCAAGGGTTCAAGTATTGGTTGTGGATCAAGTTCATCTACAAAGAAGGCCCAAAAAGAGTTGCTAAATTTTCCAAAACAATCTTCAAGGGGCTGGTTACTTGGACTTGCTTGGAGGGCCTTTGAAGTTGCTAAATGGAGGCCCAATGGATCTTATGGAGGGATGTCCAACCCATGGTCTAATTTTGGACGAATTTTCAATAATTTTTGTAGTTAATTATGTTTTTGTTAAGTTTTCTAAGTCTTACAAGTTGTAACTTTTAGTTAGTTACCCAATTGTGATAAGTTACAACTAGTTTTAGTAGTTTACTTTATTTTAATCTTCTAGACTTTTCTTTGTAAGCCTATAAATAGGCATGTTACTGTTCATACGATTTTGAAGCATGAATTTATGAATAAAATTTGAGTGTTTTCTCTTAATTGAGATTCTTCTTGGTTCTATGTTGATTTAGAACTACTCTTGGTCTTATCAAGCTTGCTTGTGGCGACCACCAACTTCGCTTAGAGTTTTTCTTGAGTTTTTGATCAAGTCTTTAGAGATAATTAGGTTAGACGATTGAACTCGCTCAACTTGGTCTAATTCTAGTTGTTCTTAGGCGTGCTCATCTTCAAGGGAAGATTCAAGGCAAAACAACTCCACGTCAAGGGTTCCTTAGTTCACGAATCAAACGAGGTCTTGAGTTCAACGAGTTGCATACCTGAAATCCAAGACTTTCTTGGCAACGCAACCGTGCGCACATCAAGTTCATGTCTTTTACAAGAGAGTAGCATATGTATAGCTAGTAAGATAGGCTTCAAATGACACAAAAAGTCCCTATTGAAAATCTAGCCTAATACAAGTTGAAAAATAAGGCAAAGTACAATGAAATTGGAAAAATCCTGCCATTTTTCGAAAAGGAGCCATGGACTTGCTCACTTTAACTGCAGGCACATCTGGACTCACAGCTATTCTCTAGAAGTCAACCATAGGGCCAACCGTGGGGTTAGCCATGGCCATGGTTGGTCATTCGTGACTGCGGCTAAGGTCATAGTTGCTTCGACTTTTGCTATCTGATTCTTGGTCAAATAACTTTATGAAGAAAATTGAATCAACTCTTGCACAAAACAAAAAATTTATAGCTCTTTTTGAATTAGCTTTCTAATACCACAAGGATTAGGTCGTTTGAAGGCCTAAATGCTGAGATGTGCTAAAAAAACTAAGAACTAATCAGAAAAGCATCACAATGAAAAACATGCTTTAGTAATTTGGATTTTTGAATATGAAATTGTAAGAACTAGACTTTGATATCTCTTAAGAATTATAGAACATCGTCTTAGTTTCGAAATTCATCAAGAATCATCTCGATTCGATTTTTGTAACTCAAGTTATTACCAAAATACTAAAGTATATCATTGTTGCCAAACTCTTTCCTCTTCATTTCTTAATCTTCCCTTGATAGTAGACATTGGTTTCCTCATTCAAAGGCTTGAGAATGGTATGAATGTTTGAAATTTCCGTAAGTCTTATTATCAACAAGTATGTGGGATGTTGGTATGACTTGGATCGCATTGATAAGTAATAAATTGGCTAATATTATTGAATGTTTTATTGTATATTTTTGGTTTTATTTTGGTTGTATTATAAGTAATTTTGTCTGCAAATGACTCATTTTTTAACTTTTTCTAGAATTAGGATTTTAGCTCAAAATGAGAATTTTTATGTTAATTTGGTTACCTTGAGCAAAATAATGCACAATTTGTGTGTACTTTTGTAGGATCATCATATCTAAACTCAACTTGGATTAATTGAAGTTAAGGTGAATCAAAATCAAAAGAGGATTCAAAGGAGTAGATTGATGAATTCCTAAGAGATATATTTGAAGAATAAATTGTGCAAATAATTAGAAAACCCAATTCTACACCAAAAATAGGTGATAATGTATGAAAAGTGTCTATACATGTGGATTCCAAATCAACAAAATCAGAAAAATCAAGTAGAGATCACAAAAAGTGATCTGCGGGTTAGTTAACCTGAAGGTCAAAGTGGGCCAGTAGATTCTAGGGCTTGCAACTTGCATCAAATTCCAACTGGTTTTGCAGATATTTTCAGATGGGGATAGGGTTTTGCAAGTTGGTGATTTCATTGAAAACATAAATAAAGACTTTTGTCCCATTTTGGAATCAATGCAAACCTTCATCATTTCATACATTAATGACAATTGCAAGTTGGAAAATGATGTGAAGAATCTTTGCCTATAAATAGAAGTCCTTTATAACTCATTTGTAACTAGTTTTTGTAAAAGAAAGTAGTAGTTAGCTTATTTTATACTAGTTTTGATAGAGAATTAGTAGAATTATCTTCATCCTTCAATAGAATAGTGAGGATCATTGTAAGAGAACTTTGTAAGTTCAACTTTTGAAAGTAAATAAGAAGAGAAGTTTGCCCCAAATTTGGTTGAGCAATTCTTAACTCTTTCTCTTTACTTTTCATTGTTGATATGAATTCTTGTTTTGGATTTGAACTTTTACTATTTCACTAGTCATGATTCACTAAAGGCTTCATCTAGAATATAGATGAAGCTAATGGATCCAAAAGCATGACTTAAATTATCAAAACTAGTTAAGCTTGCATGTATTTGTTTACTTGTTCAAACTTTAACACTTTTTTTTTCTTGGCCAACTTAAGCAGGTCATTTAGTTGCTACTTGACATTAAGAAATACATGTAAACAATGGAAAATGAACAAGTAATGCTTAAGTAGTTCATATGAGAATAATAGATGCTTAAGTGAATCAATACAATTCATGTTTTCCTAAGTTTTCATCATAAGAATAGTTGAAATCTTGTCATTTCATAGAAAGATCTAGTTATAACACATATGGAATTGGATTCTAAATAAGCCAACTTAACACTTAGCAAGTCATTTATGCATGATTCATTGGTGGATTCTATGTTCTAGGATTCTTTGCTTGGATTCTACAAAAGTTCTTAATCATATACCTATTCTACTGAAGGAACCCTATAACACTCTTGTTTTGATTGTGTTTGGATAATAAAAGTTAGTGAAAAAGTTTTAATAGTTGCACATAATTGATTCCTCGTGGGATTCGACACCTAATACTCCGAATACTACAACCTACTAGTGCACTTGCTGAATAAGTTGGGAGATTAAGTTTTTATTACTTGATTTGTGTGTACTTGTTCATATTTGCTTTACCTAATCTACACCACATCAGGCATCAAGTGTGGTTGGGGTTTTTGTGCATGTGTTTTGTGAGGTAGTGTGAAAGTGTGAAGTGTGCAGGTGTGTGAAAGTGAGACATGTTGGTGTTGTGTGTGATTGGTGGTGTGTTGTGTGAGTGCTTGTATGCCGAGTGTGTGCTTTAGTAAGGGGTGTCTGTGATTGGTGGTATGTATTTATGGAGTGTTGTGTGAATGCTTGTGTGCAAAGAGAATGAAGAGCGTGAGAGTGATGTAGTGTTTGTGAGTGAGTGAATTTTGTGTAGTGTGAAGAATAGTGGTTGTGCGTGTCGCGCCCTGAAAAACGGTCTGATCAACCCTTTCAAAGTTGTTTTGAATTTTGCAAAACCGTGCACGTGTGAGAAAATCGATTTTTGATGAAAAAGTATATTTTGGAAAAAATGATATTTTGAAAAATAAAATAAGAGCGGGACTAGAAATGCAACAGTTTTGGCCAACTAATTTTGAAAAAAAAGTTTTACTAAAAATGGAGTTGCCACTTGGTATTGAGTTAGGGTGTATCATGTCACCCGAAAAAATCTTTTGACAAAACAAAAATAAGAGAAAAGGTCCAAAAGTCACATTTGAAGAAAGAGAAGGCAAAAGCTCTCGCCTAAGACACCCTTTCAACCTAGCCAAAACTAGTTGCGAGACTTAATCAAAATTTCCTAAAATAATACTAAATTCTATCGCATCTGGACGTGCCTAAATATATGCAAACCCTAAATCTAATGTGATGTCAGGAGGGTCAAAATATCCTATCAAGACTTGATCGCGATTATCGCATTAATTGCGAAACCCAAAATGAGGTTTCAAGGGAGTCACGATTGTGAATGCAAAAATAGAATGCCAAAAGGAAGGAAAATAGTAGTGTAACTAGTAAGTGATCAAAGAAAGTAGGGATACAACATAATGTGTATGGGAGACTAAAAACTCGTGATTGACTGTTGTTACTCACGAAGGGGGGAACAGCATGTTAAACCACCATTTTCTATGTAAGTAGACAACTATTTCTAGCCGAATCACACAAATGACCTAAGATTCTATGTGAAATGGAACCTAAATGTCATACACTGAGTATATGTCATAATAAGCAATACTAATAAAATATATAAAAATCATGCAAAGAATGAAAAATCCTAAAAAAGAGAAAAAGTGTGAAATGAAATGAAATGCACACAGGGGGGGTGAAACTATAGCTAAAATGACCTAAAGACCTAGTATTGGGCTAACACTTTCTAGAAATTCCCTACTTGCGTTGGACTAGCGGAAAACGATAAAGTCACAACTAACATTAGACTAGTGTGATAACATCACAAGCATGAATAAAAGCATAACCCGAAATGAGGCCTCGAGAGAGTCACAAGTGTAGATGCAAACATGGAATGCAAAAAGAAAGTAAAATAGTAGTGTAACTAGTAAGTAATCAAAGAAAGTAGAGGTGCACCATAATGGTTACGGGGGACTAAGAACTCGTGACTAACTATTCCTACTCATGGAGGGGGGAATGACATGTTAAGCCACCATTTTCCACCTAAGTAGGCAACTATTTCTAGTCAGATCACACAAATGACCTAAGATTCTACGTGAAATACAACCTAAATGTCATACACTGAGTATATGTCAAAATAGGTAATGCTAACAAAATATATAAAAATCATGCAAAGAATGAAAAATCCTAAAAAAAAAGAAAAAGTATGAAATGAGATGAAGTGCAGACAAGGGAGTGAAACTATAGCTAAAATGACCTAAAGACCTAGCGTTGAGCTAGCCCTTTCTAGAAATTCCCTACTAGCATAGGACTAACGGGAAACGATAAAGCCACAACTAGCGTTGGACTAGTGTAGTGACATCACAAATTAAGTATGAATAAAAGCATAATTGGAGTAAATAAATATACAAGAGCATATAAATCACATAGGAGCACATAACATGTAAACAAAATATCTAAATGCAAAATCCTAAGGAAAGCGGTAAAACAAATAGGTACATAAGTACACAAAAAGCACATAAGTCCTAATTATTACACCGGGGGATCCAACTAAAATTCAAGGGGGAGAATAAAATAACATGTCTATTGCACTTGTCTATCTAAAAATATATATTTGTAAAAAATGCAAAAGAAAAGTAATCTAATTATTACATTGGCTATCTAAATACAAAAATCTTGCAAAAATAGTAAAATCTAGCCATCTATTACATTTTTGCCAAATAATGAAATTCGAAACAAAATAGTATAAAGTAAATAAATACGCAAAAAGTACGTAAAATAAGAAAACTCATTTGAAAATGTATAAAAAATACATAGGAGCACATTAGAGTACATAAGGAGAAATTAACGAGAAATAGGGGTACCCCTCTTTGAAGATCTGGTGTTAATGCTAAGAAAACAAAGAACATGTCAAAGTACCTTAGTATAAATGAATAAAGGCTAAAATATATAAGTATTTACAAATTATGGTAAAATGTAAAGTCTAACAACTAAAAGAACTAAAAATAAATTTCTATAAAGCTTAAGGGGTAAAATTGAAAATTCACATAAGTCTAAGGGGTAGAGAAGCAAAATTAAAGCAAATTAGGGGACAAAACAATAAATTGCAGCAAGTAATATGATCTGATTGCAAGAAAATAAAATCTGAAATGGGTCAATCTATAAATACAAGGGATTAAAAATGCAGAAAAATAAATGTTTCGGGGCACAATGACAATATCCAAGACCTAGGGGTCGAAGACATAATTTTGTATTTTTACAAGCAAATAACTAGAAAAATATATGATATATAAAAAAATAAGCTATATTGATTATTAGGTGAACTAAAAATAACCCAACTAATTATCAAATAACACCAAATTGAAACTAAAACATAAGCACATCAACTACACCAAAAGAAAGAACTAAAACACAAAAGAAAAAACCCAAATTTTCTCTCCCCCAACCAGTTTTTTTACAAAAACAAAAGTTCCAGATTTGTTTTTTAGAAAGAAAAAACAAAAACACAATTTCCTCAATTTCCCAATTGCTAAATCGGTCATCTTCAACCTCTTATCTCAATTTCTCTCTCTCTCTCTCTCTCTCTCTCTCTCTCTCTCTCTCTCTCTCTCTCTCTCTCTTTTCTCTTTTCTCCATCTTTGTTCTCCTGTTTTTCTTTTTTTTTTCTTCTAATTTTTCTCTCAGACTCTCTCTCTCTTTTGTTCTCGCTTCTCTCATTGGCCCTCTCCTTTCTTTTTCTGGTTCCGTCTCTCCTCTATCTCCCTCTCTTCTGCTCTCTTTTTTCTTCCGATTTTCTCTCTCTCATTATTCCCTCTCTTATTCTCTCTCTCTCTCTCTCTCTCTCTCTCTCTCTCTCTCTCTTCTGTTTCTTTCTCTTTAGCTTCCTCTTTTCTTTTTCTATTCTCTAGCTATCTCTGTTTCTCCCTCGTTCTCCCTCTGTGCCTTCTCTCTCTCTCACTCTCTTTCGGCTCTCTCTCTCTTTCTTTCTATTCTTTCCCCACTCTCTTTCAGGTTCTCCAACTACCCTTTCTCTCTTTCTTTATTTTCTTGCAAATCAAAATTTTAAATCTGATCAATTGAGCAACATGCAAAATCCATTTGGCTGATTTCGTGAACTAATTAACAAACCAAAAAATTAAAAAGTAAATAGACCGAAATCTTTGATTTGAACAGTGATGTAAGTGGCAAAAATGGGAGATTATTGCAGAGATTGGAGATGGCGATTGGAGGAGATGGGTTGATTGTCTTGGGTGGCCACTTTATTCATGGGCGGATATGTCATTTTGTTGTTTCTTTCTTTGCAGGTGATGGATATTGGTGCTACTGGTGATGTTGGGCTTGAAGAGGTGATTTTGTGCTGTGGTAACTAATGGGTGGTGGTGGTGATTTTGGAGCCAGTCACAGTGGCCAGTGGCAAAAATAAAGGCTGAGGCAGGATGATTTCAGTAGTGTTTGCGTGATTGAAGATGGGTTGTAAATTGACTAAGGGCAATTTGGAGAAGAGGGAGACAGGAGAGGATGGTGTGGAGGAGAGGGTTTTGAGATTGTTTGTTTGATTGTTGTGACAGTGATTAGAGTCAATGGTGATGGAGATTTTTTGAGGGAAGAAGGAACTAGAGCTTGACTTGCTGTTTTGTGGTTTGGGGAAAATGGCGATAGAAGTCCTATTGGGTTGTAGTGTGAGGTGGTGATGATTTGTTGTTGATGGTGGAATTTAGACTAATATGATGTTATTGGCTTTGACTGGTGGGACTATGGTTGTGGCCTGTAGGTGGAGGGAACTTGTACTGGTGGTGAGAATTGGTGGCGGTTTGGATGGGTAGAGCTTCAAGGCTTTGGGGTTGTTGACTGGTGGTGTTGTGAGGCTGGATGGAGTTGTTTGGTAATGGGTAGCAGGAGGATGGGATGCCCATGTGTGTGTGGTCTGGGTTCTTTGGTAGTGACTGGTTGCTAACAGAAGAGGGTGGTGGAGAAGATGAAGGCTTAAGGCTGTGATTTATGTTGGTCTGAGGATGGAGGTGAGGTTGTGACTAGTGGTTCTGGGTTGGAGTTATTGGTGGGGGAGGAGGGGGAGACAGGGGGGCAGATGGTGGAAGATGGTGGATGTATTGAGCAGGTGGTTTAATCGGTGGTGGAGGGAAGGTTGAAGTTGGTGAGGGGACGATGAGAGAAAAACCCAAAAAAACTCAACCCAAAAAAGATTAAGTGAACAAACTCTTTAGACTAATTAAAACAAAAGATCAAATTATCCATGATAAAAGACGAAAGAAAACATGAATCAAAGCAAAACAAACTGGAGTGTTACCTTTTGAATCTTGCTAATTTGATGATGAACGGTAGCTTGAAGATGACAACTTATGTGTGTGTTTAAGTGTGTATGAGTGTCTGTTTTGATTTTACTAAGTAAAAAAGCGTGTGTTTTTTTGGGGTTTTCTAATTCTTCCTCTCTTTTATTAGATGCATACAAGTATTTATATTGTGAGAAGTCTTATCTTCCAAGAATGAGAAATCTTATCCTTCAAGAATGACTAAAATAACTAACATGCCCTTTAATAACCAAATTATTATTTTACCCTAAAAAATGATTTTTGATATATAAAAAATTAAAATTAAAATTAAAAAATGTCATGATTTTCTAAAAACACCAAAAGCGAAAAACCAAAAGAAATGTAAATAACAAATTTTATTAAATAAAAAATTTGATCAAAATGATCATTTTGCCTCCGAACACGATACTTATCTAAAAAAAAGTAATAGATCTAAAAAAATTTACCAAAAATTTAAATTAGGCTCAAAATCTAAAAATGAATTTAGAGCCAAAGATTGGCGAGAAATGCGTTCGAAGTACAAAATGACTATTTTGCACCTATAATGACAAAAAATACAGAAAAATAGCTATTGACCTCGAAAAAGTGCCAAAAATTAAAAATAAGCTTAAAACCATAACAAGTGAATTTAGAACTCAAAAAATGGCCAAAAATGTGTTCTAGGTGCGAAATGCTTATTTTACCACTAAACGTGATATTTATAGAAAAATAGTAACTGCCTCTGAAAAATATCAAAAAAATTTAAAAATGTGCTTAAAAGCTTGAAAAATAAATTTGGGACCCAAAAATGGGTGACAATGGTGTTCACGAGATGAAATGACCATTTTGCCCTTGAACTAACAAAATGTATACAAAAGTAGCTATTAATCCGAAAATCACAAAAATTCAAAAATATGTATGAAAGTACAAAATATGTATTTAGAATTCAAAAAACAATGAAAAATATACACATGTTGAAAATTACTATTTTGCCCCCAAAATAGCTGATTTTGTCCCTTTTATCGAAAATTTGAATTTGGCTCCAAAAAATAGAAAGAAATACCCCCCAATGTTGAAAAAATAAATGGTGTGTCAAAATTTGGTGTCTATAGTGCATTTTTGTATTGGTGATGAGGGTTTTAATTTCTTGGAAAAAGATTTAGTCAAAAGGGACACAGAGTCTTACAATTTTCCCCTTTTTCATTTCCTGCAAGTTAGATACGGTTGTAACTGCTTAGCATTTTCATGTAACTGCATAGCATTTTTGTGCTTTCTAGTATCATGGTGTAACCAATTTTTACGCAAAACGACATTATTTTTTACACCCATTTTTGCCTTGTTACTTCAATCTAATCTGTTCATTTTTCACTCTTTTAATATGGGTCGTGAACTTGTGTCAAATGGCACTTGTGAGACCCTATTTCTAGTCAAAAGATAGTGAGTCACCTTAGGAATTTGATGAGGTATAGGGATTAGATTTTTATACCATTGTTGCTTATTTTTGGTAAACAAATGTTGAAATGGAGGGGGGGTATGGGAAGAGAGGGAGGGATAGAGAAATGTCGTTGCATTCTTGCAGCAACAACTACTATTGCGACAAGAATGCAGCACAGGTGAAATTGCTCCTTTTTTTTTGAAAAATTTAAATAAATAACAAAGAACATTTATGAATCATGAAAATTTTATAGAAAATCTATAAATATATAAGATATATGTATTTTACGTGAAAATCCTAACAATAAGGGCACATTAGAAAACGTGCTATTAGTTAAGAAAATAACAAAATCTCAAATAAATACTAAATGATTTCTAAAAATCATTTAGAATTAGAAAAATGTTTAAAAGTGTGAAAATATGAATTTAAAAATTGAAAAAATGGTATAAGTTAAAATTACCATTTTTTCCTTGGCACTATTTACTTAGTATATTTTACACAAAATTTGCAATTAATCACCCTAAAAGCAAAAGTATCCAAAAATATAAGAAATTAAATAGTGTGGGGTCATACCCGTCATGTAATTCCCTTCCCTCTTTTTCCTCTGCCCTGTTAATTTTGTAAAATCATCATCCTCAAAAGGTAGATTGATTCTTTTTTTCCCCTCGTCCTTTTTGTTATGCGTTTGTTAATAGGTTTGTGAACAGTAGTTTGACCAGTAATTTAGTAGGCAAATTTTCTCTTTTTTTTTTTTTTTTTTGAGTTTAAGGGCAAAGTGTAGAACTATCCTATTATTTTCTGGTGTTTTGGAACTCGAAATGGATTGGCCGGTCAAACCGATCAAATCGAGAACCGACCAAACATTCCGTCCGAATCTAACTAAAAATTCAAATGATGAAAAATCAGTCAAACTCGGTTTTGTTAGAACCTGATAAAACCCGGTATTTTTATTATTTTGAGATTGTTGATTTTTTTATTATTATTTTTTTTACTCTTGAGTATTAGCAGAGGTGTTATTCGAGCCGAGTCGAGCCGAGCCGAGTATTTGGTGTTCGAACTCGAGCTCGTTTAATAAACGAACAGGCTCGGCTCGGCTCGTTTATTAAACGAGCCAAATTTTCTGTTCGAGCTCGGTTCGTTAAAAAAACATGAAGCTCAAGCTCGAACTCGAGCTCAGCTCGATTAACACTAAAGAGCCGAGCTCGAACGAGCTCGAATGAGCTCGGTTCGTTTAACACCAACAAACTGAGCTCGAACGAGCTCGTATGAGCTCGGCTCGTTTAACACAAGAAGTGAAAAGAGCGTTCGCGAACACAAACGAGCTCGTTTAGTTAATTAAGGTATAGAGAATAGGAGTGAAAAGACATTATTGTCTCTTGTTCGCGAACACAAACGAGCATTCGCAAACAAGACTCGTGTTTGCTAGTTTAATAAACGAGCTCAATTTCTTGTTCGAGCTCGGCTCGTTTAGCTATACGAACAAACTAAACTCGAGCTTTCACGAGTTGAACCGAACTGTGTTCGCGAACAGCTCGGTTTGAATAACAGCTCTAAGTATTAGTTGACTACCAACTAAAAGTCTAAAATTACAAAATTGGAGAAAAAGGGGCAAACGTAAATAACCTTCTTTGTTCCGGGCTGCCGTACCATCCCAACCCAGGCATAGCGGCGCTGCAGCTTTCACTGTCCAAATCAACCACCAAGCCGCAACACCGCAATCGAGCCACCGCCGCCGCCACCAGGACGCTCCTCCTCTCTCGGCCAGAGGTGAATTGTTTGAACTTGCCCCTTTTGAACGGATTATTCTTAAGCCCTTTTGAACAGATTCTTTATCGGCTACAGGCTTCTTTATCCCATGGATCCATGTAGTGTTGTTTATGCTTCTTAATCCATGGATCTATGTAATCTCCAAACTGACTGACGCTGGTTTTCCTTCTTGTGAAACTAATACTTCCTACCCTTTTGTTACCCAATAAATCATTTGTAAATTTGATAATTGTGGGCACCTAAGAAATATATTTGGGCAGAAGCTGTTGTTTTATTACCACCATTTGTAACTTGCAACAACATGCTATTTCGGTTTATAGATTGCTTGATACCTAGCTAAAGGTTTTCTTTGAGATAAATTGAAGAGAAAAAGTTTGATTTGCAGGAAAAATTAATAGGTGTGTGTGATAAAGCCGTTCTTATTTTCATTACAACAAACAAAGAGTTGGAGGTCATCAATCAAAGAGAGTCCAGAAACACAAAGAAGATGGAGGAACTAACATCAGCACTGAATGCCCACATGGACCAAATGGCAGATCTGGTTGAGAAACTCACCGGTGAACTCCGCTCCGGTTTAATGCCTGCCTATAACAACTTTATGGGCTTCTTTCATGCCATTGACTGGACGGTACTTATCACACCACCCCTTTCACACTATTCTATCATTATTTCAAGTTCTTCTTCTTATTCGTTTTTCTATTATTAATTGCATTTGGACTATGAGAAATTGGCACTGAAAATGGTCATCTTTCACAGATTGTATTACATAATTATATGGAGCTAATTGGTTCTTGCTTATCCCCTCATTGTATTTTTCAATAATGTGTTATTGATTGGCTGTGTTTTGGTTGTAATCTGTATTATTACAGCCTATATTTTGAACTCAGGTGGCAAGCTAGAAATGGAGGACTCTGGGTTTTTCAGATTTAGGTTTGAAACCATGTTATGCTTTCGGGCTTTGACATTAAAGGTTTCTTTGATTCATTGTACCCTCGAAGAAGAATAAAGGTGAAAACAATGAGGATGAAGTGAGAAGGGTGCACAAACATAACTGATAACTGTTAGGCAATTTGGAAGTTGTTATTTAGATTCAATTATGCCATCTTGCCTTGCATCGTTATTTGTTTCAGATGTTTTAGCGATATTTTGCATGATAGGATTAACCCAATTAGGCTTTTGTTTCTTTCACCAGGAGTGACATATGCTTGTTGCACTTTGATCTTGTTCTGATGAACAAGAATTTCAGTATGTTGGTGGTTTCTTCTGATCCACCTCAGTCAGTCAACTTAATGTTAAGGCTTTGGTTATCACAAGAATATTTAGTCATTCACTTTGAATTTGAAAAGAAAAAAAAATGTAGATTGTCAATGTAGTTGGTGCAATGCTTGTAATTCTAGATTTTAATCAGTTGAATTATTGTGTAAGTTTTGATTTGAGTTATAGGGTAATGGTTAGGAAATATTTGCATAATGCATAATTAAAGAACTTTTCATGCTTTAGTCTATGAACAACCGGTCAGGCTTCAAGGAGAAGGGATATTTAGGCTTCAGTCTTTTGATTCCATGATATATTGGATGTAAATGCATCCTTTATGTGGACCCGTTTGGGGGTTGTTTGGGTCCATGGATTATAATTTTATGAAATTTTCCATTATGGAAAAGAGAAAGAGGTGAGGAGCTTCGGATATTGGGAGTTATAGCTAAAAACTTGATAAGGCTTATATAGACCTTAAATATTAGTTTGAGTACTCAAGCTAGCAGACTGGATTTCGGATAAAGAGGGAGAATGTCTGGTCGTCATTGGTAGTGTTTTGAGTGCACATTTTTCTTAATTAATCAATGACTATATTCATTTTCCATATTCTTTCTTCTTTGAATTTCTTTCGAATTATTTCTCTGCACTGGGGATGTGTAGCATCTGAGATGATTTCATCTTTGAATGTATGAAAGCTTCATTGATGTTGAAAGTTTTGTGTCTGTCTCTCCGTCTGCAGGAACCTTGGTTGATATGCCTTGTTGTTTTCCATGTTGTGCTGCTCTTGGTGGCAATCTTGTCGAGGAGGAGTATTAATTTCCAGATGTTCTTGTTCCTTCTTGCATGTAGGTTTCCCGACTACAACTTATGTTCAAATGTTAATCTTCACTCTCTCTCTCTCTCTCTCTCTCAATTTATTCTTGTTTTTGCTCAGTGATATGTTTCAATGGTTTCCACACTTTTTTTATTTTTTTCATTTTTTTTTTCTGAAATTATGAGTATAATCTAAAATGCAAAGAGTGAAGGCTGCTGCCTCCTCCTCTTTATCCACTAGAACACCATTCTCACTTTCGAAACTGCTGTTTTCTACTCTCTTATCCATTGAACTCCAGAAACTACCATTCCTGCTTCCTGGAGAACTACCCCATATGGCATATCTTTACTCCCAAACTGACACCCTTTTTTAGCACCATCTAATCCATCTTACCTCTGGTCGAAATCCAAAGTTCACAAGAAAAAATGAATCATCTCCACTTTTTGCTACTGAATTAAAAGATATCCTTCAAGTACTGGACCCCATTTTAGTTGACTCTGAGTCAGTCAATAATGGTTGGGAAGCCCACTTGGTAGAGCCACCACACATTCCAAACTCAAGGTGGCAACAGATCAGTTGAGTTATGTGCCAAGGACCATTAGAATTGATCCCATGAGGGAGGCGAGAAAATCAAACATGAGCGTTGTAGATAGAGGGAAGGGCCTATGACCATCAATGGAAGAGAGATGCCTTGTCAAGTACCTTTCTAGTGAAAGGAATGAAGGTGTGCCTCTGTCTCCCTATCCCTTCAGAGGAGGGGAGCAATAGCTCTTGGCTGGTATCTAAATAAGTTGGGGAAAGAGGAGCTGCAATAATTTAGGGGTATTTTGGTCTAAGAAAAGAAAGAAAAAGTAGAGTGGAGTACCATCATTGAAAAGGGGAGCGTCAATATCAGCTCCCCAATTAATATTTTAAAATCTATTTACAAGATGAATGAAATTGTTAAAAGTGAGAGAAAAGCAAGACTATTATTCACATGATAATTTCTTTTTCTTTAACTTGTCTCTTGGAATGTGTGCTTTAAGCGTGTAATCAACCAAAAAAAAAAAAAAAAGAAACCAAATGGCAGAATGCTCTTAAAGCTAAGAAACGTACCACAAAAAAAAAAAAAAAAAAAAAAATATATATATATATATATATATACAAGGCTAAGGGACATGAAGTATTGTTCCTTTCATCCCTATTATTTCATGTTTGTTTACGATCTACTCTTATATTTGCTTGGATGCCTTTGAAGTGCTATTGTAGCTTTCGGACTTTGTTCTTTGACAACTTTTGAACTTCTCAAAGTCCAGCTCTATGGAAATTAAAAAAGAAAAGAAAAAAAATTGTATATGAAGTTTTTCCAGTTAAAAGGTCAACCAGTTATGTATTCATTAGTTTCTTGAAAATGTTGGGTGCTCTAAAGTTTTTATCCATTTTTTCTTTTTTATTTTGGTTCATTTTTTGGGTAAAAGAAGTGAATTGGCACATGGAATAAGAGTGTGTTCTCATGAACACTGAAATGGAATAGCTTATCCAACCTTGATATCTTGACACCATGAGTTTGAGACTTGCTTTTACCAAGTTTCAAAATTGATGAGGAAAGTAATTCAGCTATTTCTCAGGAATCCACCAGTTCAATTGTTTAGATAGATGAGTGATCAGCAACACAGGTTGAGTTGTTCTCATTTGTTATCACATAATCGTGATATGGTCAATGAACGTTGAGTGTCTGATTCACATGGTTCCTGGTTGAATCAGTTGAGTTTGTCAGACTGTTACCCGTTTTATGCTCAAATGCATTGATATTTTTATGCTTTGCAGACACAGTGTTGGAATAAATAACTGAGGGATGTTGAGTTTGAGGTTACTAGATATGCTGTCTCTTTTATGGCTGAATTTATCTTCTCTTTGGCAACTACATTTGACTGGCGAAGTCTGATCATTGCTGAACTTGGGGTATGTGCAACATCCATGTGAAGTCCATGACTAATATAAAATGCTGCAACTTTCACAACCTATAGCAACAGAGTCTTAAAAATTTTAATACTGATGGTAAATGCAGCCAAATGAACCTTAAAACTTGTAGAAAGTAAACTCAAGGAAAGTTTTATGATTTAGATGGGACAGGGAGTTTGACAGGGTAAAAGCAAACACTGATGTTGTAAAATTTTATTTGTTTGCAACAAGGAAATTAGAATGTTTGTTAAATGAGTCTAGTTAATAAGAATATAAAGAATGGTCGGCATGAGATGATAGTTCTGAACAACAGATGACCTTATCTAGCTGGTTTTGTGACTTTTGGAAAAATATATAGAAAGGATGTAACTTGTTCAGCTTAACATTCTAGTAAGCAAATTTTTGGGTTGTTGACCTAATTTTGGTGTTGAAATGACAGAGTCATTCTCAGCAAGCATGGCTTTGCTGTTCTCTTAGCCGTGTTTCAACTTGATTGATGTGCACATAGACGTCTGTCCAAATTGCTATTATGATTTTCATCAACATCCTATGTTGTTCTGCTTAGAAGGACAGGAGTAGGATCCATGAAAAAGAAGACTGCTAAATGTCAACTTGATAAACAAATAAGTCTCATAGATTTTGTAGATTTGCTCTAGAAGGAAAAGAGAGAATTTGAGTATGAGAGAGTGTTGCAATTTATAGACGAGACAGTGATAAGAGTGGAAACTTCTGGTAATGATGTAACATTTATTTTATGTCTCTTTGATTGCCTGTAAAGGAGCAAGTTGTATTAAATTTGCCTGTGAATGTGCATGTCACGTATTCTTTCTGAAATTTCTCACTCTTTGCTTTAAGGATTATTTGCAGAACAATAACACTGAAAAAGAGTGACATGATTTAGTGGCAGGAGTATATCTAGCTGAGAGGCTGAATAACATCTTAGCTGACAACTGGAAAAGCTTTGCAACCCAGAATTATTTTGACCCGCATGGACTCTTTCTCTCAGTACTCTGGTCTGGGCCTCTTCTGGTTGTTGCAATTGTAGTATTGGTGACTCCTCTCTCTCTCTCTCCCTCTCTCATCCCCCCAACCTCCCGCCCAACTTCTCTCTTATCTACCTCCTGCTGAACTTCATTTTTCCCCTCTTTTGTAGGTTAACACCCTTTTTGCATTATGTTACCTAATTGTGAGGTGGAAAAAAGCTGAGCTCAGACACCGAGCAAGACAAGCTCGCAACAAACAGGATTAAATTATGTTTGTTCTTTGTCCAGGTCTCAGTACCTTCTTCAACTTTGTTTCCTTTCTTTTTGTTTTTAGAATTTTTTTTTTTTTTTGGGTGTTTCTGTTATAGTTTTGGGTTACTATCTGATGATAGATTTTGGCTCTAATGAGAGAGGCACCAACAGTCAAGCTTTTCTGTAAACTTGAGTTTTACCATAGAAAGTTACTAGGATATCTTTCTGTGATTGTCTCCTGACAAACTTTTATGCTGCCTTAACATAAGGTTTCATTCTGGCACTTCTGTGTTTGGCATGGATTTTGTCATATGTCATTATCAGGAATTTTTCTGTAGTTACTTTCAGTCATGGAGCAGCAGTGAACTTGCTCTAGCGATATTCAGAAACATAAATGCATGATTACTAGAAGGAAGAAGAGATGTAAAACGAGATAAAAGAACTGAAAGAGAAGAATTTAGTGGGAAAAGATGAGAGGTAGATTGAGAAAACTGAAGAAGAGAATTTAGTGGGAAAAGATGAGAGGTAGATTGAGAAAACTGAAGAAGAGAATTTAGTGGGAAAAGATGAGAGGTTGATTGAGAAAACTGAACTGCTTTGTAATTAGCATCTCTAATGGCAGTTTGGCTTTTTCTTCTTATAGCTACTAAAATACAAGAATCCTGTTTCCATTCCATGTTTGGCTTTTTCTTCTTATAGCTACTAAAATACAAGAATTCTGTTTCCATTCCATGAATGAGGGTATGGTACCATGTTGGTTTGAAAGTTATATCCTGGCCTTATCAGTACCAAAATGTTGAAAGAATTTCCCAGAGAATTTCTACTCAGAATATTGGCACGTGTTTTAACAGTTAACTGATGGCTTCTGTTATACATGTCGTTTAATTTGGGCAGATGAAACCCATTGCAGAATAGGAAATCACATTTTGGTCATCTTGCTGTGGTGGCATATCAATGTAGTAAAATTCTATCAACTTGTTGCCCTCTGAAAATTTTGCCCTTTTTTTCTGCGCTTGACCAAAAAAGAAAAAGAGAAGGGGGGAAAAAAAAGAGAGAGGAGAAAACTACAATATCACGGATATGTACAGGCATACATTTGCTGTGTTTGGTTTACATTAAAAAATTCAAAAGATTCTTTAATATGTTTCTCCATTTCTTTTTTATTAAACAAGCACTGTTTCCGTGCTTATTTTTATCAATAACTCAATAAAAAATGCAATAGGTATCATATGCCCAAGTTATACGACAGACTTTGCTGTACCGTTTTTATTTCATATGCTCTATTTATCAAACAAAGATTCAAATGAATTAATTACAAGAATGAGCAAGATTAAATGATGGCAGAAGATTTCAAGCCTTGAATACTTTGATCGAAATATTTTGTGGGAGCTATATGCAATCAGTCTGCTTTTGCTCTGCCAGGGCAATTTTATTGAAATGGAAAAAATGAAGAGAACAATAAGAGGAGAAAAATAAGTAAAGCAAAAGGAAGAAAAAGGAGGTAGCTGAAAATAGAAATGAAGAAGTCTTTTTTAAAACTATATGATACCCTCCGATTTTCCATTTTTATATGCGAAACTATAGATGTAAAACAGAAAATAAAGATAGATGTTCCCATGGTAAAAATAAAGATGGATATTCCCGTGGCTGGAATAGGCTGTTGCCCTAACAAAGAGAGTTAGGGATTTGATAACATTAAAAAAACAGCGTTCCAAAAGAAATGTAGAAATCTTTTTTAAAACATAAACTTGTATTAATAGACACCCAAAAGATGTTCTCTTTGTGATAAAAGTATATTATTTAAAAAAATTAGTATTTCATTTTTATCAAAATAAAATCTCAATGTAGAGCAAAGAAAGCAAACTTTACTATCTCCAAGTGAGTTCAATTACTAATGGTTTTTCCTTTGGCTTTTTTGGTTCGAAATAATGCATTTTTTGTTTGTTTTTTAAAGAGGAAAATAGAAAAAAATGTGAAAAGTAGTGGCTCCACTTGGATAGTCATTATTTGGAAAATTATAGGGAATAATTATTCTGGCATTATTGTTTACTTTTTTGAAATGATGAAAAAATGTTTGAATCGTGAACAATTATTTAGAAAACCTTTTTGGATTGTGAAAAAATTATTCAAAAAAAAACTGTTGTTTTTAAAAGTGTGAAGATTGAGATGAATAAATTAATGAAAAAATTTTGGATTACGAAATGTGATTAATTACCATTAAATTTGCCTAAATCACATATTGGAGTAAAATATGATTTCAACATTACAAAATATAGCATTGGTGGATTCACGATTTACCTAGATCGTCAAGCAATCTTCGTTATTTATTGGGCATCTACTTCACGCTACGGTCATTAGCATAAAAACAACAAAAAAATGATGCCAAATTTTCCCCTTTACTCCATATTATATCATAACATATAAGTGCAACTCATATAATAATCCTAATAACATATGAATAACCTCTTATTGAGATATTTCATGATCCAAGCACAATTGCAAACATTTTGTGTACTTTAATAAAAATATGCATTTGATTTACGTAGGCATCAAAATACCAATTAATTACATTATTAACGTGATGGTGTCAAATGAATTTAGTTAGCTAGTAATTCAGTTGATGCAGCAATGAACATACATTTCGCAGCAAATTGCATGACAGCATAATGCTTGCAAGCACAATACAACAAACAAAGTACGTTTAATTCCAAGTATAATTATAATCCAAAACTGCCCTAAACATTTGAGGATGCTTTGCAAACTAACTGTGGGAATGAGCACTAGTCGATTGGCGGTCCTTACTAAACGACTATATGCCATAATCAAAGCACTATTCATCATGATTTACAAATAACATAAAGATCAAACTCTGTTGACAAACCATAACAAACTCAATTCAAAATCAAGTTTAAAATTAAAAAGCGATCCTAAACTCTAAAAAAAGGTATCGAACAATTGAGCATACTTACGAACAAAGTATTGCACTGTTAAAATAAGCAAGATTTCTTCGGCTAATATGAATCTCTCTTCCTTATTCTTCTTCTTCTTCTTCGATACCATAGCCATCAACTCCACTAAAGAAGATAGCTCAATCGTAGCTCTCTTCAACTCTAAATCGATACCTAATTGTAGCCCTTGACCACTCCAAACCAGTGACTGATTCACCAAACCTGATTTGTGAGTGTTGAGGATGGATCTAGCAACTAAGAAAGCAAACAGAAAAGGTCAAAGGGGAAATCGACTGAGAAAGAAGATTGCAAAGTAAAAAATGCACACCTTCTGTCTCGTTCATTTTCTATCTTTCCTGCTAGAGAATTTTTTGAGCTACATTTTTTAGTCAAAATCTACATTGATTATTCCCATTATTTGAGATAATTTTTGGTTTTATCCAAACACAATTCCGGATATTCTTTACAAATAAGGATGAAAAACAATATCAAAAGAGGTTTTTACTTTTAAAAAATGGAAAAAAGTTCAAACTCGTTTATTCCAGTCAAAATAGTTCAAAATTGTTTTGAGTACATATTTCAAACCACAATCATCCCTGGCCGTTTCACATGATAAGAAAGTACCAGCCAAGATATGTGCCAATATGGCAAGCAGTACTAGTGTATCATAACGGTCACCTTACGCACAAATTTTTCCATTCAAAAACCATCCCAATTCCTTCCAGTTCCCCTCGCATCTCATTTCAATTATTTCCCTATTTTTATTCCACACGGTACTCTCTCTCTCTCTCTCCAGCTCGCACAAAAACTCAAGACAACAAAGGAGAGAAAAATGGTAACAGAGATAGGAAAAAAGCTTGAGAAATCAGCAGCAGCAGAAGAAGAAGAGGAGAAAAAAATCCCAGTATTCACAGTTCTGAAGAACAACTCCATCCTAAAGAACATTTTCTTAGTAGACTCTCCTCCTCATCCCCTACTATTGCCTTCTTCTACTTCTACTTGGATGATTGCCTAAAGAAGAAGGGAAAAAAGAAGAATTATTGGAAGAGATTTTGGTGGTTGGTAGACACCCAGATTGCAATATCACCTTGGAACATCCAAGCATCAGCAGATTCCATCTCCGTATTCATTCCATTCCCTCTCTTCAGTCCCTCTCTGTCTTCGACTTATCCTCTGGTATTCTTGTTTCATTGTTATTATTTTCTTTTTTTATTAACTTTGTGTGATTTTGGTCAATTTTTTATGGGTTTTTCTTATGTGGGTTCTTGATGATACTTCGATTTTCAGATTGTTCTATTTGTTAGTGTTTTGTCCCCTTAGATGAGTTTTCTTCAATGTGGTTTTCAGAAATTTGCTGGATTCTTGATTCTTGATTGTTCGTAGATAATTTGAGTTGTTCACATATGGGTTTCTTTTCCATTTCACCAATTGATGGAATTTTATTGTGTCTTTTTCGTCTTCAGAATGTGTTATAGTTGATTGGTTCTTCATATTTCTTGAAATAAAAACTGATTGATTTTTTCCCTTTGTACCAGGAATATGTTTTTGTTGTTTCTTTTACTGATTGATTTTTTTCCCTTTGTACCAGGAATATGTTTTTGTTGTTTCTTTTACTGATTGGTGATATAGTTTCTTATATGCTAATGAATCTTATATGTTAATGAATCAGGTATGTGTTAATTGTTGTTCTGGGATTTCTTTTGGGAGGGGGCGAGGGTGGGGTGGTTATTAATCATGAATTACTAATTATTTTGCTGCTGAGACGTATCTTGTACTTGTTTATCTATGTTCTGGATCCATTTATCATATGATGGATGTTTGATTTTGTATACATAGGTTTTTCATGTGTTTGTTTTCAAATTTTTAATCCTGTGTCCTCTCCATTCTGGTGATGATTTGTCCTCAATTTAATTAATCTGCTTTGGAGACGTATCCTATATTTGCTTGTTTGTGTTCTGGACCTTGTTTATCATCAGGTAGTTGTTTGATTGCGTAGATAATCCGTGCGTCTTTATGAATCTTATTTCCTCTACTATGGTGACAGATTGGTGATTTGTGTGTATACCACTATTTATGAACAACAATTGGAGATGAATTTATGAAATTTCGTAGATTTTAAGTATTTATTGTTCTTTTCAGTACATGGAACTTTGGTGTCTGGGAAGAAGATCGAGGCTGGTGTTCGAGTAGAGCTCAATGAGGGGGATACACTGCAGCTTGGGGGATCAACTAGAGTGTACAGACTGCATTGGGTGCCACTGAGCCATGCCTATGATATGAATAATCCTTTTGTGCCTCCATTGGATGAGCTAGAGCCGATGGAAGAGAAAGCAGAACAAACACATCCACATCAGGTGACCTTAAAGATTCTAATCTGCAATTTTTAGACAATGATGCTGTTTGACGGATTATGTGTTAATTTTCCTTCTTTGGTTATTTGATTTTACAGGATGAGGATGGCTCTTGCCTT
Source organism: Mitragyna speciosa (assembly GCA_024721245.1). Taxonomy (NCBI): domain Eukaryota; kingdom Viridiplantae; phylum Streptophyta; class Magnoliopsida; order Gentianales; family Rubiaceae; genus Mitragyna; species Mitragyna speciosa. The sequence continues at coordinate 12,244,502 of CM045568.1, forward strand.
CAAGATGACCAAACTGAGTCTATGGATGATTATGTTGATGGTTTAGATTTATTATTTGCTGATGTGACTATGACATCACCAATGAATGCACCTCTATTGCCTGAAGCCATGAAATCATCATTTAGTTTTGAAGAGGATACAGAGAATAAGATACCCTCTGGGGAGACACTTCCGCAGAGTGATTTTGTCTTGGAACTTGATAAAGAAAATAGTAACCTGCAAATCCATTTTGCTTCTCCTGTGTCTCAAACATTTTGTGAAGCAGAGGATCCTGAGAGTCCCCTAGTAATATCACATAAAAGGTCTGGTGTGAGCATTTGGGAAAGAAGGGGTAAATCTGCTTCAGTTCATATTCAAACTGGCAGAGATAGACAAAATTGCACAAACGCTGATACTGATCTAGAAGTGGAATTAGGGAGCAATAAGAATGTTACAACTGGATCAATTCCAGAAGATCTACTTACTGCTGCAGATTCAGTTGAAGGAGAAGTTTTTACACCAGAAAAAGAGAATTACACTCCTGATACCCCTCTAAATAGGCCATCAAAGGAGATAAACCCGGACAAAATGAAATATGGTTTATGTGGGAATCCTTTGCTTTCTTCTATGGATAAGGAAGACTGAAGAGGCTTTTACACCAGACAAGGAGAACATTACTCCCAAATCTCATTTAATTAGGTCCATGAAGAAAATGGGAATGTTGGAAGAAATTAACCATCCGAAAACATATAGATCATCCCCTTTGAAGAGTGCTGGTTCATATAACCATGACAAGGTGGACATGCTCCTACTTTCAGGTAATGAAGATCAATTAAACAAATTACTTTCAAGAAAATATATCAGCAAATCGTACATCCAGAAGTCTAGCTAGGTCAGAGGCAGATATCTTGAAGGTTAGAGAAGATAGGATTCCCTTTCGGTCTTTACTGGTGAACTCAAGTAAGACCAAATCTGAAGCTTCAGACCTAGAAGGAACAACAAGAAGCTGCATATCTGTTAATAATCCACAAACGAAAGTGGCCTACTCATCCTTTTCAAGTAAGTGTTGATAAGTTCATTGTCTGTTGTTCTTTAAAGTCAATAAATCAGGATCTATAACCTTTATTGTTAGATTATCTTATCACATATTTTGGATTAAATTTGCTGTGAACTATAGTTATAAAGAAAAATATTGGTGCCAGGTAATCTCTTTGAGTAGCTATATTTTGTACTTCGTGGTTCAGACTTGCATATGTTAATGTATTTGAGCACCCTTATTAGAGGAGTTACAAATTTCTAATGCTTATATTCCTTGGAAGATTATCAAGGATACTCTCATAAACATAAGGAATAAAATTGCAGAGCTCTTCTGAGGAAGATAAGATGTGGACCATGGTTGTGGACACTGCTTGTTTGCTAGACAAAGAATCAAGGAAAGCATTGCAGCTCATGGAAGGACTCCGTGGAACTAGTTTAGTCATTCCTAGAGTTGGTAAAAAACTTTTTTCGTGTCAATTGCACCAATCAATTATGTTCTGCATTCCTCTCTGATTTATTGTTGATAAATCCTGCTGATTTTCAGTCATAAGGGAACTAGACTGCATGAAAAGACACTGGTACCTTGTTTAGAAGAACAACAGGGGTTGATTCAGCATTACAGTGGATTGAACAATGCATGGTGAATGCAAAATGGTGGATTCATGTGCAGAGTTCAGTGGAAGATTTGAGACCAGTTGCGCCAACCCCTCTTGCTTTTCCTTTATCTGAATCCAATGAAGAGAAGAGGTTTTCAATTGGCTCAGTTCCATTTTCTCCTTGTGGTAGTTTACTGAATATGGTTTCACCAACAACAGAAGACCATGTCCTTGAATGTGCTCTTTTCTTCAGAAGAATTAGGAACAATGGACAACTTGTCCTTCTTAGCAATAATGTTACTCTCAAGATTAAGGCCATGGCAGAAGTAAGGCTACCATAAATCCCGACCTTCTTCCATAGTTTCCCTTTTGCATAGACAATTTTATTGCATAGGCAAGGTGCTATTTGACTGACTTATGTTATTTGTGATAGGGTTTCCGCTGTGAGACAGCAGGGGAATTCCGAGAGCGCCTAGTGAACCCATTCTCAGAGAGATTTTTGTGGACTGCCAGCTCCCCAAGAGGACCTACTTGGTCTTGCCTTGATGATGTTGTTCTTAAGGAGAAATACTACGATCGCCCTTCTAGAAAGCAGTTGAAATTAGGAGAAGCTGCGAAGGGCTTGAAGCTCATATTGCTTCACAATTCCCATTACAAGCAGATCAGCTCAGTTAGCTAAGCAACCAAAATGTTGATTCCCACACGCTCTTCTCAATCAACAATTAAGATTTAGACATCGTCTCTTGTTCTTTTTGGATTATAAACCTTGTCTATCTCGTGAAAATCATTGTTTTATTGTTTGGAATTGGTACTAAGATATCAGACACTTTAATTTCCTGGCATATGATCTTTCATTGGTGTCATGGTATAAGTTGTAACTCAAGTGGAAGCGATTTTCCCCTCAGTGACTGGAAATACTAAAAGTAAAACTTTAAAAGTGCTAAAAGCACGAGTCTGGAGTCTGCAGACCCCATCTAGGCTTTCAGAGGCCGTCATGATATGAAAATCGTTGGCATCCCAGCTCTGGGGTAAAGACTCTTCAGGGGGTAGGCATTTTTTAGAGGAGGTGAACTGGAACTTTGAAAAAGAACCTCGAAATTTTTTGGAAAGGTTTAATGAAAAGAACAAGTTGGACTTAGAATCCGACTTAAACACCCGACTTGTAAAGATCAATTCAAGCGGTCGTTGATTGGTTTGTCACAGGGGTGATATTCCAGTAGCCATGTAGCATGGAAATATTTGTCTTCAAATAAAAATAAATAATTGCATAGAAACTTGTCACTCCCAACTTTTTACTAAAAAAATTGGCTTGAATTCTTTTGTTATTCATTTTTGTGTTGTGCTCATGTTACAAAACGGTAACTGTATTTCGTTAATTATGCCTCTTAAGAGAGAGACACATGTAACTCTTTTAATTGGTGTATTATAAATATAACACTACAAAATGTACCAAGTACCAAGAGTACCAGCGTCAAAAACCAAAAAAAAATTTTTTTTCAACTCATTCAGAAATATTTTTTTTTTGGATATAGTTATCTATATAAATAGCACTTCGGGCCCTTAACATTGTGTCTTTCACGTCCTCCGTTTAAACTACCCAAATTTCAGAGCTTTGCTGTTCATATATTCTCTGACTTTCCTAAAAATGTCTATGATCTGATTTTTGAACACAATATTGTTCAATAAAAATGATTCAAATACAGATTTTATATACACTGCACTTCTTTTATTATGTGGAAAAGCCTAAAATTCATGACTTCTAATACCTCAAGTTTTCATTTCGAAATGGTGAGCACAAGGAATAAAGTTTTCAATAATTGTTACAAAATAAAAAAAATGAAAGTGTATGGCTTGTATAAACAATTATCCATTATCCAACCATATTGAAAAAAAATGCAGCACACGCACTTGCATCACTGATAACCAAGTAGATTCATTTGACCAAAAACGCTAGTGAGACCCAAGCTAGCTTTGTCATTTCAACTACTAGCGTATGCTAAGTCAAGACGGCAGCAGCCAGAAGATATCAAGATGAGTTGATAATTTAAGTTTAACAGTTCAGGTGGTACTTACGTTTGGCAAGGCTTAATACGGTTTACACTGGCCAGCCAGCTAACTTGAATTGGTCTAGCAGAAATGGAAGGAAACTGAAACTCGTATTCAAGGAGATTTTGAAATGTTGCATCATATTGAAAAAGTTCAGATTAAGGTAAGACTTCCGCCAAACTGTTATCCATTCTTGTTTTGGTCCACAATATACGGTTAGCCTGCCAATCTGAGCCAAGTGGAAATGACATTCGCATATGGAATAGCATATGTTTAGTAAAGCCAGGCAAACGTTTAACAACCAACGGCAGCGGGTTGGCGTACTAGGTGAGTTAATGAAACCGCTACAACAAGAAGCTAACTATTCGGTCCAAGAACCTTTTCAACACTCATGCACCACCAGCAGAACATGAGCAATCTTAGGCCAATGAGAGGAGCATTTTTTGTTTTTTATTTTGGGTAAAAATAAGATATAGCATTTCAATAGTGTACCAACATACAGGTGCTAAAAAACAAAAGATTTTATTTAATGTCACAGGAGAACCAACAGCCTATCAATATCAATATCAGCGATGAAAATACAATTCATAGTACTGAAAATCAATGTAGATGTTATTGTAGATTACCAGAACCTGAAAATCTTCCCGTCTTCTGAGGGTATTCAGATGACCCCGATAGCAGAAAAGAGAAGGAACCTTCTGAGTCTTCAAAAGGGGGTCTAGGAAATTCATGGAACCCACTAAGATTATTTGGATCAAAGTTCAAAGGTGAGAAATAACTGGCAGGATCATCTACACTTCCTTTACCGTCCATAACGTTTTGAATCTGGCTTCCACTAGGAGCATTTGACGGGACATTGAAATCTATTTGCTCCACTTTATTTACTAGTTCATTGCTTTGCCCTCCATCTGAGTGCCCAGCTAATACTTTAGATTCATCCACAGGAATTGCTGGAGTATGGCCTTGAAAAAGAGCAATATGTCCAAAAAGCTTATCTTTCCTGGAAAAGGTTGTTCCACATGAACAAAGCCACTTGTCTCTGCCACAATGTTTTTCATGCGTTTTGAGATCAGCAACAACTGAGAATTTCTTCGTGTGGCATCGACTGCAAATGTAGCTCTTGTCGCAATGAGTTCTCTTATAGTGATTCTTCACACATAATATGGTCTTGAGAGGCAGGAATTTTTTATGGTCCTTATTGCGCTTGCAGCCAACAAAAGGACAAGAGTACCTCTTAATAAGTGTTGGTTCAGAAGTGGATTCCTTGTTTGGCTTTGCAAGAGCAGCAGGAGTTTTGTACTCATCCCCATGACCTCTCATGTGCATCCTCAAATTTGCATCCCTTTTAAATCCCTTCCCACAAATGGTGCAGAAGTGAGTGTGAGGAGCAAGAATTTCCTCTTTCTCTAGTTGCAAAATTTCATAAGAACCAGGTGGTAGGTTCTCTCCTTCATCAGCATCTTCCTCATCCTTAGCTTCGTGCTCTTCAACCACATGGTTATGTTCAATCCCAGCATTCCCTGTTAGATCCATTTCATTGGATTCGTCTTCCACCTTTTTCACATTACACTGTACTACCCTACCACCATTGTCCAAACCTGTTCCAGAAGGAATTACGGATCCTCCAAACTGCCCAAGCTGAGTGATAGGAGGACTAAGAGAGGAAAGGGAATGCTTCACAGATGGAAGAAGACTCCCAGCAGTAGATATTAATTGAACAATAATAGAAGTGAGATCAGCAGTGATAAGCTGCTGTTGCTGAACCAAAAGTTCATTTGATTGGCTAGCAGCTTGACCTCTCCGCCCAACAATCAGATGTACCAGCTCCTGGAGTTGATGAACCTTTTGCTCCAGGAATGAGAGATTATATAGCATCCCTCTAGGATCCCAATCATGGACATTATTTGAATCAGAAGTTTCTCGAATTCGATTATCTTCATGACCATGATTTTTCATTTGGTTATTAGCTCCGCAAGCAACTGCAGATAAATTCTCTGATGGACGGCTAAATTCAGAGAACTGTTGTTCAATCCTAGCTCGATAATCCATAAATGAAGAATCTTCCCACTTCTGCTGCTGCAAGCTAAAATTTGGAAAAGATTGGTGGTCGGGGGATAAATTATTCAGTGCATCACCACCAGACGAGGATGACTTTGTCCATTTGTTAGCACGCAGCCTCTCATCAGGATCCATATTAAATCAACTTCTCAAAGCAACAACAAAGAAAGACTAAATAAACTGCAATTTAAAGGAAGGAAAAAAAAAAAAAAAGGACCATCAGAATCACATGATAACTCAACTCAAGTACAGAAACAAGATGACTACGTAACTGCTAAAAATCAATATTTATTTAACAAAATAGAAGTAATAACAGACCACAGAACTATTAATGCCTCTTTGGCAATCCAAAGACCAAAAAGGTAATAACTTGGATCTTTCAAAGATTTAAAACCTCCAACACCACTCTGAATCTGCTTTCTTTAGAACCTATTTTTCTTTCTTTTTGTGAATCACTTATTGATATTTAAGCTGAAGTCAAGAAGCTGCTAAAATTCCGATCTCATTTATAAATCCCCAAACTCAAATTTCATCACTCGGGTCAAACTAACATTATCACAAGTTTAAAACAGCTTCCTCCAGACAAACATCAAGCAGAAAAATAGCAAATATTTCGCTAACAAAAGAACATGTGTACCTCAATCTCAAAATCAAAACTCCAAGGTCTCAAGCATCACTCAATTAATCTTCAAAAACCCATTTCACAAATTCCAAGAAACACATCAAATATCAAATAAAAATCCAATCTTTCCTCAAACTCGATTGCACAATACAGCTAACGCCATGACTTCAAACAAATAACTAGAACAGGCGCAGTCTTATTTATTGATATTAGAAGGGAAACAAGAACTACAAAAAATAAATTAAAAAATAAAAGTTGAAAGAATAATAAAAGAAAATAAAAAGCTGAGAAACAGACTGACCAGATTCAAGATTATGCTACTCCACTTTTCTGTTGTGAGCAGGCTCGAGACATGTATCCTAAGGATGGAATCGGTTTCTTAGCATAAGAGATGAGAAAGAGGGACGAAGCTGAGTTCAGAAAATACAAATATTAGTATTATATACATTTAACATCTGCACCTTCTCAGCGGGGAGTGATAAGAGTTAGATTCGATAACTCAACAATTGGCGTGCAATGTAATTGTTTTGAATAATTAAATAGGTCTTTACACACTATTTTAATTTTTAAAATACAATAATCAAATAGGTCTTGGGCACTATTTTATATATATATATAATAGTTAGTAAATAATTAAGGAGGCGTTTGGTTCAAATTTTTCAATCACTATCACTTTGGATATTATTAACCCTACTATGAGTATGGATTTTGATGATTCCCCCCAACATGTTTGGTTTAATAATGGAATGGGTATCATTATAAGAATATTTGTTTGGTATACTGAAATGACTTTCAAGTAAATTTTAAAATTTTAAAATTTTTATTTATGATATAAATAAAATAGGTCTTGGACACTATTTTATATTTATGATATAAATAAATTTTTATTTATGATATAAATATAATAGTTATTGTATTTTAATTTTTAAAATACAATAATCAAATAGGTCTTGGACACTATTATATATATATATATATATATAATAGTTAGTAAATTAAGTATATTTGGAGACATTATTTCATACTTGGCACTTGCAAATGGTATGGAATGGAAATGGAAAGCATTTACAATTCATTCATTTCATCTCATATTTACTAAGGATCTTTTAAGTTGGAAAATTTCATCCTAACCTTCTAAGATTTAACTTGAACTGGCCAAAATAATAGATTGTCAAATTTACCCTCCTACCCCTCTATCATGTTTTGCTCGTTAATACATAGTCTTATGTCTTTAAAAAAAATTATTTTTATGTTTATTTGTTCTTGTATGATTTGTATTGTAAATTTTTAAACTATTATCTATTTTAATTAATAATTGTTCGACTAATTTGTTTAATCACAAACATGAATTTTTACCTTTTTTAGGAAACCTTTTTTTTTTTAAATATGTAAGTACTTTTTAATTTTTATATAGAGTAAATGGGAACACAATAAATAAAAAATATATGAATTGTTATTTTTTAGTTATCAGTTGTTATTCTAATTACTGTTCTCTTTGTCTCAAATTGAATCGCTTGGTTTGACTTTTCATGAGTATTAAGGGAGGATAGCTGATTTTATCAATTTAAATAATTAGAAGGAAAATTTTGAGATCCACAATATTTATTAATTAAATTATAAGAAAATAGTGGAAAACATATAAGTTCATCTACATTTGTAATGTATATAGTTTAAATTTTTCATACATGAAAAAGTGAACATTATTTTGGAATTGACTGAAATGACAAGTAATTTAATTTGGGACGAAATGAATAGTTCTTATACATTGCTCATCTGATTGCTAATCTACGTAAAACCTTTTTAAATAACTATTCATATTGGGTAATCAACTAAATAACATAATTCAATATTCAATTACATATCGAATTAATGTGTGGTTATGTTATTTTTAATTGTCAAAGCAAAATTATTGAATTTTTTCATACTTTACAAAGTAGAACATAACATAAAAAAGGTGTTAATCTTTTTACTACGAATCATGGGAATTTTAAGTCAAATTATTATGAATTTTATTTACATTCTGATATTTAAAAATGATTATACTAAGCATTTCAGCCTTATCATAGATCCTACTACATCTATAAATTTCAAACAATTTTTTATTTACACCATTTAATATTTCCACATTTCACCCGGATAGATAAATTCACATGGCAATTCCTCTTCCATTGTTGTGAAGCCACTCGAGCCAATAACACTTTGTTTCTTGGTCAACTCATTTTATTGGTGGGACCATGATTTTAAGTTTTATATGCACTAAAAACAGCCGATCATATCATGGACTTGGTTTTGGGTCCCACAGAGAGTATTGGGGCAAAAACCAGGATCACATCCGTTGCTTTTGTGGTCAACAATGATTGCATGGATTACATCATCTCGGAGGTTTTTCTTTTGATTTCTCATCTTGGGCTGACAGCCTCGAAATATTACGAGGATCAAACTATTTAACATCAATATCAATTACATTCCACTAAATAAAGTGTATTTTTCATGGGGTGGATATTGAAGAAGAATGATCTACTTTAACTATATGACGAGATGTAATCGATATTATTGTATCACTTGACACTATTACATATAGTGATTTCATTATGTAACACCTTCTTATAGACAGACTTTTAAAATATCTGTTGATTAAATTTTCGAGTAATTCATGAAATGGACAAAACTTTTACTTAATTTCTATTGAAGCCATTACTAAAAAAACAATTAAGTGTACATTTTTGTACAAAACGTAAATGCAAACATATTAATTTTGACACCTTCACCTTTTTTTAGGAAAACAAATTTTCCATTCAAACGTAGAGGTCCAACTTTTTGTTTTAATATTTACAGTAGCGATATTGCTATTTTATTTTTTGCCATTGACACTCCACTTACTTCAAGTTGTCTTGCAAATTTTATAAGAAAGATGTACTGCTATTAACAAAAAGTGAAGTTTCAATATTCTCACAGAAATTCGCTTAATTGAGATCCTCCTATTTAGACAATGGGGAAATTGTGTTCAAATTTTGTCATGTTTATTAAGCAGCAAGATGATGCATATTTTATTTATTTTACTAATAATATCGCTAATTCTGAAAGTAAAAGCTCAGTGTGCATTGCTTAGTAGTTTGAGTTCACCCAACGATAAGTTAATTCGAGTTTCTACAAGATGCAATTTGAGCTTAGAAAGTTATATGTAATTAAGTTAACAATTTATCTTTCAATATGGCTCTCAATTTTCTTGTTAATTTTTCTTTTTAAATACATATAAGAACAAGATTAAAAAGACAAAGGAATTTAAATCAACTCATGAACAAAAATGACTATATGTGTGTGTGAACACATATATTGTGCGTGCACGTGAGTATGTACATATATTAGCAATGACACACGTTAGAGGTTAATAAAGTTAGAATACAATTTATTTGAAATTTGAAAACTTCTAGCACAATCTACCCTCTGGAATTTTTTTAAGGACAATCTGTATATACCATCCGATCCTAGCTTCCACCATCTGATGTACTTAATTTGGCATGCTATATGACGCTTAAAAGAAAAAACATACACTTCATTTGGATGGTTGTTTTTTGACATACTCACTAAAAAGTATTATTGTACCGGTTTTAGAAATTTTTTTTGATAAATATGTATGTGAAATAAAAAGTTAGTTAGAAAATGTGTTGGAAGTTTTTTAGAAACATGTTTCTGAAAAACAAAACCAGACAAAGTGTATAATTTCTCTTCTTTATTTGTTTCCCTTGTTTTTTAATTAAGCTATTTTCAAATTTAAATAAATCAAAATTTTTTTGCAGTCCAGAAAGGTTCATGCAAAACCCTTGACCAAATTACTCATAAAGGAGTGAGGAAAAGACAAAAGTGAATTTGTTTTGCTTTCTTATTTACAAATATTACTCTAAGTGAATATATGGTTGACCAAGCAGCCTGGATGATTCTGTCTTCCTACGAGGCTGATTCTGTCTTCTTACGTATTTCCACAGCTATTTCCGCGTTTGCTCGCCACACCTATATTGACTTGATGACACAAACACATTACAGATTAAGGTTTTTTTCATTATTCAATAGCGAGCCATCTAGAGATTTCAAACAGATGCTTTATTTTAATGGGTATTTTTAACATCATTACGTCTTGGAGATGTCAAATTGAACTTCGAGGCTTTGATTGATTGAGGTTACCAATTACCAGGAAGCTTCCCTACCGATAAAATTAATTCAAGAAACAAAAGGGTAAGCACTTAAGGTGTACCTCTTGAAGTTTTTTTTTTTTTTTTCTTTTTCTCCCATATTTTACCACTGTATTTGTTATAGTTTGCGAAATATACGTGGACTCAAATTGGGGAAAAGCAAAACATGAAGAAGGAGAAATATGACCATAATTTCCTATGGTCTGTTCTAATTGATGGATTTAAATTCAAGAAATGATTTTGTGTAAATAAATTTGGAAAAAAGAAGAATTTGAAATGATACTGAATTTGTATAAATTTGAAATCCGTTAATTTTAACCTTTCAAATTCATTTTTTAAATCCACCAATTTTGAAATTTCAAATTCATTTAGTTAGTCAAATTTAGATTCAAATATCTCATGAAGCATTCGAAATCCAAATCCACCCAAGTTTATGTGTCCAAATGGAAATGAATTACTTTTGGACTTGTTCTCAACTGAATTTTTGGACATGCCTTTTGATTTTGATTTTGAAAAAAATTATTTTGTGATGTTTTTAGCTTTTTTCCCTTCTGCTTTTAAATTTTTTACACTAAAACCGAAATAACTTTAGACCTGCTGTGAATTTAAAATTTTAGTTTTTTTTTAATTGGCTTTTGCAAGAATTAGAATGAGTAAGGGAAGCAAATGCAGCAGCTGATTTCTTGGCTACAATGCACAGAGTGGACGATTTCATCACTTCATCAGTCAGTACTTTCCCTTAAAAGTTTCGAGCTATTCTTGAGTCTGATAGAGTAGGAATTCCTTACATTCAAAAACGCCCTGGATGAAAATGTATTATATTTATTTAGTCTTTTCCTTACCTTATTGCTTTGTAAGGGAGTAGTACTCCTTTTTTATAGCTTTTCATTTATATTCTTCATGTAATGGAGGTTTTGGTCTAGTCCCCCTCCTTCCCTTTTTATTTTTATTTTACTTATTAATAAAATTTGGGGTTGGCTCCTCCTCCCCGTGTACGGGGTTTTGCCAAAAAATAAAAAATAAAAAAAAGAATGAGTAAAGAAATCTCTTTGTATCCTTTATAGCAGTTGCGGGATACATAATCAGAAGTTGTGGGACGGAAATTATTTGATTGCCAATGAGCAATGTCTTTATGATGGTGCTGTAAATAATTCTTAGACTCGAAATCACCATAATTATTGTAAATTAACTCTATCAGTTATTGCTTTTATTGAGTCGCTCTTATCATTCAAGCTGTATACAATATGAAGCAACGAAAGACACATGAATTACCATACTTAATAGTAAAAATGTATTATCTGTAATAGCCAGTTATTAAAAACATTAATTCAAGAAATCTTTATGCAAAGTAGAAGAAAATTTGAGAATGCCTCTAATACACACTTTGATAAGTAATATATTTATGTATTTTAGTATATGGCTTAATATATGTTTTGGTTTGTTTCTAATACACACACATACCTTTTTTTTTCTTTCACATAGTTGCACACACTTTCATACATACATTTTTATAGATATACACATAATTTCCACCACACACATTCTCACACAAAAATATATTTTTCCTCTATCTCTCACAAACAAATAAGATATCTCTCTCATGCACATAATCAATAAATTATTTCAAAATCTTAAAATAAAAATTATTATATTTACAAGGTGAGATATTTAAATCCAGTGCATAAATTCTATTAATTATCAAACAACTTTATCAATTTCGTGACTTAATACTTTCAATACTACATTTCAGATTCCAAACTTCAGACTTCTGTTTTATCAAATGCCACCTAAGTGGAACATAATAGGTGAAACGATATTAATTACATAATAATTAGGCAAATTCACGAAGTGGGATTTGTGCAAATACTTATTATCTAGGAGAATTTGTAAACCAATATGCTTAGCCTTCTTAACATTAAATTTTTTGCACATAAATACCTCACATGAAGAATCTTCTCGATGATTCTCCAACGATTGAATTGAACCAAACTCTTGAGTGTCAGCTTCCTTGGAAAAATCATAGAAAAGTGTAGAAGAAAGAGAAATCGATTTGGGTTTCTAAAATGCTGGAGGTAATTTTTCTCTCTTTCCTCCACTATGGAGGTTTTGAAATCTTTCCATCACTAGTTTATTTTAGGTTTTAGGAGTCATACTTGTCGATAACACATTTCTTCTATACATACAAATATTGAGAAATGATGAAATGGTGATTCCAACTTTAGAAACTCCAGTTCTGGTGTGAAAATCTCGTATATCTTTAGCATCAAAACTATATGGTAAAAGTTGGAAACCGTGCTAGTAGATGCTCCAAGAGTTGTTAATATACATTTGGCATGAATTAAGTTTTGATTGATTTAAAGTCATTAGGACTTTAAGGGTCAATTTTGATTTTTGGTACAAATTTTATCATTATAGTATTTTCTTTGTTTAAAATTTTGATCAAATATTATGACTCCTTGTTGTCTTTTAACTTCGATGTTCTTCTTGAGTAGTTTAAGTTCTCTTGATTTAAGTTTGCATAATTCCTTTCAACCTCTTGATCATGATTGAGGTGCTGTTTTGGAACATTTGAGGTTCGTCTAGGCCTTCGCATATTAGATGATTAAAGAAGTTAATAAGGAGTCATAACATTCAAATGCCTTGAGTGTGTGAAGTTTGAGTAGATAATGCTGGAACTGATTTTTTTTTTTTTTTTGTTACGCCTTAAATTTGATCATGTTTATTGTAACTCAATTGTAGATATGTGGATTTTCTATAATGAAGTGTTTTCGTTTTGGTGGTGGGAAAAAGTGACCAACACTTGTCTCTTATAGTTAAGCATAATATTTTTTCGATTTTGGTTGCGTGTTCTTTTGTTCATGCTGCTTGTAAAGTTGAAGAGGGGAGATTATTATAGGAAACATTGTTATCTGATATGCCATCATAGGTCCTTGTTTGGTTTGTGGGGACTTTAATGCTCTCTTGAGGAATCGGAAAAGAAAGGAGAACGTCCTTTTCAATTCTCCAAGGCCTTGGAATTTGACTACTTAATCTCTTTGGTAGGTCTCTATGATGCAAGTTTTTAAGGATCACCCTTCTCGTGGTGTAATAATAGATATGGGAAAGCTTAGATTTGGAAAAGGTTGGACAGACTTATGATTAATATGAGTGCTCATAAGTGGGAATAGAAGTACCGGTGATTCATCTCCAATTTCGCTGACGATGGAAACAAAATTGGACAATAAGCCTCAAGCTTTTAGATTCGTCAATGCATGGGTAGATAGTCCAAAGTTTAAGGACTTGGTGAAAAATTCTCAGCAACAAAAATGTGTGGCATCTCCAATGAGGTCGATTTACTTAAAACTAAAGAGATTGAAGCAATATATAAAGGAATGGAATTGTAGCCAGTTTTGGAAATATTCATTTAGATATTAAAAATGCAAAAGTGGAACTTGAACAGGCTAAAAGATGCCTTCAAGAGGAAATGTTTAATCATGCTCAAGAACAGTTGAATGCCTTCCGGGCAAAATTACGTAGAGCTTTGGTAATTGAAGAGAAGTTTTGGAAGCAAAAATCTAGGTGTGAAATGGTAAGATGTGGGTGGTAAAGTTACAAATTCTCTTATTCAATTGTGAGGAAATGAATGGTTAAATCGGTGATTCATGGAATTCAAGATGTGTCTGGAAGATGGCTGAATTAAGAGGAGGAGATTGCAAAGGAAGCTATTAATTTCTTTTCATCCCTTTTTTTTAGCCAAGCAAACTGATTCTTCTTATGAATGGCTTGAAGGCATTATCCCAAAATTGGTGATTGCACAAGATATGACAAATTAGAGGCTATCCTGACAGTTGAAGAGGTTAAAAAAGTAGTGTTTGAGATGGATGGTGATAGTGTAGCTGAGTCGGATGGCTTCATAGGGAAATTTTACATATCATCATGGGAGATTAGTGGACAGGATATATACAATCCAGCTATAATCCTAATTTTGATGATAACAAACTACAATGCTACTAATTACCCATGTTTAGAATTGTTGTGAAGTATTAAACAGGGTTTAAGTGGATATGTTCAAAGCAGAAGAATGTATCTGAAAAGCAGAAAGGATTGGCTACCAGTTCAGACGACAATTCATTTCTTCGGCCGTTCGAAGCTCCTTTGGGTAGCACTTCGGACGTCCTATCAATTATCCAAAGGTGTTTCAAAAATTCTAGAAACCTTCGGACACATAAACAAAGACTTCAAACGTTCTATCAACCATCCAATGACATCTTAGAAATTCTAGAAACTTTCGGACGTAGGTTTGGACGTCCTATCTATCATTTGATAGTGTTATAAAAATTTCAAAAACTTTTGGACGCATATTTGGCCAGTCCTTCTATAGTCCAGAATTGATAGAAGATATACATAAACTTTCAGCTACTGGATCGAACGAGAGTTGTCTTCTTCGACCGTTCGAAGAGATCAAAATCTATTCAACAATGAAAACTTTGGATGTTGGTTCAGACAGTGACTTGGAGGATAGGCCAGCCGAACGTTCTAATGGCTAATTTTTCTGTATTTAATGCTTGACTGTTGGGAGGTGATTCAAGGCTACTTTGGAGGATGTATAAAAGCAATAGCATATGAATCAATGAGCAACTGTTGTATTGAACAATATTAAGCATTGAATAGCACTTTGAGCAAGAAAAATTAATTTTCTTTGTATTTGTGAGATAGTTTTTGAATCTTTCATTGAAAGAGTGATCCTTCAATATAGTTGAAAGGATAGCTTATTAGCTATAAAATTTCATAGCTCAACTAGAAGTATGTGTAGGATGAGTAAGAAGTGAGTCTATCATTGTACAAGTTGATACAGAGTCATCTTCAAGTGAAGGGATTCAAGTATACTACAACTTTAAGTTTGGTGAAACTTAGAAGTTTTTGTGGTTTGATTTATTCTAATCCTTTTTATCACAATTTCAGTGTATTGTTATCTTTGTAATATTTTTATTCCTTTAACAACTTGGTTGATCACTTAGTTAACTTGGTAAATTTCAATTTTGTGATAATTTGCTATAACAAAGTTAAGTTTGTAAAGGAACCTAATTCACTTCCACTCTTAGGTTGCACATAGGGTCTACAATTGATGTCAGAGCTTGGACTCCATTTTAGTAGTCTAACAAGTTAGGAGAGATCATGGCAATCTCTAACAATGTTTTGTTTCTAAAAGGCCAATCTATTACTAAACCTCCTATGTTTAATGGGGTGAACTATGTAAGTTGGAAGGTAAGAATGGAAATATTTTTACAATCCATCGATATTGAGTTTTGGTATATTGCAAATGAGGGTCCTTATGAGGCATATATTGATGATCCTACTATAAGTACCTGTAGATCAAAGACTAGACAAGAACTCACTCCTACTGATAGAACCAACCTCACTCTCAATGCTAAGGCAATGAATGTATTGTACAATGCTTTAGATGCCAATGAGTCCACTAGAGTGAAGGGATGTAAGATGGCAAAAGAAATTTGGGACAAGTTGAATGATATTCATGAGGGTAGTGATAGTGTTAAGGAGTAAAAGAAAGCCTTACTTGTCACTAAGTATAAATCATTCAAAATGAAGCCTCATGAGAATATAGACAAAATGTATTGTAGATTCAATGATATCATCAAGGATCTTGATGCATTACAAAAAGAATATACTTTGGATGAGAAAAATAGTTAGATATTGAATGCATTGCCTAAGGAATGGAAGAGCAAAGTCACGGTTATAGAATAACCCAAAAATTTGAATACTATATCTATTGAATCTCTTATTAATTCTCTAACTTCTTTTGAATTGAATTTGAAATTTAAGATTCAAGAGGAGGAAGAGATGAAAGTAAAAAAGAATATGGCATTGAAGTCTTCACAAGAAATTAAAAAAATAAGTCTTCACAAGATGATAAAGACAACCTTTCAATAGATGGTGAAGATTTAGACATAGAGGACAATGACTTGGCTCTACTCACAAAGAGCTTCCAGAAATTTCTCACCAACAAGAAGAGATTTAGAATAGGAGAATCAAGCAATATCAATCAATCAAGCTCCTCAAGAAATAGAGGAAAGCAAGAAGTCTCAAAGAAGCAAAATGACAAATGCTCTGAGTGTGGACAACTAGAACACTACATGAATTAGTGTCCTTCAAGGAAGAAGAAAGAAGGAAAAGGAGAAAGAAGGCAAACGTTCAACAACTTTCAAATTACATAGAATGAATGCAATTCTAATAGGGAGATTGAAGAAGAGGAAGAAACTGCTCAAATGGCATTAATGGCCATAGGTAAAAATGAGGTAATTTCAACTCACTCATATATTGATAGAAACAATTGTGATGATGATAATCTTGAGAATTTTGTGTTCAAATTATATGGTTGCTTAAAAGAATCATATGCCAAGAATAAGGAATTAAAATTAAAAAAAAAAATTTTTTGTTATGTGACAATGCTAGACTAGTGTCGTGCCCCGAAAATGGTCAAACACCCTTTTGAAGTGGGTTTTGGGTTTTAAAAAACTGTACATGTGTGAGAAAAATGAATTTTTTTTGCGAAAAAAAGTATTCTTGCAAAAATGATTTTTTTGAAAAAAAAAAAAACAAGGCTTGGACTAAAAATGCAACAGTTTTGGCCAAATATTTTGAAAAAGGGTTTTATAAAAAATGGAGTCGCCACTTGATGTTGAGTTAGAGTGTACTATGTCATCCGAAAAATCATTTAACAAAACAGAACAAATTTTTTGAAAACCCTTTTTCAACTCCGATCTATGAAAATGAGAGAAAAAGGTCCTGGAGTCACATTTGAAGAAATGGAAGACAAAGGCTCACACCTAAGGCACCCTTTCTCCCTAGTCAATACCAGTTGCAAGGTTTAGTCAAAATTTCCTAAACATAACCCTAAATTCTATCACATTTTGGACGTGTCTAAATGAATGTAAATCCTAAATTTAGTGACGTGTTCGGGAGGGATGAAATGTCACATCGAGTCTTGATCGAGATTATTGCATTAATTGCAAAATCCGAATTGAGGCCTTGAGGGAGTTACGAGTGTGGATGTAAAATGGAATGCAAAAAGAAAAAGAAAATAGTAATATAGATAATAAGTGATCGAAGAAAGTGGGATGAAGCATAATGGGTGCTGGGGACTAAAAAACTCGTAACTGACTATTCTTATTTGTAGAAGGGGAAACGGTATGCTAAGGCGTAAAGAAGGCCAAACTAGTCCATTTCCTACATGAGAAGGGTGATTATTTCTAGGTGGGTCACACAAATATTCTAAAATTCTAGCTGAAATGCAATCCAAATATCATACACTGCATATATGTCAAAAATAGGTAATGATAATAAAATATATATATAAAAATCATACAAAAATAAAAAATCCTAAAAAGAGAGAGAAAAAGCATCTGAAATAAGATGACATGTACTTTTTTTTTTAAAAGGCAAGATGACATGTACATGAGGAGTGAAACTAGCACTAAATGACCTAAGGGTCTAGCATTGGATTAGCTCATGGGGAAGTGATAAAGTCACAACTAGTGTTGGACTAATATGGTAACGTCACAAATTAAATATAAATAAAAGCATAATATAAATAAATAAGCACATAAGGGCATGTAAATCACGTAAGAGCACATAACACATAAGCATAATATCTAGATGCAAAATCTAAGGAAAGCGGCAAAAATAAATAAGTACGCAAAAAGTACATAAGCCTTAACTATTACACTAGTGGATTTAATTACACTTAAAAAGGGGAATGATAAAATAACCTATCTATTATACTTGTTTATCTAAATACAGAGATTTGTATCAGTACGGAAAGAAAGTAATCTAACTATTACATAGGCTATCTAAATACAAAATCTTGCCAAATAATAAATAGAGCCATCTATTACATTTTTTGAATAATTAAAAATTAAAAATTTGAATAATCAAACATAACATAACATAAAATGGATAGATGTTTGAAAAGTAAATGACATAAAATAAATATATAAAAAAACACATAAAAACACATAGGAGCATGTAAAAAGAAAAAATTGAAAGCGGTGAAAATACCTTTTTTGAAGACCTGGTACTAATGCTAAGAAAACAAATAACATGTCAAGGTACCTCAACATAAATAAATACAGCCTAAAAATATGTAACATTGACAAATTGGGATAAAACATAAATTCTAGCAATTAAGAGGACTACAAATGAATTTCTATACAACTTAAGGGATATAATTAGAAATTCACATAAGTCTAAGGGGCAGAGATCCAAATTAAAGTGAAGTGAGGGGGCAAAACAGTAAATCCTAGCAAAAGTAAGGCAAATTGTAATTAATTCAAGATATAACTCAAAGAAATCAAAACCTAGGGGGTCAATCTATAATTATTAGGGACTTAAATGCAAAAAATAAAAAGTCTTTAGGGCCAAGATATGATTGTTTGAAAGACTATGGGTTAGGATGTGAGTAAATTATTTGTGATGGCAAGAAAACCTAAACAAATAATAACAGTGCTTAGCCTAATTGATCGAATAAACTAACTAAATCTAAGACTAAGTGGCAACAAAGCATCAATTAACTAATATAAAAAATAAAACCAGTAAAACAAAAAAAAATCCAATTCCCTTTCCCCAATCGATTCTTCTAACACTAAAAGCCCCAAATTAAAATTTTGTCAACCCAGTTTCTTCTTCTCCTAGAAATGAATTTTCTCTCTCACTCTCTCTTTCATTCTAACCCTCTCTCTCTCTCTCTCTCATGTTTTTCTCTGTTCTCCCTCTCCCTTTCTGTTATCTCTCTTCATTTTTCTTCTCCTTTTCTTCTCTCCATTCTCTCTCGCCGATTGCTGGCCTCTCTCTATTTTTTTCTCTATTTTGTTCTTCCCCCTTTTTTCCCTCTCTCTCTCTATTTTCTCTTTTTCTCTAATTTCTCTCTATGTCGCCAGTTCTCTCTGCCTATCTCTCTCTCTCATTCTCTCTTTTTCTCTAATTTCCCTCTTTCCCGTTTTTCTTCTCCCTGTTTTTTCTCTCTTTCACTCTCTCATTCTCTCTTTCTCTCTGATTTCTCTCAAGACATTAGAACTAATTCCCAAGTCAATTTCTCCCTTAAATTACAGGAGGAGATATGCGGTAGTCGGGGGTAGTGGCGCAATGGTGGTGGTTTTGAAGTTGGGAATGATGGCAACCGAGAACTGTAGTGGGGCTAGAACTAATAAGAGTGGGGATTGGTGGTTTCTGGACTAGGGGCTAGCAGATCTTGTGGGCTTGGTATTTTGTTCGGTTGGAGGTTGATTGTATTGGTTGGGGCTAATCTCAACTTTTGTGGTGGTGGTGTGTGTATAGGTGGCGATAGAGACCTAAGTGGAGGAGTTAGGGGAGAGTAGGAGTCAAGGCCTAGTGAAATTGGATTATGAATGATATAACTCCAGTCGATGGTGATTATAGTAGTGGTCTGGTGGATATTGGGTTGTGATGGTGGCATTTGTGAGTTTTGGGCACTGATGGTTGCTATAGAGTGGGCTTGAAATGGTGGTTCTATCGGAGTGGTAACTAACGGGTGGAGGTTGTAATTTTGGTGGTGGCGGTGGTCAGTGGAGATGGACGTTGGTGGGTTTGGAATTGTGGCTATGTATGGTTTCATATTCTTTTGTAAATTGTCAACAAGAAAGGAAGACAGGGGGCGGTTGAACAAGTTGTAAGGAAATTTTTGAACAATTCAAATACTTTTTCAAAATAATCATTCACTATCTAAATAAGTTTTCCAAAAAAAATTTCAAATTCAAATACTTTCACATCTTTTCAAAAAGTCAATGAAAATGCTTCAAATAATTATTTTGAATAATTTTTCAAAAAATTAAAATCCAAACAGAGCCTATACCTTTATAGTTTGGAGCATAGGCGTGTTATTTTCTATCAACAATATGTGACCCACATACAGTAGCAAGAAAACAATAGCGCTTCTATTCACCTTCTTGTATGCATAAGCTCACTTCATTTTTGAGAAAAGTAAAATCTTTAATTATTTGATCAAAACAGAAGTTGCAACTCCTTGAAGCTTGCTTGAGGTCATACTGGACTTTTGAAGCTTACATACATTATGAGAATCAGTAGAACCCTAAAATTGTGTCCTGTACATGTTCTTTTGCAAATTCTCATTAAAGAATGTAATATTTACATCCATTTGCTATATCTCGTAATCATGATATGTAGTTACAGTAAGTAAAATCCTAATAGATTTATGCATGGCTATTGTTGAAAAGTTTCTTTAAAGTCAATACCTTGCTTTTACTTTTAACATTTTGCTACCAACCTTACTTTATAGCTAACAACATTACCTTCCATGTCAAACTTTCTTTTACAAACCCCCTTATACCCTATGAGTTTTATCCCTTCGGGTGGTTTGATCAAGGTTCATACCTTGTTGTCGAATATGAAATCTATTTCAGATTTCGTAACTTCATGCTAGTTCAAATAGTTTACATCAAACAGAGTCTCTTAGTAGCAAGTAGACTCGTCATCATCTATGACTAGTACATTATTGCTTTCACTTATAAAGAATCTATATCTCTTAGGAACATGACGTACCCTACCAAACCTACGAAGATTTTTTGTAGTTAGAGCTGTCGATTGCAGCTCATCAACATGTGGTGTAAGCTTAAGTTCCAATTGTTGATTTATGTCATTTTATGGTACTTAAACCTTTTCAATTTCTATATTTCTCCCATTATCTCTCTTGAGAATAAACTCTATTATTAGAAAGATGGTATACTATGAGACAAACACTTTTTACTCAAGGGAATTATAGAAGAAGTATCTATTGTTCTCATGAAGACACCCCACAGATACAAACTTGTAAGACTTGGCTTCGAGCTTGTCTAACATGATTTCCAAATCTTTACGCAAAACAAATTTGGTTTCTTACCGTGTCATATCCCATATGAGTGGTATCAACAGCTTAAGATGTTGCATCTAAGATGAAACCCTTAAACGAGGTTGGAAGTGTTTCATGGCTCATCATGGAACGCACCATATCTAATAGAGTGTTGTTTATCCTTTCAGACACACCATTTAATTGTGGCATGTAAGGCGTGTCCATTGACGAAAAATCCCAATTTCCTCAAGATATTAGTTAAATTCTTGACTTAAGTATTCACCACGTCTATTAGATTTACTATTCATGTAGACTTCTGCATCCTAAGTCCGCATCACAATTTGCTTGTGATTTCCTCCTTTTTTTTAATTTCTTTTGATGCCCAAACACTTATACTGTAAGATAACTCAAATGAATCATTAGCTTACTTTATCATTTGTTTGTTAATCATCAAAATTTGATAATTTAAGATCATAAGGTCTTCAATCTCTCTCTTTCTAATGACGACAAATCAAATGATGAGAAGTCATGATAAAGTAATTACAAACAACAAAAAAAACTCCCCCTTAATATGTGTCTAAGTAATTCATGATGAATTTTGGGCTTCCTCCAAGTATGTTTGCAAGAAAGTATGCTTCAATATATTACTCTCATAATTTCATATATTTTTTCCCCTTTTGGCATCATCAAAACTAGATTTGTGAGGTGTGAAAAATACAACAATCAATGCTCTCCCTCAACAATGCATATATCATTTTGGGTATGAAAATACTTTTTTGTTTTAAAAAAGCATGTGCACTCCCCCTCAATATAATTTGGTTTAAAAATACAAAACTTATTTTTTAACTTCTCCTCCTAAATATAAGCATTTTTTGAAAGCTCATTGGAAAATACAAAGTAAACTCATTTTTTAATTGACTTTGAAATACAAACTAAGAGAGATATGAATTTGAAGAACAACTCATACTTCAAAAAGGCCTACTCTTTCTTTTGGTGCTGAGAAAGAATTGCTGAGATAGTAAAATAGGGCCATAAAAAATAGGAGTTTTGCTCCCTTCAATAGAAGGTCTTCATTGAAATGGGAGTAATGCTCCTACAACATATAAACACAAGTATAACAAATATAATCACATTCTTATATTATCATCAATCTTATGAAAGCAACAATAACACCTTGTCATGAGATAAAAAAAAAATTGAAATATTGAGCCATTCAAAATTCCTAAAACATATCTAATATTTTTTTTAAAAAATATGGTCAATTTTAGAAAAAACTGTAAATTTTTTTTATGAAAAACTGTAAATTTTTTTTTTGAAAAACCATTATCTATATGCAATCATTATATCATATTTTCGTATGCATACATATCTTATAGGAGCTATCAAAACTTCAAAATGCAAAATTTCAAAATATTCTCAAAGAAACTTGTAAATCATCAAGTATGCATCAAGTATTATCATTCTTGCATAAAATCACTACATATTCGTACATATTTTAAACATATAAATGCACATAAAAAACTATCTTTGATTTATTCACATAAGCGATGTTAAATGAAGCCAAATGGAAAACCCCCAAGCACAAAATATTATCAAGCATCTTTCATAAATATGCATTTGATTTGATTAATACTTAAAAATAATAATCTTTAACAAGTATATACTAATGCAATCATATCACTAAACCACATATTCAATCATATCTTATATATCACATAGGAAAAGAAAAGGAGAAATGATACTTGCTACCCCTTAATTTATGCTATCCATGAATTATCTTGGTTTCCTTGTTTTGATCTTCAAACCTATAAGAATGAAAGATATTTTTCAGTACCCATATTGATATGATCCTAAGGGTGACTTCAATCTTGATGCTTGAGCATACTTGTGGTGAGCCAGGATTTCTACCCGTTGAGCATGGGTTAAGAGCTCGATTGGCTCAAGATGAGCTCAAGTCTTGGTTGGTCATGAAGGGGACGTTCAAACCATGTTGCTGCCATGAAGGA
Source organism: Mitragyna speciosa (assembly GCA_024721245.1). Taxonomy (NCBI): domain Eukaryota; kingdom Viridiplantae; phylum Streptophyta; class Magnoliopsida; order Gentianales; family Rubiaceae; genus Mitragyna; species Mitragyna speciosa. The sequence goes on from CM045568.1 coordinate 12,267,892, forward strand.
ATACATGTTTTTGAGCTGCTCAAGTGGATATATGGAGCATAAAGTTCAGCCGTCCAGTCTACACCTTGTTGGATCAATGGGAGAAGCCCAATTTATTTGATAAGAATGCATTTGACTACTTGGGCCTAGAAGCTTTGGACGACCAGCCCAAGATCAAATTAGGGACCTTATTTTGTTATTTTAAAACTTAGTTTTATTCATTGTTTGGGCTTGCATTATAGTTACAAGTGTTTTTAATTAAGTGTTTTAATTAGCTAATGTTTAGCTTTAGTAGTTCCTTACTATTCTAAGTTCTAGGGTTACCTTTGTAAGCCTATAAAAGGCTATGGTACTGTTCATCCAAATTTAGGTATTGATTATTCATGATATTGAGTGTTCTCATAATTGAGAGTTTTCTTAGTTTTTTGTTGATTAAGAACTACCCTCGATCTTGTTGAGTGATTCCAAATCAAATCCTTAGCTTAGAATTATTTCATTTTTGTTGATTAAGGTACTATAGGTTTGCTTAGTCCCCTACAGGGCTGATTTCATTGAAGAAAGGTGTAATTCAAGACAAGCAATTCCACGTCTTGATCGTTTTGGTCCAAGGATCAAATTCTGTGAAGAGTTCAACTAGTTGAACACTTGGTGATGAGGACATGGTGATCACTCATGACGATCAAAGTGGTGGAGTTAGGGTGCCTAGTGGACCAGTGACAAGAGCACGGGCTAAGAAATTCCAGAATGCGCTACAAGTATTCATTCGTGTAATCCAAGAACAAGTGTGTACCTCAAAGACCATTGACGAAGTGTCCAAGGAAGGAACAAAGGGATGCACATTCATTCAAGTGGAACGAGGCGATCAAAATACAAGTGTAGGTGACTGGAGAGAAACCGCGGATCCAACCGCGGATGACCTTCCTGCGGGTCCACACGCGTTTCACGTCCATAAGCGTTGATCAAGCCACGAGAGAAACCGCGTCATAGACCGTGGATACCCCATCGCGCGGTTTTTCCCACGGTTTGTGTCCAGAAACTCTCTTCAACACAACCGCGGAAGAACCCGCGGATCATCCTCCCGCGGTTTGTCGCGCGGTTCACTTTCGGAATAATACGGGCTTTTACGAGTTTTTGTGTTTTTTCCTGTTTTTCAAGTTGTAATAGCCTAGAAACCTAATGTAAGGGCTTTAAGGCAATTAAGCCTTATTTTTTTTAGCTATTAATAGGGACTCTATTGTAAGACAAGGGAATCATTAGACATCATGTTAAAAATTAAGGGTTTTTCCTCTTGGCTTCTTGAAAGCTTTTCTTTGAATACCTTAGGAATTCTCTGGGTATTCTAGGCTTATCAATCCAAGTAATCACCTTGGCTTGTGGCACCATCTACCTTCAAACTTGGTTCGCTAACTCGTTGGATTGTGGGTAGAGATCGTATCAAGGTTCGCCATCCCGAGAGTTAGAGGGGTTGAGTCTTTCATCATCCAAACTTGGGTACTGGCTAGATTGCCGTTCGTATCACTTGGTTTTCAAGAGTCTTGGTGCCATTCACAACTTTGTGTGCATCAATTGGTATCAGAACATTTGTTCATCATGAAATCTAAGTTTTCTAAGCCAAATTTTCCTTTAAAAGGTTTCGGCTATATCCCTTTTGTGCTTCTTGAATTTGTCGTGTCTTGTTTCTTGTTCTTTTGGAATCTTCTTGCATTTATACACTACAAGAAAAATCATCAACAGTGACAACAAAAGTCGTCACTGAAAATTACAAAGTCGTCACTAATGCTTTTATCAACAAGAAAAAAGTCGTCACTGAGTCGTCACTAAAGGCTTGTCACTAAATATGAATAGTGTAAAAAAAAAAGTCGTCACTGGTTCAATGCCTTTTAGTGACAACATTTGTTGTCATTAATGACTTTTCCTACTGTGACAACTTCTTTTCTTGTCGGAGAAATTATAACCATTGTTGTCACTACATAAATGTCTATTAGTGACGAGGTTGGTTGTCACTATTACATTAGGTATTCAATGACAACATATGTTGTCACTATACAGGTGCTTATTAGTGATGACACCTGTTATCACTATTACATTAAGTATTCAATGACAACTTGTGTTGTCACTATGTGAGTCCTTATCAGTGACAACATTGATCATCACTGTTAGATTAAATGTTCAATGACAACTTATGTTGTCACTGTACATATCCTTATCAGTGACGACAATTGTCGTCACTATTACATTAACCATTTATTGACAACTTATGTTGTCACTATACAAGGCCTTATTAGTGACAACAACGATTGTCACTGTTAGATTAAATATTCAATGACAACTTATATTGTCACTGTACATGCCCTTATCAGTGACAACAATTGTCGTCACTGTTACATTAGCCATTTATTGACAACTTATATTGTCACTAATGTTTTTATTAAATTCACTATTTAATATTCAATGACAAGAATTGTTGTCGCTAATGAACTCTTTAATGACAACCTTGGTTGTCAATAAAACTTTATCTATTGTAATTGTATGCAATGACATATTTAATGACCTATTAATTTAATTGTCATTGTAATTATTATTTTTACACCTGACAAAATTCAATATATATATATATAATATCAAATCCCATAATCCTGTTACAATTATTGGATTGAATTTCAAGTCAATCACAATATAATCAATAACAATGTTTATAAAGTAGCCATCCTTTTCATTTCCCAAAATAATATTCAAAACTATACAAAAAACGTCTAACATACATAAATCTACCCAAATGCTCTGTAGTATTACAAAATAATCTTAAGTTAATTTACATATCTCAAAAACCTAGTCTTCACAAAAGCAACTAAAGTAAGAAATAAAAGATAACATAAGATGTCCTTGTTGTCAACCAACATATTCAAACTATCTTCCTGTCAAATGAAGTTGTTAGCTCCATGAACCTTGTCACAATCTGCTTTCCATCTTCTCATTGAGCATTGAAGTCACTGCATTGAGTAATGGAGCATTTATATCACTACTTAACAACAAAATTCAAAATGAGACCTTATAAATTCAAAGCCATTTAAAGTGGACTAGGCAAATACTACTGCGCGCGTTTCGTGGTTGATGCCTAAACATATAAATTCATGCCCACATGTATATATATTTGATGAATTATATTTTGAGTAAGAGCACAATTGAAATGGTTTTTGAATCTGATTATATATAAACTTAAAGCGCCAAACAGACATACATAAACATACAAATAGATAACTCAGGCATATATAAACTCAAAGCACCAAACAAACAGCAAACCCAAATTATACATTAAACATACAAATAGATAACAAAGAAACTGTCACCCAATTAACCGCAGGGGAAACTTGGAGCTTGTTCATGGCCGATCTATCACGATAAAGAAGCACACGCATGCATTTCTGTAATAGCTTAACATTGTCTTCAAAACTCAAGTTCTCGTGCCATTCATCCCAAAGAATAGGTCATGCTAGGTGATTCCCAAACCTAGTTGCAACATGATTGCCCTCTAATGCATTAATGCATGACTGTTTACCAAATCACTAAGGTGGTTAACTATTTTATTTATATTGTAAAATACATTCATTTACAAACAGAAGAATCAGAAAAAGAAATAGGCTCTCATGATGGAGGATTGTTTTCAAGAATAGACTAACGTTCACAACCTAAGAGTCAAAGTAAAGATGTTCATAACAAAACCAAAAAAATGCATGTCACATGGAGTCTTCCTTGAAGCATTGGAAACTATTAGAACAAAAGCTGATTTTCACAGAGAATCATTGATATTTGATTCAACGGTACTTGGAGGAGGTTAAAACCACTTCACACGTTTGTATTAGTTATTAGTCTAATCCTCCAAGAAAGCTACTGAAACTGTACTCATCTGATATCAGAAGTAGATTTCCACACAGTTGAATCTGATGCTACAATTTTGAATGTAATGCAATAAGAGAAACATTATTGAATCATGTGACATTCCTTTTTTTTTTCCTTCAAAATTTCTAACTCCTCAAAAAATGTAGAAAGTAATTTAATCAAACAGTAAAAGAGCACTAAAAGTCAAAGATATATGAAAAATAGTCACATTTGAAAAATATCTATTTCAAGCAACAGTAAAATAGATTTGAGCATGTTGTTAATTTGAATCAAACTCTTTATTATCACTGTCCTCATCATGTACTTATACTGGTTGGGTAAATCCTTTATCGACTCAACTATCTCATCAGTCTTCTATAATGACTTCCTCGTCAATATTGGTTTAAAGACCATGACATTTTGGTAATCAGTTTTTCCCTGGAATAGTATCTTTTCTACCTTTAATGAATGTGCCTGTCCTACAATTTAAGTATTGGGACTAGTTAAAAGAGTCCCAAGCTCTTAATTTAAAACTTTTATACACCTTGTTAAAAAAAAAAATCCCCATCCCTACTGCTCAAGACTTGTTAAAAGAGTCCCAAGCTCAGGGCAAATTGTAACTAGAATAAAAGCATCTTCAGTTATTCGAATTGAAAGCAGATAAAGAGTCCACCAGATGCAACTACTAAATGAGTTTGCTTTTTGCATTAATACTATTGACAAAGTACTGAAATTTGTCAGACTTCACATGAGGTATGGATATCAAAAAAGTCCTACTCTGGTCTAAAATAACACAAGGATTTATGCAACAATCTGAGTTCATTCTAGCTGAGGAAAAAGTTGAGGCAAGAAAAGAAAATCAAAAACTACACTACGAAAAATTCTTAAGTAATAGCACAATGTTTGACCCTCATAACCCATAAGATCAATGGAAATTCTACTACTTTTTAACAAAAACTCAATATGACAGCACATAGACACCTTTTGGAAAAATCTTTTTATCTCCTGTGAAGTCATCTACATAATTGGGATTGCAATCCAACAATCACAGTCAAACAGACAATACAATAAGGATAACAATCACAATTAAACACTGTTTTTTTAGGTCAAGCAATTTCTACAACAACTTGTCCTAAGTATGTTAATAGCATAATACTAATGTAGTCATAAATTTCCAAGAGAAATACTAGAAAAATTGAGTCTTTTGACATTCAACAAAGAAAAGCCATATATTACTACCAAAGACTTTATCTTTTTCTATGTTCAAATATAGCTATTTCAGAACCATTCAACACAGTTATGAAAGCTCAACCAATACATACGAGTGTAATATTTTAGAATATTCTAACACTTGGATATACTCATTTCCATATAATGGAATAGAACGTTACCTTATGTGAAACACTACCACCACCATAATAAACATCCAAAAACTACACAGAGAGAAGGGAGGAGGAAGAGAGAAGGGGGGGGGGGGAGGGAACCCAAAAACAGAAAAGAAAAAATACAGAAAAAAATGAACACTCCAACAAAACCAACAACAAAGAAAACATTTTTACACATAATTAATTCTTAAATCCTTCTACAACTTAAATAAACATAAAATTAAATAAAAAATTGTGAAAATTCATTATTCCAACCAATTACTTAACACTTTTCCTAGCTGAAAACACAAATACCACATGCCACAATAAAATCAAAAACACAAACAAAAAGTAGTGAAAAAAAATCACATTGAGAAAATGGTAGCAGAAGAGTTGCTAAAATGTTCAACTGCAAGTGATAATTATTTGGAAAATTATCAAGAGAGACGATGAAAAATACCAATTAGGTGCAGTAACTAAACGCACCTCATTCAGTCAAATGAACTGCTAGGTTGCTCAAGATCATCTTTTGTAGCCCATGGAAAAAAAAGATGGAAATAATGAATATCAATTCACAATTAACATTTATGCCTAGAACAAAAGAATTCATCCTTGTCATTACAAACGCACCTCGTACAGTCAGATGAAGTAATTTCAAAGGTAAACATACTATCTCAATCCTGAACTACCTTAAAATTTGGTGTTCCAGGATTGCTAGGAATTGAATTAAAATGCAAAATTTCCAAATAACAAGAATTGAGACAGTTAGCTACATATAACTTAATAAGCAACTCTCGTCTTTTTATAAAGACAACTATATGATTACTTGCCACAAATTGAAACCATATAACAGTGAATTAAAAGATCAAATGTCACAGTGTACTAAAAGAACTAACAGCTAACATACCTCAGACTCTAGATATTAAATTCTAAAGTAAAATATAAATATAAATATATATATCTCATAAAAACATTGTCCAAAAGAAGATGCATAAACAAATTACCTCTACTGATACTTTTTTTTTTTACTACTTTATTGTTGAATGTTGCATTCATAGAAAACTCATGGTACAGATCATAAGCATGGAACAGAAAAAATAGGACCTGATGACCCTAGCAAAAACAAGGACTCTGTTGAGGGGAAAAAAATAACCAAGAAGGTTGTTGTAGCAACAAAGATGAACTAGCTACTGTTGCCACAGCCCATGAAATCACGCACCATACTCTAGAATCTGCCCAAAGCAACCGCACACCAAACTCCCATCAAGAAAGCTTAACTATATTGACGACACTTAGAACACACATTAAACATTTGACTAGTTGATCCCTCTAACTGGAGAAAGACAGAAAGGAAACTTATTTAAGGCACCAGGATGGGAAATGTATGACCAATTAAAACATAGAGAGAGGAACTAAGACCCTAGAATCTTGAACTCGAGATGACATGTTAGCATGAGTGGAGACCTGAAAAAAGGACCCAGTAACTATATTATTCTCAGGAAGCCATGGCTGTCAAAAGAGGGCCCGACCAAAAGGGGGATTAAAAGTGTTGCAACAGGCTGTTCAACAGAAAGGAGCCTGTAAAAAAGGTTGGAAAACTAGATACCATGGTTTGCTGGAAAACAACCAAGCCACTGAACTACCAGAAGGCTCGCTGATGATGGCCTGAGAACAACTTCCAGTACGCTGCTATCCCTGAGCTAAATTTAGGTGGTTTTCTGTTACATCTGCTTCTATTTATTCTGCAGCCCATTCTGATCAACATCTGTACAAACTCCTAATTGCCTGGCTAGGAGAGGATATCACATCTCCACAAGTATTCAACAAGCTGCTGAATGGTGTTGCTGCATATGGAATTGTAGTGTTGGAGATTTAGCCAAACCAAAGTTTCTCCCAATTTCTTAAGATGAGTCATGCTCCTCTTTGATGCCATAGAGCAACCTGACAATGAGAGAACTTGCAAATTCATGTGCACTCCACTAGACAGGGTAGCAACACCAGAATCAGTGATCGAGCACTTTGAAAGATCAAGATCATTGAGAAATAAACAACTGTCTGCTATTAGCTACCAAGCTTGCATTAGTAACCTTCTTGCAACCCTCAAGATTTAGTAACTCAAGCGTTCCACCGTGAAGCCTAGTCAATGCTACAATTATTTCGTCTGTCAAGTTTAAGCAATAACTTAGATTCACCTTCATGAGTGATTCACAGCTCTCCAGAAGTGGAAGAAGTGCAGCATCTGTTATTCCACAAAGACCACTGAGATCTAAGTGATGCAGTTGGGGACACAGCTTCCCCACTAAAGCTAAGCTAGTACTGTTAAACCACGGGCAGCTTCTGATGGACAAGGATCGAAGAGATTTGCAAGATGAAAGGACAGGAGTGTCTAATGGCACACCCTTGATTCCCATGCACTTGACAATTGAAAGAGACTTCAATTTTGAATTACATTTTGATAGCGCGTTAAGAATTCCTGCTCTAGTGATCCTGTTGCACTCCTCCACTTGTAAGCTCTCAAGAGATCCAGCAGCTTTAGCAAAAGCCACCGGCCCATTATCAGACACAAAGCAACACTTGCGAAGATACATCTGCTTCAGATTTGGACAGCCCTTGCCCAATGCTTCAAGGCTTAGATCTGAAGTCCCCCAATGCTTCTTCTCTCACTACGGCCAGCTCCTCTCACCCAAAGGGCTTAGCCATTCTGATCAAGAGCACACCCACAACCAACTCCGATGAAGGATCGATCAGCCCATCTAACGGGCACAGCTGGACAGCTCAAGATTCTCTGCATGTTGTGGAATTTGGAAGAGGTAAAGGCTATGGATTTTGGAAGTGAATAAGAAAGAGAGAGGAAGAGAGAAACGGGATAGAAGGCCGAGGAAGACAAGAAGGGGGGAATTTGGTAGGGAGAGGGGGCAATTTGATTTTTGGTGAAAATTTTTGGGGGGAGGGCGGACAGATTGAGGAGGCCAAAGTAAAGGTAACCTGGCCTTAGTCCAGAGAAAAGAGCTTGACTTAGAGACTAGAATTCAAGACTTAGTAAATTTTATCATCCATTAGTTTCTCTTAAGACAACCGAAAAAAATGCTATAAACTAACCATTGGAAATTGTATTTATTCTCCTAAAAACTAAAGCTTACGAAAATCAAATGCACATTCTCAATGTAATTTTATCTACAATAACTTGATTAATATGAAAATCAAAAAGTAGTCTCATTTTCTTAATTGAAATTCATACAAATTAGAAATTTTGTTTATATTTATCTTGTTAATTGTTTCATTTGATAGGAAAAAAAACCGTACAAGTTTAATGTTAATTTTCAGAATTACTTAAATATATATGAAGAAAAAAGACAATTCTTTATGTTTTGCATATAATATATTTTTTACTTTATTTTAATATTTCATTTTAGGCATGCAATAACATTTCTTTGAATTGACGTATCTAATTAATCAAAGTCAAAAAAATATCATTATAAGTATTTAGATCACATATGCATTGCAGGTCAACATTAGCTTGGGCATTCTCTCTTTTAATACAAACAAAAGTAAAAAAAAAATTACATAGTTACAATTTACATCTTCAAATTATTTGGAACTACTTTAGGCTCCATTCTCTCTTTTAATTGTTTTTCTTTCAATTAAAAAGGTAACATTTCATTGGAGTTTGTATTTTGTATTTATGAGATTTTAATTGTATAGGTGAGAGATTTCACATATTTACATAGAAGAACAAAAAATGCTTAATTTTGATGAAACTATACTAATATTCTATAAAAATATCGTAAAATTGAGACCTCGAAAGAACATTTTTTTTAAATAAAACAATGACTTTAAAATCTTATTATTTTTTAAAATATTAAATCAAATTGAATTAAACAATCACATGAATTGAGCCTTTAATGAATAGTTTGGGCATGATTTGTTAAGGGCTCAATTTGAATTTTAGTTTTTCCAAGCTCGAAAAAAATTAAGATTCAATTATATTATCAAATTGAATTCGAGCTTATACATATTTAGCTCAATAAGGCTCGAATTATTTTTTAATAATTTTTTGTTTAATAATTTTTCATTTAATATATAATAACTATTTTACATAAAATAATATAGTTATATAAAAATACATATTTTATTAATTAAATAATACAAAAAAATTAAAAAATAAAAAAACGTGAGGTTTCGAATTGAACTCGAACCTATCGAGTGCAAAATTAATTGCTCGAGCCTAAATTTTAAACTCGTATTTAACTCAAACTCAAATCTAAATTCGAAATCAAATTTTCGAATCAAACCTGACAGCATCAAATTCGATTCATTTAATTTACAGCTCTACACATACACCAACATTAACAAAATAATTTAAAAACTAACTATTTGACATCAAACAATGACAGAAGAACACAAGAATTCTAACTTATACAAGTTGGACAACGTAATTAAGGAGCAATTACAACAAAAAACAAAGACTGCCATCATGAACTTGGGTTTCTTTTTTAAAAAAATACAATCAATGCCAACTTGAGGATATTGTCAGTGAAAAGCTTTTCTCATAATAGTGTTTCTATTTAGTGACAACAACTGTTGTCACTATCATGATAGGTATAACTTGCAAATTATAGTGAATATTAAGTGACAACAATTGTTGTCACTATCTTATTTTAGATTCAACACACTTACGGCATTTTAAAAGAGTGCACATTCAGTGACGATAATTGTTGTCAATAATTAGCCAAACATAGGGTACACATTTACTAACGACAATTGTTGTCACTAATATATTAAAATAGCAATTCTATTTAGTGACAACAGTTGTTGTCACTATCATGATAGATATAATTTGCACATTATTAGTAAACATTTTGTGACGACACATGTCGTCACTATCTCATATTGTAGAGTTTTTAGAGAATAGTGCATATTCAGTGACAATAATGGTTGTCACTATTTAGCCAAACAAGGGTACACGTTTAGTGACGAAGATGTTGTCACTAACTAGAAAAATACATTTTAAATGTGAAAAATATATTGTGTATTTAGTGGCAACAAATTTTGTCACTACCTATGAGCACATATATGGCATTCATTTAGTGACGACTATGATTGTCACTACCTTAATAGATATATATCAGTGACAACTTATTAATGTTGTCAGAAAATAGTGTTAATTCAGTGACAACTTACCTTGTCACTACTTCAATGGACAAATTTTAGTGACAACTCCAAAAGTGTTGTCACTAACGCGTGACGAGTTAGTGACAACTTGTACCACTTGTCAGTAACAAGAATTGGCGCCTTTTGCCGAGAAGTAATTAGTGACAACATTTACTTGTTGTCACTGACAAGTACACTTCATATATGTTAGTTGTGACAAGATCATTTGTTGTCACTAAAATGGGTATTCTGTGACAATTTTTTTTTGTCATTGAAAATCTTTGTCACTAATAATCATTTTTCTTGTAGTGATAGTTTTTGTCCAATCTGTCCAGCTTTGTTTCTCCGTGTTTCTGGTCACTTTAATTCGTGTTTTATGTCTTTTGTTCGTGCTTTAGGGTAGTCTAAGTCTATAGAGTCATTCTTGATATTTGCATATCAAGAATTCTAGGGTTTGTCTAGCTTAAACTTGTTTTCTTGACTGTTTTTAATTGCTCTTTGGTGTTTTAATTATTTTTGTGTTAAAACTTTTGAGAAAATTGAATCTTGCCCTAAATAAGAACCTTGAAACAATTTTTCTGAAGGTTACTCTTGATTTCTGGTAAAAAAAAAAAAAGTACTGTTTCACGCACTGTAGCAGAGCTACTGTTCATCGATCAACTATAGCAATCTACTGTAGCATACTGTTCATCGAAAAATCACTGTTCATTAGGTGAATTTTCCTTGTTTGTTTGAGTTTTGTGGGTGTTTGAATTATGGATTATCTGGGTTGTAGACACCAAATTTTGACACACCATTTATTTTCAATATTGGGGGGCATATTTGCATTTTTGGGCCAAATTTTAATTTTTCAATAATCCGGGGTATAAAATAGTAATTTTATCTGTAAATATTTCTTATCAGCTTTTGGGTGTTTTAAAATTTATATTTTTACTTTCACGTGAATTTGTTAATTTTTTATGATTTTTCTGGATTTAATTGGTATTCTTTTATATTTTTACCAGCACAAGAGCAAAATAGTAATTTCGCCTCGTGAACACCATTTTAGCTCATTTTTAATTCTAAATTCATTTTTCTAATTCTTTAAGCATGTTTTTAAATTTTCTTTATTTTTTTAGAGACGATTGCTATTTTTTTCTGTGAATTTTCATTGTCCAAGGGCAAAATCGTCATTTTACAGTTAAAATTCATTTTTCGCCAATTTTGAATCGTAAATGCATTTTCTAGTGTTTTAAGCTTATTTTTTAATTTTTCATAATTTTTCGAGACCAATAGCTATTTTTCGTATATTTTCGTTATTCAAGGGTAAAATTGTCATTTCACATTCTAAACTCATTTTTCACTAATTTTTAGGTTCCAAAATTCGTTTTTAGGTTTTAAAGCATGTGTCTAAATTTTTCTAACTTTTTCAGGGTGAATTGCTATTACGAAATTTATTATTTATATTTTTCTTAATTTTTTTCATTTTTTGTGAGAGAAAATGGATTTTTAAGGATAAAATTGTAATTTTGGTAGTCAAGGGCGTTTTGGTCTTTTAGTCATTTCTTAGAAAATAAGTCTTTTGTGCACTATAAATATCCCCACTTGGGATTAAAAAAAAGTGGAGAAAATAAAAAAGCCTAGATAGAGTTTTTAGTTTTTAGTTTTTTGACTTTATTCTCTTACACCAAGAACACCTAGAACACATATTAGTGTATTTTCAAGTTTACACCAAGAATACCTAAAACACACACTAGTGTATCTTTAAGTTTTTACCTAGAACACACACTAGTATATCTTCAAAATTTCACCTAAAACACATAGAACACACACTAGAATTTTACATTCATCTTCATAGTCTACATCTAGAATACCAAGAACACACACTACTCACACTCTCTCTCACACACTACACACACTCACACTCTATCTCACACGTTACACACAGTCACACTCTCTCTCACACACTACACACTACTCGCTCTCACACACGGTCACAAACACTCACACTCACAGTTCATCCACACACATTTACACACACAAACACACACGCGCGCCATTTACACAAGCTCCAAACACACACACACACCTCAGCACATACACACATTCATACACAGTAGCAGAAACACATAGATACACACATATAAACACACATTCACATCTGCACACACACACCACACTCACATATTCACCCACAGTCTCACACAGACATTCATACACGCATAGATTCGCACCAAGAAATACACTCATTCACTCACTAAACACACACAGTTGCACACACAAATACACAAAGTCCATCTGTATTCAATAAAACTGGAATAACCAACCCTCTACCATGAACCACCCGCCACCATTCAATTCCAACATCACCAGCAACACAAATCACTACTCAGACAACTCCAGGTCAGAGCTCACACAATCATCACCCAATTCATCAGTTACAACCCACAGTCATCCAAACATCACCGTACCACCACCCCAGAACAAGCCACAGTCTGCCTCCTAAGGCAGTCAACAATCTACTTTCCTCCCTCACAAGCCACTGCTTCGCATCCGTCACCACAAATCACAGCCCAAATGGACTTTCAGTCATAGTCGCAGCACACATGGACAATTCCCAACAAATAATCAACCATCAACAGGTATACATCTCCACTGCCAATCCCACCGTCTGAAATCTCCATCTATTACCGCCACTGAACCCCTTAAAAACCCATCACAGACCCCCCCTGCACCAACAGCCAAGCAAAACAACCTTCAACCGCCACCTCCAAAGCTACCATGGCTCCACCTCCCAGCCCTTGCAACGTCAATTTCGCCCAACTCCCTCAGTCACCGCCCAAAATCACCAACTGTGCCATCCTCCACCACTGCGGAAACAGAACCTGCAGAAAAAGCCAAACTCAATCCCCACCAGCTAAACCAACATCATAAGCACCACCTGCTCAAGCTCCCAGGACTACCACTTACGGCCACCAACCTGCAAAAGCAATCAATCGCCGCCGATACCACAACACTGCCTTCTGCCGGACTGCCCTGTCTCGCTCCAGGTAAAGCGGTTCTGGCCCATTCACAGCTTTATATGCTCCTGTAATCCATGAAGTTTTATGTGAGATACTTGATTTGTAATGTTTTCCATTATAGATTTGAGGAATTTGTGACTTACTTGGAGATTTGAGTGAAGATTTTAGGGATTTTGTGGTGAGAATGAAGGATTTAGGGAATTTCCAATGAGAATGGTGACTTGTTTATTTTTGGGGTTTGGAGATTAGGAGAAATAGACTGGAGAATTGAGAAATTTGAGGAGGGAATTTTCGGTTAGGAGGGGAAGTAGTGAATTGCGAGATCAGAGATGAGAGAGACGCTGAGAGAGAGAGAGGCAATGAGAGTGAGATTGAGTAAAGAGAGAGAGAGTGAACTAAAAGAGAAGAGCTGAAGTGCGATGCAGAGGTTGGACAGAAAATGGAGAAGAGGGGAAAACATGGGAGCAACTAGAAAAAGTAAAGAGAAAGAGAAAGGATGTTGGAGAAGAGGGAATTAGCAAAAAACCAGAAAGAACCAGAAATAGAAAATAAAAAACGAGAAAGACACAGAAGGAAAAGGGGAAGAAGAGAAAAGAGGGATGGGGGAGTTTTTATTTTTTGTTCTTGTTTTGCTCATGCTTTGTGTCAGTCTTGGTTAATCCGTTTTATTAACTAGGCTATTTAATTTGTAATTCAGTTGTTTAGCTTAGATAATTGAGTCATTCTAATTAATTGAGTTAGTTAATCAATCATTTCTTTGTTTTCTTAGAGTAAATATTTACATCTAAGTTAGTTTTTGAGTTTTGAGTAACCTTAGGTACGTTCCTAGATTTATTTATTTATTTATCGTTATTATTATTTTTATTATTATTATTATTTTTTGTATTATTATTTTTATTGCATTTGAGTCTTTGATAATTATAGATTGACCCTCCCTAGTTTTAGCTTCCTTCAATTAGGTCCTGATTAATTGCGAATTCCCCCACATTTGCTAGAATTTATTGTTTTGTCCCTCCAATTTTGTTTTAATTTGCATCTACGTCCCAATCTTGCTTTAATTTTCAATTTTACTCTTTTGGTTAGTTAGAATTTTTAATTTTTACCCCCTGGACTTTAATTTTATTTCAGTTAAGTCCTACAAGTTTGTATTTTTTTACTGGCTGTAATTTATTGCTTTGTTCTCCCCAATTCACTTTATTTGCATTAAATCCCTTAGACTTGCGGGAATTTTCATTTTTGCCCTTTCATTAGTTAGAATTTTTAATTTTGCCCCATGAGCTTTATGGAAATTTGTTTTTTTAGTTCTCTCAGTTGCTAAAATTTACATGTTTACCTCAATTTGTCCAATATTTCATATTTTATACTTTATTGCTTCATATTGAGATACCTTAACTCGTGTGTTCATTTTCTTAATTACTTGTACCGAATCTTCAAAGAGGTATCCCTACTACTCGTTAAATTTTCTTTATGTGCCCGAATGTGATTTTATGCATTATTTTCATTATTATTTGCTTATTTCTTATTTTATATACTTGTTGCATATTTACGTATTTAATTTATTTAATTTTGAAATTTTATTATTTTGGAAAAATATAATATTTTGTATTTAGCTAGTCAATATAATAGTTAGATTATTTTTCTCATATTTTAGCAAAAATTGTGTAATTAGATAGAAAATGTAATAGATAGGGTATTTTTAATTTTCCCCCTTTTAAATTGTAAATTAAGCCCCAATGTAATAGTTAGGGTTTATTTGCTTTTGCGTGATTACGTGTTTATTTCTTTTACCGCTTTCCTTAGGATTTTTTGCATCTAGAATATTATGTTTGTGTGTTATGTGCTCCTATGTGATCTTATATGTTTTTATATGTTTAATTTGCTTTTAATTCACGCTTTGCTATTTAAATTCATGTTTTATATTATTTTGTCACCATACTAATTCAACGCTAATTGTGGCTTCATTCTTTTCCCGCTAGCCCAACGCTAGTGGGATTTTTTAGAACGGGTTAGTCCAACGCTGGACCCTTAGGGCATTTAGTATTAGGTGCATTTGTTTGAATTTCATATCTCATCTCACACACTTTTAGTTTTCTTTCCATTTGGCATGATTTTATTATTACTATTATTATTATTTCTTATTATTATTATTTTATTATTATTATTATTATTATTATTATTATTATTATTATTTTGACACATTTTTAAAATCCATCTAGGTTGCATTTCACTTAGAAATTAGTGCATTTGTGTGATCCGACTAAAAATAGTCGTCTACTCACATGGGAAGCGGTGGCGTACAGGTCGTTCCCCTCTCCGTGAGTAGAAACATTCAGTCACGAGTTATTAGTCCCCCGTACCCGTCATGTTACATACCCACCTTCTTTCTTCACTTACTATATATTATTATTTTCTTTTCTTTTTACATCACATTTTGCATAAAAACTCGTGACTCTCTCGAGGCCTTGACTCGGAATTCGCAATTAATGCAATAACCTCGACCAAGCCTCGACGGAACATTTCGACCCTCCTGATATCCACATTTAGACTTAGGATTTGCATTCATATAGATACATCCGAACGCGATAGAATTTAGGGTTATTTTAGAAATTTTTGATTAAATCTCGCAATTAGTCTCGGCTAGATTGAAAGGGTGCCTTAGGCGCAAGTCTTTGCCTTCCCTTTCTTCAAATGTGACTCCCGAACCTTTTTCTCTTGTTTTTTGTAGACCGGAGTCGAAAAAGGATTTTTAAAATATTTTTCTAAAAATTTTTATTTTTGTTTTGTTAAACGATTTCTCGGGTGACTTGGTACACCCTAACTCAGTACCAAGCGGCGACTTCCTTTTTCAAAATAAAACCCTTTTTCAAAAAATCAGTTGGCCAAAACTGTCGCACTTTTTTGTCCCGACCTTATTTTTATTAATTTTCTTAAATAACACTTTTTTACTAAAATTCAATTTTTCTCACATACCCATGATTTTTCCAAAACCTTTATTTTTGAAAAGGGTCACCGAGACCAGACCGTCCTTTTCGGGACGCGACAGTCAACGACCCCACTAGTACACCTTTTTGCTTATGATTTTTTAGGATGCGACATGGGTTTTGATTAAGAAAACAAAAAGAAGAAGAAGAAAAGAAAAAGTCTTGCACAAAGGAAAAAGTCGTGCAAAAGAAAAGCAAAAGAAAAGAGGTGTGCTAAGGAGGTAAAAAGCCAAGGCACTAATCTAACCAGACTTGTTTCTGGGTGTTTGGTGGAGTTTTCTTGTTGTTCTTGAGATTTAAAGTGAGTTTTTAGGACTTACTTCTATTAATTCTTGAAGTATACAATCTGTCTTGAATTGTTTCTTGAGTCCTTGGTTGAGTTTCTTGAAGTCACTTTTGAATATTTTGACGTCTTCAGCTTATTAAAATCATTTTTTGAGATCCTTAGAGTGTTTCTTGAAGTTCATGCATCAATCTTTGTGGTTCTTTAATTGTAAGGTTTAGGTACTATCAAAATTAGGCAAAATTCACACAAAAAAGTAATAAAATTTATAACCTAATATCCCTTTCTGCAAGTGCACGGGTCAAATGTAGTAGAGGAAGTATTAGGGTCAATCCCACGAGGAAAACAAGAATTTGCAAGTACCAAAGTTACTAATTTACTCTATTATCTAGACAATACATCAAATAGGTGGTGTGCAAATTAAGAAAATTCAACTACTTGAAGCAAAACAAATGGAAAAAATTCACAAACACAAGTAATAGGGTTTAGAATTCACTAATTGTCATTAATACGATTGAATGAATTAACACTTTGCTATATTAATCTTGTCTTACTTAGGATTGCAATTCCATATGAAATCAAGACTTGTTTTCACAATAAATTGATAGAGTTCAATTATGTTCAAAATGAACTCTTGTGAAATGCATGAATTGTGGTATTAAACAATCTCAATCCACCTACTTGTACAACCATTTGTATGTGTACAACATAAGTTTCATCTATCATTTTCCAATGTTATAAGCATTTCTTATTGTCAAATAACATCTAAATGATTTGCAATAGTTGATCAAGCTACTACAAATGTTAAACCTTGATAGATGAACAAGCAAATTCAAGTTATAGCAAGTATAATAACATTCAAATTATATAATTAGCTTCATCTAACCCTAAGACATGTATTTAGTTAAACATGGAATTCAAAACTTGAAAAGTATAAGAATTCATTAAAGTAATTCACAACAAGTAAGGAAATAAAGAGAAAGAGATAGAAATTCTTATTTCAATGGCTCCAATCCTTCATTTCTTCTTGAATATGATGTAGTACAAGTAAATTCTCCAAAAGTTTTCTTACAAGTATTGAAATTTCCTATAAAACTACAAAGAAAACTAGTAAACTAACTACTTTGGGAGTGCTCCTCCCTTCAAGACTTTTTCTAAATGATCTTGCAAGAGCTCCTATTTATAGACAAATTCACCTAATCATCTCACCAACTTGCAGGGCAAATTGCATGAAAAGTTGTCTTGAAATCACAAAAAGATTTCTCTTGAATTTTGTAAAGTTTCCCTGGGTGATGTAGGTGCAAAGAATTTTCAAAAAGTCATCAAAAGGGGCTAGAAGATAAGCTGCAAGTTGAAAATGTCATTTTCTGGCCGACATGCATGATACACGGATGGCGATACGCGTCTAGTTGTTCATATATCGTTACCTGTGTATTTCTCCCAGAAGAAGACAAAATTAATTTTTCCTCAAAACATGAAAATTATAGCCCTTTGAATTATCTTTCCAAAACCACAAGAATCAGGTCATTTGGAGTTCTGAATGAAAAGATATGGCTAAAATACTGAGACGTGGTTAAGAGAGCTTTGTTCGTCAGTAATTTAAATTTTTGACTATGAAGATGTAAGAACTGGATTTTGATATCTCATAAGAATTGTAGAGTATCCTCTTAGGTTTAAAATACCGCAAGAATCATCTCAATCCAATATTTGTAACTCAAGTTATTGCCAAAATACTAGAAATGTGTTGCTATTACCAACGCTTAGTTTTTCTCCAATTCTTTACTTCCATTGTTTCTTTGCACTTTTCTTTTGCTTATTATGTCCTCTTATGCCCTTGAAATCTTTTTATGATGTTGATCCTTTAATTCCATAGTGAATTTGTTGATGAGAATTTTTCAAAAGTTGAGCAAAATAATCTCCAAGTTTGAATATAAAAGTTGTTCTATTGAAATTCCCAATCTAATCATTCTTGAATCCACTAAGAATGGGATGACCCATTACTCCAATTGATCTAATTTATGATTGAATATATAAAACTTGAAAAATTGTACAAAGATTGTGCATTAATTTGCTCAAAATATAGATTTTGCTTCAAAATCATAAAAATCGGGTAAAAATCTTAATTTTTGAGAAATTCTTCAAATGGAAGAAACTTAATCAAATTGAGCCAAATTTTGGTTAAAAATACTAAAAATACATTAAAAACACATAATAATACATACACTAAAATAGGTAAAATTATCTCTTGTCAAACTCCCCCCACACTTGAATCATTGCTTGTCCTCAAGCAATTGGAAAATCAAAAGATTAAAAACATGATTCAAGGTTTTAAAATAACATACGCCTCATTGTTGAATGCAATTCCACAAGATAAAGTAAATAAGTATTATGCAATTGCTTGTAATGTTTCTAATACTCATTATATTAAGTAAAAAGAAATAATTATCTCAAAATTAAAACTAGTTCAATAAAATTTCATTGCCTTACAAAATTTTACAAGAAAATGATCCATATGGTCAATCAAAGTCCTTCACACGTCTATGATTTTATTTCATTTTTTTTCACTTGAGGGAGTATTATTTAGCAAACTAATTGCTCAAGATGAGAATGTCTTTTGACGCGAAAATCGATATTGGTCGATGAAGGTTCCCGGTTACTCAATACCTCAATGTTAAATAAATAGCAAAAACCATTTTTGAGAAGTAAAATTGTCTTTTTACGCAAAGATCGACATTGGCCGATGAAGATCCTTGGTTACTCAATAATTTACTCACTCAAATTGCTATGCATTACTCATAATTCATGTACTGTTTTACGCGAAAGTCGACATTTTTAGATGAAGATTCCCGATTACTAAGCACAAGAACCATTGGAGTAGAAAAAACTACTTCATTTTTTTTCATTTTTGTAGTATAAATATCCTTTATTGCAAGTATTAAACCATAAATTACATGTTTGAACTAATTGACCATACTCATCATTTAACATGTAAAATCAAGTAAAAAAAAGAAATTTAAAATCAAACATGCGAAATTAAGATATAATTACAATCATTTTTCAAGATATACGTTCTTAAAAACAAAACTCCTAATCACATAATAACTATTTCTTCATATATTTGTAGAAAATATTCAATCAAAGTTGCATATATTATTTCAAAAAGTAAAGAAATTCAACAAGTTCATGGCACAAAGTATGACAAAAAGACAAATTTTTAAAAAATTTGACCATATTTTACCAAAGATCTCACCAAACATAATCCTTTATCTTTCCCCCACACTTAAAATGTCACATTGTCCTCAATGTGCAAAAGAAAAGATGAGGAAGAAAAATAAAACAATAAAACTCCCCTTGTTTGGTTCATGAGTCCTAAAAGTTGATATTATTGTTGTCCATTGATGTCCATTGGCCTTTGTGAAGTTTCTTTTGCAATGGTTCACCATATCTTCAATTGGTCCATTTTTGTTCCACAACCTTATTTCAAAGCTTAGAAAAGCTATGTTAAAGAATGTTTCAATGACAAATAAGCTCAAAAAGTAACATAGCATGCTTTGAAGTAATTGATTTCCCCCACACTTAGTTATTGCAATGTAGTTCCAAGGGGTGAGATTTTGATACATATGTTATGTGAGTAAATATAATGTCTTATGATGAAGTGAAAAGTAAATGAAACTTGCACTTTAATGCCTCAAATCAAAAATTCATACTTTGATGCAAAAAGTTAAAGTTTGAATCATTGAAATGAAACATGCAATGCAATCCATTTGAATGTATTAAAATGGTGTTTTCATGGCCCATAAAGTTGCCAAATAATCACACAAATCATGCCATAACATTTGCCAAAAAAAACTACTCAAAAGTACCTAAGGAGGGCCAAAATTCTATGGATCCGTGGGTGAAGATATGTGGGTCAGACCCGTAGATCGAGCATCCACGTATCTGCTCAATCTCTTAGAAGTTGCAGCTGCAGATTTTGTGTATCAAGTTGATTTTTTAGCCACTTTGAGTGCTTATTTCTACCATTTAAACCTCTAGTTTTGGGCAAATAACTTTATGATCATGTAACCATGTCAATAAATTTGAATCCATGCATTAAACTCATCCTAAATATCAACACATACGAAATTAGAATCGAGCAAACTGGGCAGTCCGAAAATTCTGCAACATTGAATTTCAAGATGAACTTGAAATTTAATTTTTTTTTAATGTTTTTTATCAATCCAACACTTCAAGCATGTTTCTTATGTTAAAACAACATTGTTAACGTGATTTTTAAGCATTCAAAATATCAAAATTCAAAATTTAAGACCAAAATCACAAAGGATCAAATTTGATGTTAAACAACCAAATGAATACTTACTTCTTCACTAAAAAGCTCAATTTGATTTTTTGCATGTTTTGGACTTCAAAATCCCTTTCAACAAGTTTCAAATGATAAAATAAAGTTGCTCAAAATCAATTTATGCATCAAATGTCTATGGATTATAAAATGAGTATCAATGTTCTCAATCAAAATTAACTTATGAATAGTAACCAATGGAATAGTAACTTGCAATTCAATGCTTCAATTTGGTTCACTTGTTCATTTAAACCACAAAATCACTTCAAACACATTTCAAATGATAAAACTAAGATGTCTAAATCAAATGTACCTTCAAAACACAAGAGATATGAAAATTTGGCATTAAACATTCAAGTTTAAACATGAAATTTCATGAATTATATCAAAATGCTTCAAATTCAAAGTCAAACCAAACTAATCAATCATACTAACTTAAAAGCACACATAAAACATAAAACAAACTAAATCAACTTAAATACCAAAAATATTGAGTTGCGTCTCAACAAGCGCTTCATTTAAAGTTTAGAGCTAAACTTTCCTCCAACTTTCTCTCATGTAATTGGAGTGTCTCACAAAAGATTTAATACACCTTTAGTGCTCAATTGATTGAGTAGGTAAAAATGCATCTTTGCCTCAAAATGAGTGCTCCAATATCCATGATCCATTTTGCGATTGCACCTATTACATGGAAACACTTAAAAAGAACCTTATAGCCAAAATTGGCTATGCCTTTCTCTTGTGTTGTTATTTTCTCAATACCAATAAAATCAATGTCACAAGTGAAATGAATATCATTAAACTCTTCATGTTCTACCTTTGAATTTTAATTTCTTCATCAAGAATAAGTTCATTATTGAGATTTGTGTGTTCAAAAATAGGAGAATCAACTATTTGCTCATTTTCACATTTTCAATTTCTTTCTCACACACACATGCATTATCCTCATTTACTTGCTCTTGTTCAAGTACAAAGGTAGAATCATCAAGCATTTCTTCATCATTTTCACATTCATTTTCATGAAATTCGATGCATGATTTCACAAGTGGGAGGTTCTTCATGTTGAGCATCATATTCATTTCCACATTTTTAACATTTTCATCACATGCATATTCATGAATTTCGTTTTCATGCTCAAAATCATTATTATGCATAGGGTGTCATCATGAAAATGTAGTGAATTATCATAAGATTCTAAATGTGGTTGAATTAGTCCACAATCATATACCTCATGATTTCCACCACACATGGAATAATTATAAAAAGAATCATAAACCTCATACTTGATCCATGTTTTTCAATTCATTCTCACAAGCAGCCTCTTTGAACTTTAACTTCATTTTCATCAAAAAGTAAGATTATTTATGATTTGATTCATTGATTTCCTCATTCCTACTTTCAACTACTTGATCTTGAACATGTATTTCAACACATGGTGACTCTAGATTAGTTAAATTTTTGTTTTTCATTATTTCCTCATCCCTAGAGTTCAAGGCTTCTTTAATTCTAGCAATATAGCCATCAATATTCTTACTTATTTCGTCAAATACATCATCTTTTTCATATCTTTCACAATTTGAACTAGTCATATTCCTAGTTTCATTAGCAAATTGTTCAATGGCTATGTTCAAAGAAGATTTTTGCTCCACATAAGTAGGTTGAATTGGTTGATTCCATTGTTCATTTCAATCATAACTAGAATGATTTATCCACTCATCATTATCATTATAAGGATAATAATCACATGGAGATGCATAAGTGCAATTGTTTTCATATTGTACGTAATTATTATAACCACATTCACGATATGAATGATTTCCTCTACAAGTGGTACAACAAGGAAAGTTTTCACTAGAATCATAACCAATTCTCTTCTTAAGCATGCATTCCAATGTATTTATTTGAGATATTAACACTTACAACTTATCATTAGAAGACATACTTTCATGAATACTATATTAGTATTCATTATAAGGCTTATAATTATTCCATTGAGAATTACCTTCCATATGTTTGATGAAATGTTTGAATGACTTCTAACCTTTAAATGCTTCCCTTCACCTTAAATTCAATTAGTACCTACAAAAACACAACACAAGAGATATTAAACAAAGAAAAATAAAAATTTCTAGAGTAATAAAGCTTGTATTTGCCTTGATATTACCAAATTTTCTTTGTTTCCCTGGCAACAGCGCCAAAAATTTGATTGTGAGGTTTAAGGTACTATTAAAATTAGGCAAAATTCACACAAACAAGTAATAAAATTTATAACCTAATACCCCTTTCCGCAAGTGTATGGGTCAAATGTGGTAGGGGAAGTATTAGGGTCGATCCTACGAGGAAATAAGAATTTGCAAGTACCAAATCTACTAACTTACTCTATTATCTAGACAATACATCAAATAGGTGGTGTACAAAATAAGAAAATTCAACTACTTGAAGCAAAACAAATGGAAGAAATTTACAAACACAAGTAATAGGGTTTAGAATCCAGTAATTGTCATTAATACGATTGAATGAATTAACACTTTGCCATATTAATCTTGTCTTGCTTAGGATTGCAATTCCATATAAAATCAAGACTTGTTTTCACAATAAATTGATAGAGTTCAATTATGTTCAAAATGAACTTTTGTGAAATACATGAATTGTGGTATTAAACAACCTCAATTCACCTACTTGTACAACTATTTGCATGTATACAATATAAGTTTCATCTACCATTTTCTAATGTTACAAGCATTTCTTATTGTCAAATAACATCTAAATGATTTGCAATAGTTGATCAAGCTACTACAAATGTTAAACCTTGATAGATGAATAAGCAAATTAAGTTATAGCAAGTATAATAACATTCAAATCATATAATTAGCTTCATCTAACCCTAAAACATGTATTTAGTTAAATATGAAATTTAAAACTTGAAAGTATAAGAATTCATTAAAGTAATTCAAAACAAGTAAGGAAATAAAGAGAAAGAGATAGAAATTCTTATTTCACTGGCTTCAATCCTTCATTTCTTCCTTGAATATGATGTAGTACAAGTGAATTCTCCAAGAGTTTTCTTACAAGTATTGAAATTTTCTATAAAACTACAAAGAAAACTAGTAAACTAACTACTTTGGAAGTGCTCCTCCCTTTAAGACTTTTTTTTAAATGTCTTGCAAGAGCTCTCTATTTATAGACAAATTCACCAAATCATCTCACCAACTTGCATGGCAAATTGCATGAAAAGTTGTCTTGAAATCACAAAAAGATTTCTGTTAAATTTTGTAATATTTTATTGGGTGGTGCAGATACAAAGAATCCTCAAAAAGTCATCAAAAGGGGCTGGAAGATAAGCTACAAGTTGAAAGTGTCATTTCTGGCCGACATGCATGATACGCAGATGGCGATACGCGTTTGGTTGTCCGCGTATTGTTATCTGCATATTGCTCCTAGAAGAAGGCAAACTCAGCTTTTCCTCAAAACATGAAAATTGTAACTCTTTGAATTAGATTTCCAAAACCACAAGAATCAGATCATTTGGAGTTTTGGATGAAAAGATATGGCCAAAATACTGAGACTTAATTGAGAGAGCTTTGTTCTTCAGTAATTTGAATTTTTGACTATGAAAATGTAAGAATTGGATTTTGATGTCTTCATAAGAATTGTAGAGTATCCTCTTCGCTTTAAAATGCCATAAGAATCATCTCAATAAAACATTTTTAGGTCAAGTTATTGCTAAAATATAGAAATATATCGTTGTTACCGACGCCTAATTTTTCTCCAATTTTTCACTTCCATTGCTTCTTTGCACTTTTCTTTTGCTCATTATGTGTCTTATGCTCTTGAGATCTTTTTGTGATGTTGATCCTTTAATTTCATGATGAATTTGTTGATGAGAATTTCTCAAAAGTTGAACAAAATAATTCCCCAAGTTTGAATATAAAAGTTGTTCTATTGAAATTCCCAATCTAATCATCCCTGAATCCACTCAGAATGGGATGACCTTTACTCCAATTGATCCAATTTATGATTGAATGTATAAAACCTGAAAAATTGTATAAAGATTGTGCATTAATTTGCTCAAAATATAGATTTTGCTTCAAAACCATAAAAATCGAGTAAAAATCTTAATTTTTGAGAAATTCTTCAAATGAAAGAAATTTAATCAAATTGAGCCAAATTTTGGCTAAAAATACTAAAAACACATTAAAAACACATAATAATACATACACTAAAATAGGTAAAATTATCTCTTGTCATTCTTGAGCAAGTTCTTGGTCTAAAATTTCAGCTCTTGCACTTTTTGAAAGTTGAAAATTGATTTCTTGAACTTCTGTGAGGGTTTTGTAATTTTTCTTGAATCTATCTTAAGAAAACTTGACTATCCAGCATGATATTCTTGCTTCTTGAAGTCTTAAACACAAAATCTTGGAGTTCTTGACTTAGTTCTTGAGCTTCTTGAAGGGCTTCTTCAAAATCTTTTCCATTGGGTTTAGGGTTTTGGCAAGAATAGGGTTTTTCCTTTGATCTTGCAATCTAGTTGTTGCTGGAAATTCTTTTCTTTGCAGCTATTGGTTGAATTACGAATTTTACCATCTTAAAACTGGTTGGAATAAGGTGTTTTAGGTCTGATCTTGTGCTTATATAAGGGAGGAAACAATCAAATCCTAGGGGGGAAAGGGTTTCCTAACGGATAAAAAAGAAATAAGGAAACTAGTGTACTTGTGTACATTTGTAGCTTTCTAACAGCTTTCTTTTGCATGTGCAACATCTGATTTTGTTTCCTTTTTGATAGATTATGATTGTTTTAGTTGCCTAAAATTGTTTTCAAGTGTTCACATTACAATTTAATAAGATTCTTGGATCCTTTTGGATTAAGATTTTTACTACACCTTAACACTAATAAGGAAACTTCCATTTTTCTATTTGAACAAAGTGTATTAAAGCTATTAAGGGGATTCAAGATTTTCATAAGAAAAGCCACACACTAGGGGTGTCAAACGTGCTTCTTAAATCTGAAATTTTGTGTCTTTATTTCTTGAATTCTAGTGGTTCAAACCTTACTCTAAGCTTTCTCTTTTGACTATTCTTATTATCACTCTTGGATTTTGGTTACTTGGAGCCTTGACAAGGGTCGATTGAGCTGGTTCTTTCCAGCAAGAGACTTACAAGAAAGTTACTCAAGAGTGGTAAAAGGCTAAGGTATAAGCTCATCATTGGATAAAAGTCAAGTCTGATTGGTGTGATACACGAGTGAAGAGTGAAACATGTAAGGGAGTGAGTGAGGATAATTTTCTTTATTTTCTTGTGCTACTAACCATATTGTGCAGGTTTACACATACCATGGGAGAAAAGATAGCTCAAGAAGAAAGTGAGCTTAAATTGTTCACAAGGTCCATGCAAGAGACACAAAGGCAAAACTAATGAGAATTTCAACACCATCATGCAGCAACTTCAAATGGTGTCTTAAGGGTTGACAATATAGAAAATACTTCAAAGGGCCGTGAGGAGTTGAATGAGAACTTGAGAATCCATGTAGCTTCCTCTCATACTAGGGTGACTAGAAACCCTACTTATAAGGATGAGTTGGGAACCAAATCTGACTTTGAAAAAGTAGGTCCGAGAAAAGGAAGGAGTGTGGCACACTGTCAAGATGACAATTTTGGAAGTATTAAGATGAAGATTCCATCATTCCAAGGGAAGTTTGATCCCGAGGCTTACATTGAATGAGAATGTAAAGTGGAAGGAGTCTTCAACTGCCACAACTATTCTGAGGCTAAGAAAGTCCAGCTTACTGCGGTCGAATTCACAGATTATGCAAGTGTTTGGTAGGACAAACTTCACAAGGACCGTGCTAGATTTGGTGAGGAGCCCGTGTGCACATGGGGTGAAATGAAGAGGCTCATGCAAAAGAGATACATCTCGAACTACTACACACGTGATCTCCACTGGAAGTTACAAACCTTGAGGCAATAAGGTACCATGTCTGTGGATGACTATTATAAAGAGATGAAAATCTTGATGATGAGGGCCAACATGGAAGAAGAGAGTGAGGCACTAATGGCAAGATTTATGGGTGGACTCAATACTGATATTAGGCAATGTGTGGAGTTACAACATTACCTTGATATAGGTGACTTAGTAGATGTGGCAATCAAGGTAGAGAGGCAACTTAAGGCGTTGAAGCCAAGGGTTAATGGCTACATCATCTTTGCGGCCAGCATGGAGGGATATAAATGATAAAGGGGCTGCTCAGGTACCACCCAAGGCTAAAGAGAATTAGCGCAAGAGAGAAGCAGGTTCAACTAATGACAAGCCAATGGTTGAGAGTTCTTCATCAAATCTGCCATTTAAGAAGAAGGGGAAGTGTGGTCCCGGAAATTTCTGATTTGTGCATTTAAATTTCTGTTTATTGTAGATTGAACCCCATAATTTTATTTTCTTTTCGATTAGGTCCCAATTAATTGCATTCAGGTCCCCCTGACTTTTAGATAATTATAATTTTTGGCCCCTATATTTTTTAATTTTTCATTTTGACCCCTATATTTTTATAAAATTATATTGTGACCCCTATACTTTTCTGAAATTATATTTTTACCCTTAAATATTTTTGAAAATTTCGTTTTACCCCCTTTTATTGTTGGATATTGCAAATTGGTGTTTAATGTGGCTATAATTTACAAATTGAACCTTGAATGTTGCTTAAAATTACAATTTGGTTTTAAAATTTGTTAGAAATTGTATTTTGCATATTTTAACTTGCTGGAATTTTATTTTGTACCCCAACATTGCTGGAAATTCTATTTTTGCCCTAGAATGCTTGCTGGAATTTCATTTTTATCCCTCCCAACCTTGCTGGAATTTTATTTGAGTCATTATACTTGCTGGAATTCTATTTTTTGGCCCCCTATTGTTGCTGAAATTTATGTTTTGGTCCTTTATGTTGCTGGAATTTGTTTTAAGACCTCCATTAACTGTTAGAAATTGTGTTTTAGTCTTTTATTTGTTGCTGGAATTTGTATTTTAATACTTATAGTTGCTGGAATTTTTATTTTACCTCTTTTATATACCTGAAAATTGCAATTTGACCCTATACATTGCTGCAAATTATGTATCATTTAATGACCTTGCTGAAATTATATTCTTGGCCTTAAGTATTGCTGGAAATTTTTATTTTGGGCATTATACTTGCTGAAAATTATGTTTTAGCCTTTAAATTTGTTGTAAACTATGTCATTACCTTAATTAGGGTTTAAAATTATAATTTTACCTTTTTGCTTGTTGCAAATTACATTTTTCACTTTAGAATATTGGTTAAATTTCATTTTTAATCCAAATCTTATAATATTTTATTTTTGCAAAAAAAAATTTAAAATTAGTTAAGTCCTCAAAGTTTTAAATTATTTCTCTTCACATTTTCTTTATTTATTTTATCAAATTTATAATTAATGTTCTAAAATTGGGTCTTGTTAGTCTGATTAATGTTCAAATTAGTTTCTTTATTTCCCTTTCAGTTATTTTGATAATTTTCATTTGGGTGTTAAAAGTTTAAGTATGTGTTATTGTGTTTTATCTTCTACTATTTATTTATTCATTTTCCTTTTTTTAGCTTTATTTATTTATTTACTTATTTATTTTTACTTAAACAATTTTCATTTTCTTCCTAAATGATTAATTATTATTATCATTATTTTTCTTTCTCTTATTTTGTTTATTATTGCTATAATTGTTTGAATTATCATAGCATGTTCATAGTGATTGGTATGAAATTATTTAATTAGTAGTTTATTTATTAAATAGTGATATTTTTGACATGTTTGTTTATGTTAGTAGCAATTTGTACCGAGTTTACGAATGGGAGGTACCTCGATTACTCTTTTAATTTCTTTGTGTGTGCTCCTATGTGCTCCAATGTGTTTTTCTATGTGTTTTCATGTATCTTTGTACTTATAGTTTTTTATCCATGTGTGAGTGTTTATTTATTTATGCCATGTTGTTTATTTGAATTTAATTTTTTATTATTCAAAGAGATGTAATAGATAGGCAATATTATATTTAGTAAAATTTTTTGTATTTAGATAGTTAATGTAATAGATAGTTTATGTGTTATCTATTTAATAAAAAGCCCATGTATTTTAGATAGAAAATGTAATAGATAGGCTAGATAGGTTACCTTTTATTTTTATTTTTTAGATTGTAATTAGGCTTCTTCGGTGTAATAGTTAGGGCTTTTGTGTGCTATGTGCTTATGTGTTTTATTTGCTTTTCTTTAGGACTTTGCATCTAGAATATCATGCTTATGTGTTATGTGCTCCTATGTGCTATTATGTGCTTTTATGTGATTATTGCTTTCAATCTATGTTTTATTTATTTACTTGCTTTACTATGATATATGTATATCGTTACCACACTAGTCCAATGCTAGTTGTGGTTAATTCCGGTTTCCTCGCTAGTCCAACGCTAGCGGAGAATTTCTAGAAAATGGGTTAGTCCAATGTTAGGCCCTTAGGTCATTTTAGTATTAAAATCACTTCTCGTGTGCATTTCATATCATTTCACACACATTTTCTCTTTTTAGGCCTTTTTCCATTTTTGCATGTCTTTTATGTATTATTATTCTTATTATCTATTTTTACATATATTCAGTGCTTGACATTTAGGTTACATTTCACATAGAATCTTAGGTCATTTGTGTGATTTTGACTAGAAATAGTCGCCTACTCACGTAGAAAGCAGTGGCGTACATGCCGTTCCCCCCTCCGTGAGTAGGAATAGCTAGTCACGAGTCTATTAGTCCCCCGTACCCGTTATGTTGCATCCCTACTTTCTTTGTTCACTTATTATCTGTATTACTATTTTCCTTTTCTTTTACATTCCATTTTGCATTTAAACTCGTGACTCCGTCGAGGTCTACATTCTGGTTTCGCAATTAATGCGATAATTCCGACTAAACCTCAATGGAACATTTTGTCCCTTAACGATATTCATTTTTAGGATTAGATTTGCATTCATATAGTTGCATCCAAATGCGATAAAATCTTAGGGTTATATTAGGAAAATTTAGACTAAACCTCACAACTAGTTTTGGCTAGGTTGAAAGGGTGCATTAGGCGCGAGCCTTTGCCTTCCCTTTCTTCAATTGTGACTCCCGAACCTTTTTCTCTTGTTCTCAAAGACCTGGAGTCGTCTAAAAGGGTTTTTCTTGTTTTTTCTATATTTTTCCAAAAATCATTTCTTTAAATAAATCATTCTTAATTTTCTTATCTTTTATAAAATATTTTCGGGTGACTTGGTACACCAAAACTCAATACCAAGTGGCGACTCCTTTTTCACTAAAAAAGCCCTTTTTAGACTCTATTTTCGAGGCCCAAAAACCAGTCGCATTTTCAAAGTCCCATTTTAGGCCCTTTTCTTTTGTTTTCAAAATAAAGCATTTGTTTGTCACATTTTATCGAATTATCTTTTAGAAAGTATTTTCTAAAAATTATTTTTTATAAAAACATACACTCTTTTTCCAATATAAATAAAATCACATTTAATTCTTCCTTTTCTTTTTTCCAAACATCTAACACTCTTTCTATTTCCCTTTCAAAAAAATGGGGCGCGATAGGAAGAGTTCTCAACGCACAAGGGACATAAGGTGTTTTAGATGCCAAGGATTTGGACATGTTGCTGCCCAATGTCCAAATAAGAGAGCCATGGTTGTCATAATTAGTGGAGATGTCGAAAGCATCACTTCTAGTGCTGATGAAGGGATGCCACCACTTGAAGATGATTCTGAGAAAGAAGTTATCTATGGTGCTGATCGTGATGAGACCTTAATCACATGTAGAGCTTTGCATGTTCAACCTACGGTGGATGAAGAGAACGTGCAACGTGAGAACATCTTTCACACTATATGCACTATCAACAACAAGGTATGTAGTTTGATTGTAGATGGTAGGAAGTTGTACTAACGTAGCTAGTACTTTGCTTGTAGATAAGCTAAATTTGGAAGTCCACAAGGCATCCTAAGCCTTACAAGTTGCAATGGCTTGGAGATTGCAGCAACTTAAAGGTTACAAGGAAGGTGTTAGTGTCGTTTGCTATTGGAGGGTACGAAGATAAAGTTTGGTGTGACATTGTTCCCATGCAAGCGTGTCACTTGCTTTTGGGTAGACCATGGCAATTCGATAGAAGGGTGCTATATGATGGATTCAACAACTAGTACTCTTTCACTTGGGCAAATAAAAAGGTGACATTAACTCTATTGAAGCCAAGTGAAGTCCTATGAAGATCAATTAAGGATTGCTGAAGATTTCAAGTTGAGAGTCAAAGAAAAGAAAGCACTTGAGTGGAAAAGTGAGGATGAAGTTGTTCAAAACAAGAGTGCGAGGTAGTAAAAGCATAGTAAATCACTCAATCTGAAAAAGAAAAGAGAGAAAAGAACAAGAGTGTTTTGCTAGTTAGGCCAATAACTCTTGCATCTATGTACTCTAAGAAAGATGATTATTTTGCTAACTCACTTAATCCTATCTTTTTCTAGTATTTTTGTGGTAATTTTGTAGGTTAATTCACAAGGAGAGACGTCACACACCTACTGTCAAAATTTTCAGATTGGTTTAATCAGCTTGGAAGATAAAATCCTGAAGAAGGGATGGATGCAAAGTTCAAATGCCACGTTGAACTTGACTAGATTGTTGAATTCTACTGATTTGTGGCTTGAATTTTTGTATTCTTTTCATTTTAGTTATTTTATTTTGCATATTAATTCAGTTTTGCATGTTTATTCCATTAGTTTAGGTGATTATGTTTTGTATCTAGTTTGTTCAACTTCACCTTAGGTCAATCTGTCTTGAAAGTTTTCTTGTGTTTTTGAATAATTATTTGGATGAATTTCTGCATATATTTTATGTGATTTTTCATGCCATATTACTTGTTCTAGGGTTCATATGTTTGTTTCCATAGTTCTGTCCAAGCTATGCTAGTAAATCTTGTTTTTGTTATTTTGTTTTGTGTTATAATCAATTTGTTGGCAGCCATATTAACGATTTTCAGGTTGTCTCTTTTGGATATTTGACTTCTAAAAATCGTTTTTACTATGTCTAGTTCATGCAAAATGTTCTAGTGTTATAGCCTGTGATAATATTTTTGTGTTTGTGTTACTTCGTTTGAATTATTCAAGTGAACTAGTTGATGATGTTTTTCATGTCTTACAGGTTTAATGTGCTTAGTCAATTCGAACCTATTGAACCTGATTTTTCTTCTGTTAGTCAATGTTATCTTGAGTCCATTCATGATTATTTAGGTGCTGCAATTCGTGCTTTTATTGTTCATCATTCATATATGTTAATTCTTTTACATGTTTACAAAGATAGTTTTCATCTAGACATGTTTATTCTTCTTAAGTTAGAATGTGTTCTTGCATCTTTAAGTTGTGATTTAGTGTTTTATACTATTTGTGTTCATAGTTACATTAAGCTGTCCATTTTGCACTTAACATTTGAATTGGTATCAAGTATACTTCGTATTGGTGCTTGTTTATCTATTAATCCTTTAGTTACTTATGTTAATTTATTTGATCTCACAGATTCGAAGACGAATCTTTTCGAGGGAGGAGGGATTGATATGATCCTAGGGGTGCCTTCAATCTTGATGCTTGAGCATACTTGTGGTGAGCCTAGGATTTCTACCCGTTGAGCATGGGTTAAGAGCTCGATTGGCTCAAGATGAGCTCAAGTCTTGGTTGGTCATGAAGGGGACGTTCAAACCATGTTGCTGCCATAAAGGAATGCATGTTTTTTGGCTGCTCAAGTGGATATATGGAGCATAAAGTTCAGCCGTCCAGTCTACACCTTTGTTGGATCAATGGGAAAAACCCAATTTATTTGATAAGGAGGCATTTGACTACTTGGGCCTAGAAGGTTTGGACGACTAGCCCAAGATCAAATTTGGGACCTTATTTTGTTATTTTAGAACTTAGTTTTATTCATTGTTTGGGCTTTGCATTATAGTTACAAGTGTTTTTAATTAAGTGTTTTAATTAGCTAATGTTTAGCTTTAGTAGTTACTTACTATTCTAAGTCCTAGGGTTACCTTTGTAAGCCTATAAAAGGCTATGGTACTATTCATCCGAATTTAGGTGTTGATTATTCATGATATTGAGTGTTCTCTTAATTAAGAGTTTTCTTAGTTCTTTGTTGATTAAGAACTACCATCGATCTTGTTGAGTGATTTCAAGATCAAATCCTTATCTTAAAATTAGTTCATTCTTGTTGATTAAGGTGCTATAAGTTTGCTTAGTCCCCTATAGGGCTGATTTCATTAAAGAAAGGTATAATTCAAGGCAAGCAATTCCAAGTCTTGATCGTTTTGGTCTAAGGATCAAATTCTGTTAAGAGTTCAACGAGTTGAACACTTAGTTTTCAAGAGTCTTGGTGCCGTTCACAACTTTGCGCGCATCACATATCTTATTGGATCCAAAAGTGTTAGTATAACCTTTATCAATCCGCACGGTCTTCATGCCTAATTTCATATTTTTCTTAACATAACATTCATTTTGCATGTGACCATGTTGACAACAAAAATGACAAATAACATTTGGATTTCTAATAAATGTAGATTTTATAAAAAAAAATATATCATTTTTATAGAAAATAGTGTGATATTTGCTCAAAACAATTTTTCCAACTCTTTTCTTTGGAAAATCATTTTGTTTTTCACTTGAAAAGATTTTTGAGAGCTCATTAATTTTATTTCTTAACAAAACTTGTTCCTCTTTGGTTTTCTCATAAAATTTGGATTTCTCATCCAATTTTCTTTTCAAATGATCCTTTTTGCAATAAAATTATTTTTGAAAACTTCATTTTCCTTTTTCAAAACATTGTTTTCTTGTAAAATCTTTGAATTTTCTTTCAACAAAGAATTGATTTTGATAACTAGTTCTTTGTTTTTGACAAAAGATTTTTTCAAATTATCATGTAATTTTATAACAAAATCATCAAATTCATCATTATCACAATCACTATCATGATAGGAGTGGCTAAGTAATGCCTCATTGTCTCCAATTGCCATGAAGGCCATTTGTTCCATTTTACAAACTTTATCATTCATATCTCCATTTAAGTTGCAATCATCTCATGTAGTATAGAGGTTATTGATGACTTGTTCTTTGTTTCCTCTACCTTCCTCTATTTGTGCATTTTTATTATCCTCATCTCCATGCAACTTTTTCAATTTTTATCAAATTTCTTTTGCCGTCTTGCATCCTTGTATCATAATAAAATCACCTTTACTTAAAGCATTATATAAGACATTAGTAGCTTTAGCATTCAATGAAAGATTAATCCTATCTTGTGCACTTAGTTCATATTTAGTTTTTTTGTCTAACTTTACCTGATTCTTTGGCTAATATGGAGGCCTCAAAAGGACCTTCATTAACTACATGCCAAATTCAATATCTAATGATTATAAAAATATTTTCATATGTTCCCTCCATCTAATGTAATTTATATTATTAAACATAAGAGGTCTATCTAATAATTGCCCCTCTATAAGCATAGCATGATTGGTTGCCATCTTTACTCACAAGTGGTTAAACTATCTATTGGGAGACTAAACTCTGATACTAACTGTTGGCCCTAAATGCAACCTAAAATGAGGGGTGAATTAGGTTGTCCAAAAATTAGATGCAATTATGCTCAAATATTCACCCAATACAAACTAACCAATTTATGCCTAAGTGAGCACACTTAACAATACACCAAGATTTGTACATAACTCAAATATGCAATAAGAAGAATAATAAGTAAATAGAAGAGAATAAAAAATACGAATGATTTATAGTGGTTTTATGCCAAATTCGACACCTACATCCACTCATAAATTCTTCTATATGGAGTTTGAATCCACTAAATACTTCTTCAATTGTTGGTGAAGTAAACCAACTTGTACATAAAAGATGATTACTCTTGCTCTCTTTTTTTAACTCTAGTTGACTCAAAGTCCCTACTTTAGTAACACTAAGCTCTACCAAGACAAGCCAAAAGTTTTACAACACTCTTAATTCTCACACTACGCTACAATTGAATGCTTCTAATCATCCAATTGAAAAGCACATAAAATCTCAACTTTTCAACCTCACCAAGAATTACAAGTACACTACAACAAGAGTACTTTCACTCTAAATCACTTGTAAACTTAGTAGGCAAAAGTCTTCTATTAATTCTATACATATTGTATTTATAGGGGTGAGAAAATAACTAGAAATGGCTTCTAACGATCAAATTCAATTTTCTTTAAAAACTAGCTATTAAACAGTAAATTTGAGATCCGGACGGTCGTAACTGTTTATCCGGACGTCCGCATGCTCTTCTGATTGCTCATCCGCATACATTCTGTCTAAAGTACTGTTCATCCGGATGCTACTGTTCACGAGTACTATTCATCAAGGGTTATTGTTCATGTAGACTTCCGCATCCCAAGTCCGCATCACAATTTTCTTTCGATTTCTTCCTCTTTTTGATTCTTTTTTATGCCCAAACACTTTTACTGCAAGATTGCTCAATTAGATTACTTCATCATTTATTCGTCAATCATCAAAAGTAGATCATTTAGGATCACAAGGTCTTCATACATCTACTTTCCTAATTTTGAGAAATGTTTTTACTTGAGAAAATTAAAAATGAACCAAACATTAGAATTTAAATTTTAGGAGTGGCTCCATTTGGATACCATTATTTGGAGTTTTTTGGAATTTTTTTTTTGCAAGTGTGTTTGGATTGATAGAAATTTTTTTGAGAAAAAGTTAAACATTTTTTTGGTCAAATTTTTGTTCAAATTTTCTTACCAAGTTTTCATTTTAAATTTCAAGTGTTTTTTCAAACTTTGTAACGACTTTAGAGATTTTTTATGCAATTATTCCCAAAAGCAAACACGTTTATGTTTAAAATTCGTTTAAAAAATTAGAAAAATCGTGAATAATAAGATAAGATCTATTGTCGGTGGGTTTTGAGGTGTGTTTTGTAGAACGACCACTTGGTACCGGATCGAACATAAACGTAAGCATTCGACACCAATGCTCATTCCATAAAAATCACAACAAAACTCACCGACAATGGATCTCATTTTGTTACTCATAATTTTTAAAATTTTTCTAAGCAGATATTGAATATAAACGCACTTGCTTTTGTAAATAATTGTGTAAAAAGTCCCTAAAGTTGTTACAAAGTTTTTAAACAAAGCAAAAAAATTTTCACAATCCAAAAACATTTTCACTTTTTCAAAAAAGTCAACAAAAATACTTCAAATAATTTTTCCAAACAATTCTCAAAAAATACTCCAAATAATGCTATTCAAACGTAGCAAATATTATTTTTTTAGACAAGAATATTTGCCAACCAAACGAGGCCTAAAACATTTGGTTTAAATGTTCTGCATGAAAATGTTGCAACGATGAAAAGTTACAATTCTTTTTTTTTTTTTTGGTTAAAACTTATCACTTTTGTATGAAAACTTACATTTTCATTGAAAATTATGACAACAAATACCACTTTTGATAAATCATTGAATAGATTTATCGATTAAACCCAACCTGGCCAATGAACATAATAATATGTACTGCTTTCATACTCGAATACTTGGAACCCGGATCGAGCTCAATTGGGTGAAGTTGAATGGGCTTGATTTGCTTAGTCAAATCTAAAATTTGAATAATCCGGTGAGGAAGAAACCGAACGGGTTGGTTCCTTTGCCAATATAACTACTAATACGGCTCCAAACGACTTTAGCTCAAAAAAAAAAAAAAAAAAAGGCTCCAAAAGACTTTGCTCCCAACACAACCGTTTACCTTTTTCCTTCTCGTTTCTTAACGGTACACAGATTTGGCATTTGTCAACTCATCGCCGATCGCCGGCTTTAAGTTCCCGACCACTCTTCGGTGATCTCGGGTACCAATAGATTTCTGTCTAATTCTCTCGCCTTGCATTAATTCGAGTTCAATTTTCTTTCCCCCCTCAATTTACACAATACTGTTGAATTTTGCGGTATGGTTTCAGATGGTGTTGAGGTCGATGATATAGTGGAAGTTAGGGCAAAATGAAGCGTTACGTATATATAAATGACGATGATTTATCGCAAGATGTTCACTGTGACAATCGTATATCCAATCGAAAGTACACAGTTTGGAATTTTCTCCCCAAAAATCTATGGGAACAGTTCAGGTAATTCTTAATTATCGTATTCATGAATTTATGGTTAAGTAATTGCAATTTGAATATGTCTGCCAGTGCTTTGGGAGTATAGTTCCAATAGTTTTTCAACAATTAATGAAAGCCGGGTGAGGGGTTAAGAAATGTAGACGAAAGCCGAAATTGGCATCTTGTTTGATAGACAAATGAAGGCATTATTCTCTCTTCGGATGTTGAAATTTACCTGGGGACAATGTCATAGAAAATTGGTTTCTCATCGTTTAACCGAGGGAAGTATTACAATGTGGAGGGTAATGTTATGGAAGATTTAGTTTTTGAATCTTTATATCATATTACCCTTCAATTTTTCTGTAACCTTAGCTGCATTTGAAAGTTTTTTGAGTTTTAAGTTTACTTTTATCGTGGAGAGTCAAATTGTAATATTGATGTTTTGTTTGGTTTTATAATGAAAACCCAAAATCGAAGATGAAAATGGAGCATCCGGATTTTATTTCACTTTTTCAAGTATAATTTCCTTAAAAACTGAAAATTTGTTTCCTGAAATTCAGATGCCCATAATACCTTTGTACTTTCAATCCAATTTAGCAATGCGTTGTTAAATGCTGATATAAGATAATGAAAAGATGAACCTTGAGATGATATAGCAGGTCATTAGGTATGCTTTAATGTCTAAGTAGTTTATCTACTACTGAATGAAATTGTTTCTCAATGAATTTGTGCTGTCTCCTGGACTATGGGGCCAGTTATAAGCCATGTGGTAAATTTAACATCCACATAGTCTTGGTGATGTATTATGATGTAAGAGAAGTGGTAATGTGTAATGTCATCATACATCAGTATGATCATATGGCACTTAAATTCACCGCGTGGCATACTTGCCATAACATCTTCAATAGAAGTCTGAAGAGAATAGAGATCCTACCCTGTGGCATGATAGCAATTAGAATTGAACTGTTTGATCTCCTTTTCTAAAATGCTCTAAAACTATGCGTGTTTATAGAATTTTTATTTGGAATTTGCATTATAAGCAACAATAATTGACCCATGAATATTTATCATGTGAACCTTGTTGTGAACTTTTTTTTTTTTTTTTTAATTGGGATCTACAGAAATGGAAAACTTTGAAACTTGTCGTGAGCTAGTTCTCTGACCTTAAATGGTAGTTAAGCTGTAAACAGGATAACAACTTCCATGTGGGATGGAGCTAGATTATTTTGTATTTTCACTTGTATAAAAGTAATGGGAAGGTATTCAAGGTCCATGGGATACTTTTGGTAACTAAATAAATTGTTATTGAGTTCTACAAATGAAACAAGGATTTAGTCAACTCCAAATTGATTGTTCTTTTTGAAAATTTTATTGGGTTATCCCTATATTTGTTGTCATCTATGGTTCATGCACAAAGCCAGGTCACTTATCCACAATTGAGGAAGCTGGGGTGCTTGGGGGACTGGGAACCAAGCTTTTGATTATAACACCAGAATCCTTGATGCATGATGCATCTAGCTTGAATTTTGGTGGTTTTCCGCTTTAAATACATTAGAAATTTTCTCTGAGATATATCCTTATTATCTTCCAGAATTTGTCTCCTGAATGTTTTTCTCAACTCTCTCTCTCTCTCTCTCTCTCTCTCTCTCTCTCTCTCTCTCTATCTCTCTCTCTCTCTCTCTCTGCACTAACAACTTTGCTTTGTTTGCTTCCAGCCGGTTCATGAATCAGTACTTTCTGTTGATTGCTTGCCTTCAACTATGGTCACTTATTACTCCAGTAAATCCTGTGAGCACATGGGGCCCACTTATTTTAATATTTGCTGTTTCAGCAACAAAAGAGGCATGGGACGATTACAATAGGTATCTCTCAGACAAGAAGGCAAATGAGAAAGAAGTGTGGGTTGTCAGGCATGGTGTTAAAAAACATGTACGGGACATTTTTCCACTGTATATCTTTGCATTTTTTTCATGGTCTGTGCCTTTTGTATTCTATGTTTTGCTTAGAAAGTAGATTTTTTATGGATGGTCAAATTTATTTGCTTGCTTAGCATATATTTATGCTTACTCATGTTTTCGGTTGGTTTAAAATTATTTTCTTTGAGAAGCATTTGATCTTACTTAAATGTAGCCTTTTTTTTTTTTTTAAAGAATTGATTGTATTAAACTATTTTTTAAGAATTGATTGTATAAAACTAATGGCTCTTGTTTTAGGCATACACTCGTGAGGGATATTTAACAGAATACGTGATTACATGCAACAAAATCTTATAGTAAAAGCTTTATTTGAACTATGATGAAAAGGGTCTATAATTATCTTAATTAATTATTCAGTTGCCACCTTAATCTGGAGCTGCTATAAGTATCTTAACTAATTATTCCATTGCCATCTTAATCTGCACCCTTATAGAAAGCAAAAAAGCATACATGATCAATTTTGCGTTCTCCATTTCATGCTTAGGAATTAGCCTGCTGCTTTAACATTTGGCTTCTGATCTATATTTAGTTTGTGCTAAAGAACATAAGTTAGCGAGTTCTTATATCATATCTTGAATAAACATTAGGTGAAAGCAGCAGTATTTTTTGTGACTATAATTTTCAGTATTCGAAGAAGCTTAGATTTGTTTGTTTGATAGTGTTTTTTAAAAACATGTTTTTTTTAGAAATTTTAAACATGTTTTCCAATCACTTTTTTATCTCACATACACATTTATCAAGAAGAATCTTTAAAATAATTACGTAATGTTTTGTAAAAAAATTCCATCCAGACGCAGCCTTAATCGCTAACTGCAACTATCTTAAGCATTTTGAATTTTGCCATTTGTAGGTGATATTCTTCTGAATAAGTCTGTTCGATGGAAAATTGCTACTTGTTAAGTAGCATAATAAGTCCACCTTTTGGCTTGGAAAAGGAAAGTGACATAATATTCAGATTGGAAAAAGATAGTGTTCTTTTGCATTAGGACGAACAGATGGTCTTTGATGTGAAAATAGTATTACTTACTTGGATTTTGAATTCATTCCTAGAAGATAAATGGATCACACATGAAGATAATTTTTGCCTTTGGGGATTCTGCCTAAACAATCTTATGTTATTGGAAAATATGCACATGAAGATTTGAAGTTTATGCAATTTATTATTAGCCTTGTTAAGAAATAAAAAGTCCACATTAGAATCCCAAAGCATTCTAAACTAGTTAATGAGGTTCATGAGCCACTCCACTTATTGTCAATTGGTTTGGAGATGAAAGCTCATGATCTTCAACATGCTATCAGAGCTAGGCTTTGGGTTTTATTCTCATTTTCACACACAACTCGGTTCTTTCTTAGCCCGTTTCAGTTCTTGGGCTATTGTAATCCGCTTGTTTCCGTTCTTGGGCTCTCTTCAACTTGAGTCATGTGTGAGGGGAAGTGTTAAGAAATAAAAATTCGTACATTGGAATCCCAAGAGCATTCTAAACTAATTAGTGAGGTTTATGGGCCACTTCATTCATTGTCAATTGGTTTGAGATGGAAGCCCATGATCTTTAAAAAGCCTAAGTTAAGTGGGCAAGCCTATTATTGAAACACATGAGATGGTCACTAGCTTGGTATCATTTGGGATAGTGGGGATGGGTTAGGCAAAAATTTTTTCTCAAAAGTTCATGTGTCTGAATATTTGGAGATCCAAGGTTTAGTTAAATTAGGAGATATGTCTTCATCTATGTTACATGGCATTTTCCCCCACTGCACCCTTGTTGATGTGACACAACACGAGGGTCGGTTGGGGAAACGTGTCAGACATAGTCAACAGTGTGGTGGATCCGTTGACCTTTGTAGAAAAAATCAGCATGATGAAGATGAGAAAAAAAAACAAGGGGAAAGGAGGTGTGAGGTGGTTTGATCTACAAGGTAATGAGAAGAAGACTAGGGGAGAGGAGGCTTGAGGGGGTCTAATCTACAAGGATGACTCGCAGCGCCGTGCTAGACTGTCACCTCCATGGATGTTGTGTGTGCTCTCAATAGGTAAGGCCGATTAGGGTTTCTTCTTAGAAATTAGTAGTAGTGGTTTCTAGGTTGGTTGGGCCTTTTTGTAATTAGCTATTTCTTTTGGAGTATTTGAGTCTGTAGTAGTGGGTTCTAGGTTGGGTGGGCCCAAGTATTTGAGTCCGTAGTACTGGTTTCTAGATTGGTTGGGCCTTTTAGTAATTAGCTGTTTCTTTTGGAGTATTTGAATCTACATTAGTGTCTATTGTTGTCTGTGCACTTTCTTATATGATTGAAATTGCCGAAATAAATGCCTTCCAAATAATACTACCCAAAACAAAGTGAAATAAACAGCTATTACATAAATAAATTTTTTGAAGGATTATTTCTGGGAAAAAAAAGAACTAAAGGGCTTTTTGAAAATGAAACACAAACACACATGTATATATAGATTCAACTTGGTTAAGATTTGTCTTCCGTTTTTTTTTTTTTTTCTTTTGTCTACTTATCAAATGCCAAATTATCAAATTTTTTTACATAAAATTTTTGAAGAAGTGCACACGTATTTATATATAAGCAATAGCTTCTCATCCTCTTAACATTTTTATCAGTCAAATGTTAACGTGCTCCTTTCTCTAATAACAAGGTTCGAACCTAACTGTGATAGCTCTCTTGATAATTTATTGGAGCTTTGTAACTAATGGACGGTTTCCAGTCACTAGAGCAGGGATTTCCCTCGTAGAGTGGCATCTTTTATAAGACTCAATTTTCTCAGTGGAACTAAAAAATAAGTTTGTGCTCTTTTGGCTTAGTTTAGCCATGCAGGGCAACTATCCGCATGTCCCTCAACTTCTTAGTTAGAAGTGGATGTGGACGAGGACAGAGATCACTCATGTTCGTTCCAAACCCTATTTCGTTAAATGGGAATATACCCTCTAGTAAAATCCCATGAGCTTTGGTTTAATTGTCAATGCCTAGCCTCTCTTGCTACCATGGTAGCACCAATCATGTTTGGCAACGAAGCTTACACGCAATTCACATTGGTTCATCCTGCTATGCCCGGGTATCTGTATCTGATACTTTAGCGGTGCTCGCGTATCCTTAATTTTAGAAAATAACATATCCGGCCCTTAGACACATATCGTACCCGATATTCTGTACCCGAGTCCAGGTATTATAGGTCTTCAGATTAATGCATCAACAGTAGTATTGTGGGCATTGATTTATAAAGTTTTTTGGACAAGATAAGAAGTCCTACAGTTGTTTTCTTGTTAATTGGCCTTGCAGTTATGTTTTTAAGCCTTGCTGGAATATAAGTTCAATGTCTTCTTCAGATAATGAGGATCAGTTGCTAAGTGTCCTCAGGTTGGCAAAAGGATGTGATTATTTGGTTGG
Organism: Mitragyna speciosa; assembly: GCA_024721245.1. NCBI lineage: Eukaryota > Viridiplantae > Streptophyta > Magnoliopsida > Gentianales > Rubiaceae > Mitragyna > Mitragyna speciosa. The sequence continues at coordinate 12,310,390 of CM045568.1, forward strand.
TTGATTTTTACTTAGCTTCTTTGTCTTTAGCTTGCTTGTCTATGCATGCTTGAAAGAGGACAAGATTGGGGTAATGTTTCCTACTAGCGCTAGCTGAAGATTGAAAAGATCTGTGCTGTTTGGGGCCGTGAACAGTAATGTGGGAAAAATCAGAGAAGAAGGGAATTGTGGGGAATTTGAGGGAGAAGAAATGAAAGAGAAAAAAAAAAAACTGAATTCTTATCTCATTTATCTCTACCCGAAAGTAAGCCAACGGTGAGTATTTATTAGCATTAGCCTACCCAAAAAGAAGAATTCTGCTGTGATTAGGGTTATTTTTTATTTTTTATAATTTTAAAGTTCTAAACATATGTAAAAATTTCCTAAATTAACTAGACTACAAATAAGTAATAATACAATTAGGCATCACTACTTAAGGCTCAAAAATAGAACTGCTGAAAATTTCCTGCAAATAATGAAAAGACCAAAGACCTAAAAAATCTAGAAAAGACTTAGACGACTCAATTACCACTAAGATAACACTTGAATGAGGATTCTTTGTTGGTAAATTCTAGCTCCCAATAGGCAGCTAGTCTTTGATGCATGTCTAATCGAAGCTAAGCAACATAAGTGAAATCTTCAATTCTAAATTTGTTCATCTCTTTTTTATAAGGTGAAAAAATATCTTATTTGTTGAAACACAGATTTCGTAATTGTCTAACTTGAAGATTTATAAATTGAAGCTGTGGAATTGGAGAATATCATTTGCAGTACTTGTGCTTATGAAACAATGCAACTTTTTAATCTGTTCTCTTTTTAATTGTTTTTCACCAAGGGTGTATATTTTTGCAGTCATATTTCCTCAGAATTTAAAAGATTTCTTTGTCAACATCTCTTTTGATGCCCATTGTTGTTAATGTTCATTTTAACTGCTGTTTGCAGTCATCAGAGGGTTTGCTTTTGTACATTTTCTGCTTGAGGGTTTTATGTAAATGAGATTCCTCAAAATATATTTGTGCATTTTAAATTGCTTTTCTTGGAATTAATCCACTTAGTCGGTTTATCTTTTATCTGTTCACCTGCCATAGTTCATGATATTGATCCTATTATCTTGCACAAAATATATCCATGACAGATTCAATCACAAGACATTCATGTGGGTAACATAGTCTGGATTCGGGAGAATGATGAGGTGCCATGTGATCTTGTATTAATTGGTACCTCTGATCCACAAGGTCTTTGCTATGTGGAGGTAAATTCTGCTACTCTATCAATTGTATCTGTAACCTTTTATGTTATCAAGTTATAGCTACTGGGATTTAAGGGTGCAAACTAAAACTGCTGTTCGGTGCTCAACTCACCGAAAGCTTGTCTAACATGACGTTGTTAACTGAAGCTGCATGGGTATCGAGCTGATGAACAATAGTGGGAAATGCTTACAATACTTGTCAAGCTCATATGGTAATATATATCTAGTGGTTTATAATTTACATTCTTCCCCATTCCAGAAAACTTCAAATTTTCACCTGGTTCATCTGGTTGTCACGAACATTTCTAGCGAACAGATAGCTTGTAGTTCGTCTTGATAGTGAAAAGAAAATGATAAAAGAATATAGAAAGATATATGCGGTAGACATTATAAGAAAAAGCAATTTTAAAGGGAAAGGTGCCAATGTCAGTCAAAATCATGAATTGAGCACTTTCTGTTAGTTGTAGAAGGCTGGGTGGATAGTTAAGGGGAAGTCTGGCAAAGTACAACATTAAAGACTGTTGGCCTTGTGTCAATCTTGTGTAAATTATAATATTTTTCCTTTCTTATTCTTACATGGTTACTCGGTACTTTTATCTGAGATAGTTGCGATGTATCTTGAATTTTATTGTTTAAAGCTTTTATGTCTGTGGGATACTGGGTTGCTGCTCCTTGTGAAATGACCTGCTGCCTTAATGTAGTTCTCTGATGTGCAAAACCAAGTAAGGCAAATAACCCCAAGATTCCTAAAATAGTTTACCAGCCTAAGATCTTGTCAACTGTTCACCAGCAGAAGAGCTTGCCAACTCTAGCTGATTGGATATCGATCTGGCAAACACTAGTGTCGTCGAACGCTCAAAAGAGTTGTCTTCATTTGATTATTTCTAGTGTTTTATAATTTCCATTGTTGTTCATTCCAGTAAATTCTATAATCTTTCATCTGGTTAATCTGGTTGCCATGAACAATAGCTATTTTAATGACATTTTCTAATATATGGATAGCTTGTAGGCTCATGATGGTACTCAAAAGAAACTAACATGAATATAGAAAGGTAATATAGGGTAGATGTTATAAGAAAAAGCAATTCAAAAGGGAAGAGTGCAAAGGTTAGTCAAAATCATGAACTGAGAACTGGAAACTTTCTGTAATTGTAGGAGGTATGGTGGAAGGTTTAAGTAGGTGTCTAGCAAAGTTCAACATTAGTTTGCCTTGTGTCAATCTTGTGTAAATCATAATATTTTTGCTTTTTCATTCTTATATATTACATAATAGCTGTAGCTAAGATAGTTAGAATGCATATTGAGTTTGTATTGTTTGTTTATATCTTTTATGTGTCTGGGACATTGGGTTAGTGCTCCTTATGAAATGACCCACTGCCAAATCCATATATTGCTCTGATGTAAACCTAATAAGCCAAATAACCCCAGGATTCCTAAAACATTGTCCACTAACTGTTCACCAGCTCCTTAATCCTCTCTATTTGAGACATCTCAATCATTGAACTTTTACAGAATCAATACCTATGCATGATTCCTTCACCTCCATTATTTTCTTCTAATTTACCTACAAAATCCTTAGATAGATTAATCCACTGTTGCCTTGAATCTCTTTAATGTCATTGGGGTGGCTGTAATTTGGTGGCAGGTGAATTTTGTCTAATCGTTAGATACCCAATTTATCTGTGGACTGCTTCAGTTTGGTGTAAAGCCAGTGGATGCTCAGATTCTTTGTTATTGATTTTTGCTTTTTTTTTTATTTTTTTTATTTTCATATTCACCAGATACGTGTGCATATACTCTTGTTGACATATTACATGAGTACTGTCTGTTAACTAACATATACAACAAATAGACAAGCTGTGCCTTTAACAAAATATGCTTAACATACAACTTATTTTCTAGATATATAATATATATTATATACGACTTGGGTGGTCATATACTTTTTGTATGTGATTTATAGAGAAGGTGAACCTAATACGGTCATAATGAACGATTTCCTCTTTGGATGGGACTCCGGTTTGGTTAGTTTAGGGGAAGGGTAGTTTAGGGGAACGGAGTTTAGCATTCGTAGATAGATGGGGAGGGGGTGGTGATGGGGTCGCAAATGGTGTTGGTGGAGGGGAGTGGAATGCCAGTCTTTGCAGGAGGGGGAAGAGGAGGAAACACTTGGAGTGTTGAAGTGGTTTGTGCTGTGCATCAGTTTCCAGTTTCCGTTTCATTTACCAGAAAACCATTTTGCTTTGATTATGTTAACACGTTATTGCATTATTTTAACAATTCCACCAAATTCAGGGACTGTAATTTTCCACCAATATGAGCTGTAAAATATTTTTAATGACCTAAAACCATTTGGCATGGTGGTCATGGAACAAGTTCATCTATTTGAAGTTAATTTGACAGCCCTAAGCAGGAGGGTAATCGAAGCAAATGAGAGAGCAAGACTAATGTCGTCTACTCCATTTCTGTATGGGATTAGGTTTTCTTGACATGAGTTTTCTTCTGTGATTGCAAGTGGTACATTGATTAGAGAAGTGATATTTCTGCAAAGATCTAGATTTATCCTTTTATCTTGTGATCACATCCTTGCACTCTCTTTTGGAAATGGAAAAGCAAGGACAGTATATGTGTAAATTACACCGACCTCCCTGAAGTGGTCATAATCCCTGCATTTATTCTCTGGGTTTGAGAATTGCGAATATGTAGCTTTTTCAAGTTATTTTTCATTATTTTTTTCCTTTGTATGATTATTAAAAGGAAATCCCCTTCCTATACTATTGAGTTATTTTGAAATTAAAGCACAGTTTTGGCTTATATGAGCTTTTCGGTTGATTTATATATCATGATGCAAAAACTGAGGAGAGTTCATTCACTTATAATTTAGAGCCCAATAGGAAGATCTATTTACCGATAACAAACTTGAGAGAGATCAGTGGAGAGTTTCCCAAAAATGAAAAATCTAATACAAATACTGAAATTAGAAAGAGGACATAATATCATATGCGACAAGTGTTAGATATTGTATTAGGTTTCACTAATAATGTTCTAAATTAGTGCTGGACTAGTCAAGTTTGGACTTCACCATTCCAAATTCTTGGTTATTTACAGCATGAACATTTTGAATCCATATACTGATGCAAAATACGTCTGGGAGTTTAACACAATGGATTCTACTAACAATATCTGCAAATTTGAGGGAGATTCTGTCCAAAAATATATCTATTAATTTTCCATTTACATGAATATAGCCTAAAAAATTACTTTTTCAGACGGCTGCCCTTGATGGTGAAACTGACCTTAAGACAAGGGTGATACCCTCCGCTTGCATGGGAATAGATTTTGATTTACTGCACAAAGTTAAGGTAAGACATTTTACGTTCCTTTTCCATAAATGATTGTTAGTACTTCCTATATTTTACTTTTATGTATCAGAATTTTCTTTTGGCAGGGTGTAATCGAGTGTCCTAAGCCAGACAAAGACATTAGAAGATTTGATGCAAATTTACGTTTATTTCCTCCATTTCTTGATAATGATGTTTGCCCTTTAACCATAAAAAATACAATCCTCCAATCATGCTACTTGAGAAACACAGAGTGGGCTTGTGGTGTTGCTGTGTACACAGGCAAGATTTTTCTTCTCTTTTTAATTTATATGAATCTGGATTACCATATTTCCTTTCCATGCCTTTGACGTTACTCGTAGTGATCTGTTTGTTTTATGAAGAAGGTGAGGATCATCTGTTGTTTTTAATTGTAATTTGCTGACTAAGGAAGTTAAACTGATGGTTGACAATAATTGGTGAAACGAGTAAGGTTTAATGTTGTTTATAACATAGTTGTCAATAGCATTATACCACCAGACGCAGTTTAGTGCTATGTTATTGTATAGCATAGCGACTTTTATAATAGAGTGGCTATGCATGCTATAATGCATAGTGCATGGCATTAGAAGGTTTAGAATTGTTTAATCTGGGCATTTGGTTGCTGTGTATTTTAAATCTAACAATAATATGAACTGGTTAAACCCCATGTATGGGATCACATTGCAATAAAATTATAACTGGTATAGACAAGGAGTACATCAGTGGAAATTGAAGGACGAAAATGGTCTCTCTCAAATCTTAAAGCAAATCTTTCATTTCACACCACTGTTCTCTCTCTCCCAACCAGTGCTTACTTATGTACTCTCTTTCCTCCACATGTTCTTCAGTTCCAACTATTTGCCTCATTGACAAAGAAGAAACTTACCATTAATAAAGGGAGAGCACTCATTAGTCTCATGGTCTCCCTTTTCTTCAAGCAGGATAATTACAAACAAGCCCCCGCCCCCAACAAAAAAAAAAAAAAAAAAAAAAAAAAGGGAAAAGTAAAGGAAATACCTATTTTCTTTAAGTATAAAACTACCCATATTGTTAGTAGACAACTAAAAACGACCTTTGATTATTTACTGAAAATTATGTTTAAAGTTTTTTGAAAATCACATACAGAGTGCGATGATCACTAGTTTGAATAAATGATGATGAAGAGGAAGAGGAGAATGAAGAGAATGCTGTTGAGGTTTATAAAATTCCAGTAATGATGGAGATGAAGATGACTTAATAGGAGACAGTAAATGACAAGTACTCTACTCTTAGGACACCGGATAGATAGCATTGCTTATTTGGAAATGACTATATATTTATTTGACTTGTATTTGCATGTGCGACTTTGTCTTTTTTTTTGCTTTTATGCTTAAGAACATGGGTCGATTAATAAATACATTCTTATGGCATCCACAATGGGGTGGAATAGAGGGTGTAATATCTGTACTCTCTCCCACTGTGGGAGTATAATAGCCATTACACGCATAATTGTGGGTCTAGTACATATTAAAGTGAGTGATAGTGAGTGAGTGTGGGTTTATGCTATTATACTGTGTAGAGTGTAATCTATAGTGAGTGAAAGTGTAATGAAAGGGGATGATAAAGTGATGATGTGGCATATGAATTACACTCTTTGGAGTGTAATCCATTGTGGATGCCCTTAGACTACATGAATATGGTGCCTTTGTTATATATATGTATATATGTATGTATGTATGTATGTATATGTGTGTGTGTATGTATGTATATGTATATATGTATGTATGTATGTATGTATGTATATGTGTGTGTGTATGTATGTATATGTATATATGTATGTATGTATGTATGTATGTATGTACATACATATATATATATATATATATATATATATAAGCTCCCCCAATCGTATTTCTCCAGAGATTAAAGAAAAGATAGGCAATTTGTCTTTTCAGAGCTATCGCCCCAATAAAAAAAATATTCTTGTGATAGGCAACTGTCCCCGCTCAAAAATATAGCGAAATTACCTTTCCTATATATATATGTATATGCATACACACACACACACATATACATATACATATATGTATATATATAGAGACCATTCAGATTTTGCACATTGAATACCCCTCTCTTGAATATAGTGCTCGTTGTGCCATGCCTTGTTGCCCGTTGGGGACCTTGTGCTATGGGCCATTAACAACTATGATTTCTAAAGTGAAAGTTTAGCTGCTGGATGGAGATTTGCTGTTTGCTTATTCTCGCAATCTGATGGATCATTTTGCAGTCATTGATTTAGATAGATGGAAAATCTGGTCCATGCAAGTTTACAAATATGCATCGATGAAGTATCCGCCATTTCAATATGTACCTAAATGAAAATTGTGTCGAATTATTTGTCATGGGGAAGAATAATGCAAAACTAGTTTTTTTTTTCGCTATTGGAAATGATTGGCTGATATGTTGCTTGGTAATGCTTTGTGAATGGGGCCTGGGGAGCGATATGATTATTGGTTTAGGTAGGGCTCCTGGCCTACTATGGGCACCTGTAGAGATTTGTGTGTGTGTGACTGCGATCCACAAATTGAAGCATGGGACTTACTCTTTACTTAGGAATAGAGAGGGGAAACATAGCATGTCCCAAGAGCAAGGCAAGCTTTGGAATTCTACTGTGAGAGGGATGCATCATTGGCTGGGCTGTTGGTGAAGCCAAGTCAATTGCAGGCCACCAGACCCTGCAATTGATGAGAGACCCTATGGAGTAAAGGGAAGCATGTACTCCCTAAACTCAATTTTTTCTATAATGCAAAATTCTTTATTTCAAAATTCATAGCTTTGGCTTGGGGGAGCTGTTCACCAGCCCTGAGTTCTTGCTAGTTTTCACTAATACAATTAGGTGCTAGGACTATAAAGCAATAAAAAGAAGAATGTCTTTGAGCTGTTGTTCAAGTTCTTCCTTGGTTGTGAGAATGGGAAGCTGTCTCATCTTTCCCATGCAGCTTCTTGCTTGTTAGTTCTTCTTTGCATTCTACCTTCACTTACCCACCTTTTCATGTTCTTTTCTTTTTGTTGGTATTGTTGATGGCACAAGGTCAATGATCTTTCATTGTATGTTGATGAATTTCCAATAATTGGTTGGGTGGAACTCTGAATGACACTAATAAAGCGTGAAAATGTTTCTTTTATTTTGATGGGAATAGGTTTTACTAGTTCTTGATGAGGGCTGGGATGACCCGTGAGGCTAGCGTGGACCTTTGGTGGCTCGGCATGGGGAAGAGAGTAGGTGGAGTTGGAGGGCTAAAAAGTAGCGTTAGGTTCGTAGGTCCTTATGAGGGCTGCTCAGTGATTGGATGGGCTGGTGGGTCACTTGTTAGCTGTAGAGGTGGGAGTGTTTGTAACTGGAGAAAGGATTGAGACTTCTTTCTTCCTTATGGATTGAGACTTCTTTCTTTCTTCCTTCCTTCTTATGGATCTTAAAATAAAAAAATAAACAAAAGAGGGTGGATTGAGACTGGAAGTACATTATTGGGCTGGTGGGTTAGGATTGCCAGAATCAGGGCTCTACATATTTGGGTTGAATTTGCGGGACAACCCTAATGCAAGTGGGGCATTGGATAATTGGGTTGAATTTGTTGAATAGTTATTTGACACACTATTGTATCCCAATCAAAATAAAATATCCAAAAGTACTGCCTGGTATGATGTAATTCAATCTTCTAACTCCCAATCTTCCAAATTAATGGATTGGTTCGGTGGTTATTAGGCCTTGTTTCAAATTGTAAGTAGCACTAATAATACCTAAAGTTTGTGTAATTATATTTCTGCGGTACTCGGCTCTCTCTCTCTCTCTCTTTCTTTATGTACAAGCAAAGTTTTTTGTGGTGTGTATACAAAGTGCTTTTCAAGCATTTAAAGAGTACGTAATTTTGTGAAGAGTTTTTGTTGACTTTTGGTTTGTGGTTTTTCATTTGAAGCTATGTAAATAATAAGTGGCTCATTGGTGTAAATGGTGATGAAAGTCACTGGGATTCAATTTCAGATCTTTTAGATTTCCTTCTATGGGCGTGATGCAGCACCAGGCTAATCACAGGCCAATTGACATGTTTGATAACTTGTCAAGGGTTTAGGAATGCCTATTAGAGCTGAAAGTTAAAAAAAAAAAATGCAGTAAAGTTGAAGGAAGAAGTGGCAAGTTAACTACTCTAGAAATCCATCTCAGAGAGTAGAAACCATTGGGCATGTTAGGAGAGTAAGGAAGGAGGAGAGTAGGTTACCCACTATGGGAAACTGAGTTGTTCATCCCAAACACCTTGACAGGGCATTAGATGTGTATCTAGATTGATATCACAAACTATGGATAACTGAATCTTCCCCTTTAAGTATATAAGTACATTGCTCATAGATTAAACATTTATTTGCCTATCTAAGGTTAACTCTTTTGTGAAAGGTAAGATGACATTGCTAATATTGATCCAAATATGCAAGGACTTCTAATGGAGTTTAAAACAAGAAACAAATATTGAGTACCAAAATTAGATGAAAATCCAGTGCACAGCCAAATGACTGAAATACTCTTCAAAATAAAAGAATTAAGCAGGCAAAAATCCTATAAAACTGAGTTTCTTAACATATACTCATATATAGACTATTGAACAATAACTTATTGTTGCCTCTGAGAAGGCTGCAGATACAACCTGTGCAAAACTACAGCTTGAGCTTTGGGGAAATTTTGGCACCTTTTATTCATCATAGTCAACAACTGCTATTTTACTCTATAGCGGTATCAAGTGGCAATTGAGAACAACTTATTGTTGCTCCCATGAAGGCTGCAGATACAAGCTGTGCAAAACCACAGCTTGAGCTTTGAAGAAATTTTGTCATCTTTTATTAATCTTAGTGGACAACTGTTATTTTACTCTATGATGGTGCCAATTTGGCAATTACTCTGTTCCAGATATCGTATTAAGAATAAATGTTAGATGTGATTGAGAGGAGAAACAGACTAGATTTTATGGATGTTAAAAATATTTGGGATAAGTGTTAACTTGGCTTGTAATTAAGGACCGATAATCTACCTTCTCTCTCTCTCTCTCTCTCACACACACACACTAAGACTCTCTCTCTCTTAAAATTGTTAGTTCTTGTTTCTTCTTTATTGCATTGTGGACCTCAAACTTGTTTTATGCTGACCAATTTGTCTCTGCACGCTTTTCTTTCTACTCTCTCTTTCACAGGTAATGAAACCAAGCTGGGTATGAGTCGGGGTGTACCTGAACCAAAGCTTACAGCAGTGGATGCTATGATTGACAAGTTGACTGGAGCAATATTTGTTTTTCAGATAGTAGTTGTCATGGTCCTAGGTATAGCTGGAAATGTCTGGAAGGATACAGAAGCAAGGAAGGTAGTTTGTCTACACCGTGATTAGTCCTTGAATTTATTGATATAATGGCTCCTCAAGGATAACCATACATGTATTTATGCCCATAAATATATTTTCTTTAGGTCAATATAGCAATAAATTGAGGCTGGTGTAGAAGCAGTTGTGCTAATGTTTCTCCAATCACGTATAGGAATAGTTGTGATCTGATACATAGTCCATAAAAATTCTAAACCTAACCAAAAGCATTTGGGGTACTATTCTGACAGAATTCATGGTGATTGTTGTTTCGTGTATTGATTAACCATTCTGGTACTTTGAAATGCCTCCAGCTCCTTATTTTATACCCACATACATATTTTAACGATTGGGTTTTTTTTATTTGCTGGCTTTCTGGCAGAATTCTTAAGATCTGTCTATTGTATAGCGGACTAATTTTCTTCATTAGCTTCGATTATAATCTTATTTCAGAAGTTCCTGCTCTTTTATCTTGTCACATGGATGTTGGAGGGTTGCCATTCTACTATTTAGTTAGCCTGTAGTCGGTTCATTGTATTGAACCTTCAAGTTGAGATCTTGATATACCCTAACAAGCTTGTTCAAACTTATCTACGTATCAGACTTATCTATATACGCTTTTTGGCTGTCTTTCTAATTTTGATGCCTACTTGGCTGATTAATATCTTGCAGCTGTGGTATGTTCAATATCCAACTGAAGGCCCATGGTATGAACTATTGGTGATTCCTCTACGTTTTGAGCTTCTTTGCTCTATCATGATTCCCATATCTATAAAGGTGAGGATTAGATATCTGAGTTGTTTCTCATCCAATAATTTTGGCAAGTTGTGTGCATTATGTTTGACTTATTTTATGACATGATATATAACTGTTATTGAAATGAGAAAGGTGATATCTTCGTAGGGACAGTAAATAGATTAAATATTAGTGTATATAAAAAGTATATGAAAAACTCTACAGACTAAGAACAATACAACACAAGTTCCAATTCTATAATTTTAAGAGATTGAAATTGAATGGAATCATGTGTTAAAATTGGTTATTGACTTGAATTTACAATCAAAACTTATTGCCTAAAGTCAATATTGGTAATGCAAATAGACTTATTAGAGTGTTCCTCTGTTAATGCTTTTCAAATTCTGCATTGAGATACCTATTCTTTTTTCTGAGGAAAGAGCCAATTGACAGAGCCTTGTGCTAAGATAAATGGCTGTAACTTCAGTTAATACATAATAAGGTTAAGTAGAAGATAGTTAATTTTGAGGATATCTTGGGTAAGGTGGTGCTTCATAACTCTCTTATGCTAAAAATTAATGGATCATGTCTGATAACATAATTCCCCTGCTACTAAGGACATTAAGCATCATTTTTGTATGCAACATTTTAGTGAAACATTATTACTTAATGTACTGAACAGCTTAGTAGCACTTCCTCTGTTTCTTTAATAGCTTATAGTCTCTCTCTCTCTCTCTCTCTCTCTCTCTCTCTATATATATATATATATATATATATATCTATTCCCAACATGCACATTATCTCTCAACTCACACAGACTCTCCCCTTCGCTCCCCCCCCCCCCCAAAAAAAAAAAAAAAAAACCCAAAAAAAGAAAAAAGAAAAGAAAACTGTACACACTATCTCACTTTCTCACTCACAAATACACAAACACTCTTCGACACAACTTGCCTTCTGCCTCCCTCTCCCTTCTCTCCAACACAAGATCTCTCTTTCTATGGCAAACAAGCACACACTCATATATTCAGTTTCTCTCTCTCACACACACACATGTGGTTATGGTCAGATTCTCTCTGTCAGGCATGGTATAGCAAAAATTCGAAGTAATGCATTTTAACAAGATTTGAATACATAAAAAGCATTACTTTTTTTACAAGATTTGGTTTTGATATTCTAAAGGAAACATAAAAAATAAATTTTTTCTATATTTTCTAACATATATTAAATGAGATATTTCAACTTTATGCTCAAATTCAGTTGATTATCAATTCCAAACAGACTTGACTTTCTCAATTGAGCAGCTCAAGATTTTCAGCACTTAAATATCAGTCTTCAAGGACTTCAATTTTCAGTTCTATTAAACAGGCCCTATTTGTTGTTGTAGCAGGTTGACCAACGTGGGGTTGGTGTTGGTTGGAAAACTTTATGAACTACACTATGCTGCAAAGAGCATCTTTTTCCCAAATTATGTGCTAATATGTTGCTGCTTACTACTACAAGAATACATGTTTGATTTTAGATTCATACAGAAAACAACTTTCTGGTCTCCGAATGTATGTTGGATGATTTTGGTTTTTCATCTTGGCATAATTTAAAATTCCCTTTTTGGACTGTGAACGGTTGTAGTTCACATGATCTGATGAAATGGGCTGCTTTGCTTTGCAGGTCTCCTTAGATCTTGTGAAAAGCTTGTATGCAAAGTTCATTGATTGGGACAATCAGATGGTTGATCAGGAGACTGGAACCCTGGCTCATGCTGCTAAGTAAGGAATGTTTGCCTCATTCTTATGCAGGTTTAAATACCTGCTATGACTGATTAGGTTTCCTTTATTGCTCGTGGCAGCACAGCAATTAGCGAGGATTTAGGGCAGGTTGAGTATATATTGACTGATAAAACGGGAACTCTCACAGAGAATAAAATGATCTTTAAAAGATGTTGTATTACTGGAACTTTCTATGGTAACGAAACTGGAGACGCTTTGAAAGGTATGGTCATACTTCCTCTTGTGCAAAAAAATTTCTTGTTTTCAGATTAGCAGTTTGAGATAAGTATGTTGTTTCTGAAAGCCATCAATGCCGTTTACTGTAACTATGTAACTAAACTAGCTTCAGTTACTTCATTTGTTTTGGGAACTGGATAGTCGCCACAGCTTGAATTTTCTTTTAGTTGGGTTATTGTTGTGCTTGTTAAATTTGAACATGGAAATGGACTTGCACATCACTGTAAACTGGAAGTTATAATCATCTTCGATTCTGAGTATTGTCCTCCTGACACTGAAAGAAGCTTGCAGGCTGGAGGAAGGAAAGAAGTGAACAAAGATAGCAAAGGAGTGGTTAAACTGAACTTCACTGTGGGATAAGCAACAAATGCCATTGTCTATATCTCTGGAGACATGGGATAAGCAACAAATGCCATTGTCTAACTTGGAAAAAAACTGTCTAGTCTAGTTGTGATTCATCTATGATCATGAGAGACTTATCTAAAGTTTAATAATAGTCTGGAGTTGGAAGTTAGTTCCATGTACTGAATCTGGAGCAGGACCGTGTGTCTTAATTGTTTCAAGTTACTATGCTGATTATTCCCAAGAAATATCAGATTCTCATACCAGTAGCAGTAGTATATTTGTGTCCAACTTAAATTGGCGGTGAGTCAAGATGCAGCCTAGGATAATGTACTAATTTGGAGATGGCATTGGGATGGTATGATGCATGTGATACTATTATTTGCACGGCCACAAGAAGCACTTTAAATTCCATGTATTTCATTTTGCATGAATTATCAGGTTGTCTAGTTTAAATGTTGGGGTGGCTAATAATGGAGATGGAATGTATGATGAGCCGTTTGTGAGAAATTTGTGTCATTTCTGCTCTATTCTGTAACTGGCACAGCATGAAGGGGGAAAAAAAACACTTTTGCAAGTTCATATTGTTCTATTTTTATTACATTGTCATTATAGTATTGGGACTTTAAATATGCACTAACTAACAATATCTAGCACCAGGTGCCAGTTGACGTATGCAGTTGTTTAAAGTCTTAGTATTGCATTATGAATTTCTTATATGGAGCTTGTTTAGATTTAAGCACATTGATCTAAAGCTGATGTTTGGGATACTTGCTGGCCTAGATGTTTTTTACTGCCACCAAGATGGACCAAATATATTTGTGCTTTTTGTTTGACGTCTTTTGATACTCCTTCAATTTATTGATTTAACAAATGCTTCTTTCGGGTGGTTTTATCATTTGTTATGCTGAGCTCTGAAGATTTATATACATAGTCAAGGTGTCTGATGTGTTTTATCTGGTGTTATACAGATGAGGAGTTAGTTAATGCTGTTGCCACAGGTTCTCCTGATGTTATTCGCTTTGTCACAGTTATGGCAATATGCAACACAGTGGTTCCTGTACATCGGTAATTAGTCTTTTTCATAACCTTGAGTGTGTGCACAAGACAAAGCTTTACATGTTTTATTGACTGCAATCTTTGTTCATTTCTTCATTATGCATGACTCAATTTTCTATATTTCCCGACTGTACAGCAAAGATGGAACAATCTTGTATAAAGCTCAATCTCAAGATGAGGAAGCTCTTGTGCGTGCAGCAGCTGGCTTGCATATGGTTTTCGTCAGTAAGAATGGGAATATTATTGGTATGGATCATTGATATTCGTGTGAAAACTTGCAGATAAAATTTGCCGCTATCCTTTTACAGTATGTGAATATTTTGCATTCTTTCCTTTGTTTTTGCAGAAATCAATTTTAATGCTTCTGTTATCCAGTATGAAGTGTTGGATACTCTGGAGTTTACTTCTGATAGGAAAAGAATGTCTGTAGTAATAAAGGACTGCCAAACTGGAAAACTTTTCCTTCTGTCTAAAGGAGCAGATGAGGCAATTCTTCCTTCTTCATACACTGGTGATTTCTCTAGCCACTGCTGGATTTTATAATGCATAACTATCATAAACCCTGGGCACTTAACAGAGGGCAAAAGGACTGGCCACTAACTGTTATTAGCTATATTTATTGCCGAATGATTAGTGCTAAAAGTTAGCTATATTTTATTTTTTGAAGTTGTCTATGGATCACTCTGAATTGATTTAAAAACTGAAGACATATAGCATCTTTGGCGCAGTATATGCTCTTGCGGGAATTTTTGTTTTAGAACTACTTCTTTCCGATGGAGAAGTCTTACTTCACAGTTAATGTCAATGCTTTAGGCTTCACTGAATCGTGTGCCACAAATAATTCCATGAGTAGTTTCTTTTCGAGTTCTATGCATTCATTGCTGGTGGAACGTGTTTACTTTGTCTCTAGTGTTTATTTGGTTCATTTGGCTATACATAGCTCCTTGAGCTCATGGAACTGAGATCACAGAGAGACTGACGAGAATGACCATCTCATGATTTCAAATGGAATGGTCTCCTTACCAAAGAGCTTCCATTTCTATTGTGAAGGAAGAACTTAAACAAAAGCTTGTTGACATTTTTCTTTTTTTTTTGGTTTATTTATGATGTGTAGTCCACAAGGTCTAAGATGGATAAATTCCTATATTTGTTCTGATATGAGGGTAGAAATGGCATGGCTTGGCAATGCTACTTTTACTATTTTGAGAATCCAAGAGATTGTAATAGTGCTGTGAGGTGGATGTCCCTCACAAAAAACAAATGTTAATAAAACAACATATAGAAAGTAATAGACTCCTGCATGCCAATTATATACTCAAAGGAGTAGTACTGCATTTTTATGCCCAGATCACCTCAGCCAATCTTTCGACGTTGTTTTCTGTTCTGAAAGCTTTTCGGAGGGTGCACAGTTTGTGTGTTTCGGAGACATCTTGCACAAGCCCTGGAGTGGGAAAAAACCACAATGGATGTCAAATTTGTTCAAACATTTATGTTGCTTTTGGGTCATAAATTATCCTTGGATTCTGTTTTCTTTTATTAATGGCTTATTAACCCATGTTGGATTCTGTTTCATTGCAACTTTTGTGCCTGCCTTTGTCATGTTTTCTTAATATCCTGCTCACCTGCTACCCAAACTATTGATGCTTGGTTAAAAGTTTGGAAGTGAAATCATTTCCAGGACAACAAACAAGGACTTTTTCTGAAGCTGTTGAACAATATTCTCAACTTGGACTGAGGACATTATGCTTGGCTTGGCGTGAACTAGAGGAAGATGAATACCATGAATGGTCTCTGATGTTTAAAGAGGCTAACAGTACATTGGTTGATAGAGAGGTTATATATCCATTCTGTCATTAGTTTCTTCTTAAAGTTCTTGCTGACAAAATCCTGAGCAAAAGCACACACAAAATATAAGATACCATGCAGAGAAAAACTAAAACAACTGAAAAAGGAATAGCAAACGGAAAAAGGATTTATTTCTATAGTATTTTGCCCGATAATATTTTGGAGTTGGTACTTGATACCGACCACATTTTTTCTTGTTTTGAATGCAGTGGAGGGTTGCTGAGGTCTGTGAAAGATTAGAGCACCACTTTCAAATTCTTGGAGTCGCTGCCATTGAGGATCGTCTTCAGGTATTGACATTTTGTTGGACTTTAAATTATGTTTTAAGCAATACTTGTGGAACTTGTCAGTTGCCTTTTCTTTTATATTTCAATGTCCTTTGTTTCATTTTGTTTAATTTTCCAGGATGACGTACCAGAAACAATTGAAACACTTAGAAAAGCTGGAATAAACTTCTGGATGCTTACTGGAGACAAGCAGAATACTGCTATACAGATTGCTCTTTCATGCAATTTTGTTTCTCCAGGTAATTTCTTTATGTTTTGGATTAGTTTAAATAGGAGAATCTTATTTCCTGTTGTAAGAAGTGAATTGTACTTGATGTACAAAAAAGTTTGACAGTCTATAAATGATGTACATCTCTTTCTAAAGAGAGTTTTCAGTTTAACTGAAGATCCTGTAAGATTTTGTATCTTGAGGTTTGTTCAAGCTAGATTTTGGTATGATGCCTGAAGGTTCCTAGGAGTCATTGGTGAGGTTTCTTATCTTCTGCTTCTCTTCCCCAGTAAGTTTTGCCCTTATTTCAGACCTTAATTGCCTAACGTAGGCCTCAATTGAACAAGTCCATCAAATGTCAGTGTCACTAGTGCTGCTGCATTGGACAACCTGAATGCAAATACTAGAATTTTTTTTTTTCCCTTCAAATTTAGAGAAGAAATTTATAGAATGCTTAAGTATACATTAACATGTCAATGTACCAGCCCTTTCTGGGTAATTTTAACAAATTTAAACTTTCCTTTCCACCTTTGATGTTTGGGGGATAGGGAATCTGGACGGAAAGCACTACCATCTCAAAGTTTGTTGTAGTGAGATCTGAATCTTTCCCACCTTGAACATCTCTCTGATCCTAAAAACTTCCACTCACTGTATACATCCACTGTGGCTTCCTCTCAGATTGACTTCTCACAGTTCTGCTTGGACGTGATGTCAAATAAATTTGGAATCCATGTATTGACTTCATTGTCAATGGACCTAAATTTCTGTATTACCATGTTTGGGGGATAGGGAATCTGGATGGAAAGCACTACTATCTCAAAATTTGTTGTAGTGAGATCTGAATCTTTCCCACCTTGAACATCTCTCTGATCCTAAAAACTTCCACTCACTGTATAAATCCACTGTGGCT
Organism: Mitragyna speciosa; assembly: GCA_024721245.1. NCBI lineage: Eukaryota > Viridiplantae > Streptophyta > Magnoliopsida > Gentianales > Rubiaceae > Mitragyna > Mitragyna speciosa. Next base: position 12,327,740 of record CM045568.1, read on the forward strand.
TCCTCTCAGATTGACTTCTCACAGTTCTGCTTGGATGTGATGTCAAATAAATTTGGAATCCACATATTGACTTCGTTATCAATTGACCTAAATTTCTGTATTACCATGTTGTATATTTGAGGAAGCTGTCAGGAGCATTATAATGGAAATTCTCTGAAAATTTGTTATTTGAGTCTTTGTCTTAGTTTCTCTTTGCATTTTGAGCTACGAGAAGAAATTTATGAATTAGAGAACTCTTAAGCATTATTTCTGTGTGTTATATACTCTTAAATCATGACTTGATAGTGTTTGTTCTTTATCTTACTTGTTAATAGAGCCCAAGGGCCAGCTTCTGCTCATTAATGGAAAAACCGAAGATGAAGTGTGTCAAAGTCTAGAGAGAGTTCTACTGACATTGAGAATAACAAGTTCAGAGCCCAAGGTAAATTCACCTTAGATATCTTTTTTCTTCATCCAGATTCTGTGTTTATGATATGTTTCAGTTGCAGAAGTGCAAGCCTTTGTGTTGAATTTATTTACAATGCATAATTATATCTTTGATGTCCTTATTACTTACAATTACTGTGCTTTTTATGAGGTTTTGATATGCATTAGAAGTTTATCAGTCTCCAGACATGGTGATATCTTCATTTGCAGAAACATATTCCTATTATTGACTCCCTGCAAATGAATTAAATATAACAACCACGCTTACAGCACCAAAGGATAAGTGATCATGCTTTTCTGCAATTTGTACATAACACCCTCCCTTTAGAAGTAATCATGACACAGTTTGATATCTCATTGGGATCTTACTGCCTATTGTACCTCATCTCACATCATGAATAAGTTTTAATAGTCATAAAACTTGTCCACTGAGATGTTGATTTGTCTCTCGTGGATTCCTTATGATTTTAGGTGCATGATTTTCTGAATGGTATGGTAACTTCGTTATTTCAGTGCACAAACTACAAATTTATCATCATTTTTGGGCTGATTAAAGAGCAAACTGCAGCAACCTCTGTCGAGGTTTATACTAATACAAAGACCTCCATTGTAATTTGCAAAATCACATTTTCCACCAGCCATTAACGGGGTTTAGCATATTTATAGTTTTACAATTTTTTCCCCATGATGTAGCTCTTTTTGGAGCCTTTAAAAAAAAGAAAAAAAAGAAAAAAATTAAAGTACTTTTTTTTTGCTGAATACTTCCGTTCTCCATTGACTCGCCTCCTTACTTCCACACCTCTTTGCCTGGTTTTTTTTGAGATTCTGCTAGTGTCTAATTTAATTCTATTCTCTGCTGCTTTTGTTACGACAACTGAAAATGAAGCCATGAGAAAGCATCCATAGAAGAGTATAAGAAGAAATAAATGGTGCCAACTTCCCTTCTGACTTCTGTCAATTAAGAAGTGCTCAAGAAAAAGAAAAGTTAAAGCTTTTCATAGTTCTTCAAGCTTTATATTCGCCTACATGTTAACTTAGTAGTAATATAGTGTGCGAGTCTTACATTTCTATAGTACTACTATTTAATGGTATTTAAGTAATTTAGCTACTTTGCAGGAAATTTCCAGCAAACTGTATTCAGCTGTGTTACTCAAGTCTTAAGTATTACCTATTTGTATTACTTATTATTTTGAGTCTAGGAAAGTTCTAGTTGTGTTTAGAATTAGAAAGTAGAGATCCTGATAACAGTTGACTTCTGCTCTTTGGCTAGTTTTTATCTTATAAATACTTGCAAGAGATTGACCAATAAAGAGTTAAAGTAGGTTGTTCATTTGTTTGTTGTTTTTTTTTTCTCAAGATTTCCCTGAAGTCCCTTCCCCTAACCCCTATTATTGTTATGTAATTGTTCACAGCCCCAAACAGCCTCAAGATCCCTATGTTCTTCTGCTAGCGCCAGTAGGCGAGATCACCCCTATGTTGTCCTATATTAGTTTGGTATCATGAGCCCAAACATCCTCCTCTTCATCAACCATATTTGTCCATGTAGAATTTTCATCAAAGTTGGCGGCTTTGTTGGACTGCATGGATTGTTTAGGGACAAAGTCTCACATCAATTGCCCAAATCCTAACTAATGAAGTACATGGACAACTCCACTCATTGCAAATTAGTTTTGAGATGGAAGCCTAGGTTCTTTAACATGGATGTTAGCTTAGACTGAGATTAGGTTTAATAGGCTTGAGTCCATATTGCTTGGAAACAGCCCATTGAATCCAGTTCAAATTCTCCTACACTACTTGTTTCTCCATCAGTTTCTAAACATATAGTTTAAGGTAGCAGTAGTTCTTGGACAATTCTACATCAATTTCAATTTACTACCGGTTCAAAATCAAGTACTTCCCAAGCCTTGAAGAAAATGTTCTGCCTGGTATTTCCCCCTCAAAACAAGTTCTCCCATAATAATGGTTTTTCGGCAAGGAGTTTACAATCACAGCGTTGGATTATTACGTGACAAAGGAAATTCGTTGTGTAGACTTTGTCGAATGCAAGGTTGCAAGTTCAGGAGCAAAGTGAAGAGAAGTTTCCTCTTCTAATCACTCCAGCAGTTGACTTTGAAGTTCAAATTTTGTGTTACACACTCAAATGAAGGGAGATAATCTTTTGTACCAGTACTTATGTGTCTATCTCTTGTCTGAAGTTTCCTTTGGTTTTTTATGCTCCGCTACTCTAAACTTTGAAGTCGAGTTTTATCCAACCAGTGGAGGATGATGCAATCAACAAAGAGCACAAGGAAAAGCAAAGTTAATGCTTTTCATAGTTTTCTTTATGTTTTATGTTCACTTGCGTGTTATCTTAGCAGTAATTTAGTTTGAGTTTTATGCTTTAGACTTTTACTATTGAAGGATATTTAATATTTATCTATTTCACAGGAGTTTTCAGCAAGATATATCTATGTATGTTTTTTGTGCCTTAAGTAGTTACCTAATTGTATTAATTCTTATTTTGACTCTTAACTGATTTAGGAATTTCTAGTTGTTGGGCTATTTTCAAACTATTGCTATTTTTATTTAAATTTGAAAAAATATTGGGATTTTTATTGTTGTTCCGAAACTATACAAGTTGATCTTCGATATATTGGATTGATAGCAATCTTGACTTTGAGTTGATTACGCAACTGTCGATTTCACGTGCATGTAGAAATTGGTAGTTGATGTGCGCAATAATTTCTTATGATATTTTTGGTCTTGGTTCTTATTTTTTCATGGATGGCAGTGAGAGTTGGTGGTGGTAATGTGGTGATGTTGGAGAAGCTATAGACCAAAATTTGAAAATGAGTTCTATATCTGAGAGGAGTTTGATTTTGGTTTGCCTTCAAATCGGGAAAGATGTGGTCGACAACATGCTTGGGTGAATTTCCTTAGAAGTCGATAAAACCAATACCGACATCAATATTTTTGGAATTAGAATAAAAGGTACAATAGTTGTTTAACTATGAATAAAAATAACAATAGTTTGATAAATAACCCTCTAGTTGTGTTCAGAATAGAAAATATATAGACCCTAATAACAATTGGGTTCTATTTTTTGGGTAGTTTATATCTCATAAAGACCACCTTTGTTGCTAGGTTATTTTGACATGGAGATTGATTGATAATGAGTAAAATTATTATTATTATTATTTTTTTGTTGGGGGGGGGGGGGTGTTCAGATGAGGAGGAACATATATGGCCACTAAACTATTTCCATGGTTTACTTATGGCCGCCAAACTATTTTTAGTGTCAAATTGGCCACTAAACTATATCAAGGGTCCATTCCAAACTATCTTTGGTTGCAATGGGCCATCAAACTATCAAAAATGATATAATGTAAACCATTATGTCATGTTTAAGAGTTCAATGGCCATCAAGTATGTCTTTATAAGAGTTGCCAATTTGAAACTAAAACTGGTTTGGTGACCATAAGTAGACCCTTGAAATGGTTGAGCAGCCAATTTAAACAACAAATAGTTGGATGACCATTTGTGGACTATGAAAATAGTGTAGTGACCATATAGATTTTATGCCCGTTTTGTTTGTTTGTTTGTTTTTTCTGCTTACTCAAGATTCCCATAAGGTCCCTCTTTTTCCCCCTTACTATTCACGTTAGTGTTCACAGCCCCAACAGCTCCAAGATACACCCTATTCTTCCACTAACAATATTGCGCGAGATCACCCCTGTTGTCCTATATTAACTTCTCTTTGGGGGACCTCTAACTGCGCCTAACGTATTTGAAAATGTGATAGTATAATGCTGCTTCTGAAAGTCTTATTATTAGAGTCATTCTGTGCCTCACACTCTGGAATTTAAGTCATTCTGCATAGACCCTTATGTGAAAATGGTAGAGGAAGCAGAAAGCAGAAAGCTTCTGTCATTATGGAAGAGAAGGGTAGGTGGGATGGTAGGTGAAGTAAAGGCTACCATCAGTGATTGATAGGAATTTGGTTTATTATATAGGTTCAAAATTTTCTTTTGTTACACGTGATCACAATCCTTGTTCGCTGATAGCACACATCGTGCTGTGGCTTGTACGTGTGGTTGGAAAAATAAGTTTTGTCATTTTTTCAACTTCTTGCGTTTCCAAAACTTTGGTTGCTTTGATTTTGGTCAACAGAATTAGTTTTTTATTTTATTTTTTATCGTTTACTTTGTAGAACTTTTTAGACAGGTTGTCCATTATATCTAAGGGTAAGGATCCTATTCAAAGAAAATATAATCCTGTTGCTGGAAGCGATATACATATGAATGATGGGTGTTGTGTGGAGGAAGGACAGGGAAATGAAATGATTAGACAGTAAGGGATTCGCTAAATAAAAGGTGATGCCTGTAATTAGCATGGATTTCGAGCGATGTCAGCGTGACTTGCCCAAGTTAAATGATGCATTGGTAGTTCCCTAGAATTGAGCTGTTGGTAACTCCTGGCATTTTTAGTGAATTAATAGAGGTTATTTATTGAAGGTTTGGAGTTTCAGCAGTCAAATTACTGCCTAGAAAAGCATATTGCATTTTGGTCATGTTTTGATATCAATATACACCGTTCTGACATTCATTCTTACTTATGTGTTCATGTTGATAATTAAGAAGGCATTTCATGCTATAATTTTCCAAGTAAAATTGATCTCCTCTGTGAAAAATGATAAGATGCTGAAGCAATCCAAACATTCGTAATGATGCTTCTGAATTCTGGGATATCACCTGATTAATTTGCTGGAGAATGGCTTTGGGTCGTGATTTCCCCTCATTCAATAACGAAGAATGTTTTACTCTATTTTAAATCAAGGACTATTAACTTAAACTCACTCTAGCATAATGTGCTGAAGGTAGCTTAAGTATTTTTAAGATTAAGATAATCTTTGACAATGATTTGGTTCAATCTTGGCCCCTTTCTTGTGACACTAAACCATTTCTTTTGTTAGCTTTGTTTTTTATTCTTTCTAAAAGCTTACCTTTCCTTTGTAATTGTTTTCTTAGACTTTGTTATTAAAGAGTTCACTCACACCTAATATTTTTCATGGCAGGATGTCGCCTTTGTCATTGATGGCTGGGCGCTTGAAATTGCTCTAAAGCATCATCACAAAGCATTTACAGAACTGGCTTTATTGTCCAAGACAGCTATATGCTGCCGTGTTACTCCTTCTCAGAAAGCCCAGGTGCCTTTATTGGTTTCTCAATGAAACCTTTATTGGTTTCATTGGCTGAGAAATTATCTAAAAGAATAGTTCATTACTTAAAAACAGTTTTGAATCAAGTCACACAGCCTTCTAACACTAGATAACTATTAAGTGATTTATCTGCTGTACAAAGAATAGTCGAAAGGACAACTGTATTGAGGATGAAGGTTTTCTGTGTTACATCTTGCAATTCTTGTAATTTTTTTGACTAATCTATAATGAGCGCATTCGCTTTCTGCTTTATCCTTGCAATATACAACTTCGTTTTGCCAAACATGTTGAAACTTATTAACGACTTAAGCTTTATGCCAAAACTTGGGTTGGCATATGATGGTGGTACATATACGGTAATGAGTATTTGTTCCAATTGTAGTACTGGCTGTATTTTGTTTTGCCTGATGGTAATACATCTCTTGTCGATTGTGGCTATCATATTATTCTCATTCTTATTTGTTTTGAATTTATATGCAAACACATGTTACTTGATGCTTCTGCTGGAAATGATGTGCTATGTATTTTTGACAAGGTGAGGGAACTAGCATTTTCAATAATGAATATTTGGAAAATTTTCTCAATAATATTTAAAAGCACTGGGTGAAGTTTATATGTCACTGTTACCAATAATTATTATAATTTTGAGCATTGTGAGGTTAGTCTAGAAAGTTTTAGCAGCCTATTTCTTTGTATGTTCCTTAGAAGTTTTGTTGGAAGTCCGAATAGTGTCAATAAAAGTTAAAATTTATTCAACTAATAATGTTTGCTTGATTTTGGAAATAACACTCTTCTTTTGCAAAACCATCTAAAGCAATTTTTGTTACCCTTTCAGCTTGTAGAACTACTAAAATCATGTGAATATAGAACGTTGGCAATTGGAGATGGTGGAAATGATGTCAGAATGATCCAACAAGCTGATATTGGGGTAGGCATAAGTGGGAGAGAAGGATTGCAGGCAGCCAGGGCAGCGGATTATAGTATTGGAAGTAAGAACTCTGACTGGCCATAAGATTTTCATCGAATAAAAACAGATGCATGCCATTCTTTTCTTTTTCTGTCTGTTTGATACGTTTTTAAATTGTTAAATTTTTTCTGATCTTTCCTCCTACAGGAAATGTCAGAATATGTTGGAATCGCAAAAACTAGTTTTTGATGCCTGGGCTAAGATGAATTCTATTGAAAGTATTTATTGTTTTTTAATTTGTTACTCATGTTCTCTGCGAAGGAAAACTTTCCTTTTGTTCAAGGGCTAACATGAATAAAAAGTGTTATCTAGTTGAAACATGATATTGAAACTTGTTGCTTATCAATTTACAGTTGATAGAAAAATGTTTAGCCAAAAAAATGTTGTGCTCCTTAAAAAAATTTGATGATTCACATTGTTTGTTTTGAATTTAATAACTTTGCTTTGGTGAGTTTGACTTGCAAATTAGTTTCATAAACAAATAGGTTGAATCTGTCTTTTATTTGCATTATCTTGTTATTAGGGATACTTCCGAAGTTTGTTTTAGTTGACTGTGCTAATGACTGGTGATTCAATATGTTAACCTCTGCTGCTATTCTTGGCTTGCAGAATTTAGGTTCTTGAAAAGGCTTATACTTGTCCATGGGCGGTATTCATACAATCGTACAGCATTTCTTTCTCAGTATTCATTCTATAAATCACTACTCATATGTTTTATCCAGATCTTGTAAGTTCCCATGGATTAAGCCACCTTAATTCCTCTTTTGGTTGCATTCACACTACAGCTTTATAGAATTCCCGTGTACTAATATCATAGTATTGCCAGTTTCTCTTTGATTTCAGGTGTCTCCGGAACCAGCCTTTTTAATTCTGTTAGTTTAATGGCTTATAATGTTTTCTACACCAGTATCCCAGTTTTAGTAAGTGTTCTTGATAAAGATCTTAGTGAGAGGACAGTCATGCAGCATCCCCAGATATTGTTTTATTGCCAAGCAGGAAGGTTTGTACGGAATTTGTTGAATTATATTGACTTAGTTTACCTTTGCTCCTTAGACTGTTAAAAATAGCTTTAAAAGTAAGATGTTGGTACTTTAAAACCTATTTGCACACTGTTGCTGCTATATTTGAGCTTAATAGATTTTTGTTTGAAACAGGCTTCTCAATCCTAGTACATTCGCAGGATGGTTTGGTCGGTCTCTCTTTCATGTCAGTGTATTCTTCACACTTCTATTCTTTTGTTTTATGCAGAAAATTGGGTTTCCTGGGTGAATTCTCTTAGTCAAATTGCTAACCTGAAATTTTTGTTTGTAGATAATTAAGGGTAGAAGTATTAATGATACCTGTAGTCAAACAATAAGTTGAGATTTTCATTGAGCTTAGGAAATCTTTGTCTTAGACTTTGTAATTGACTAATTGAAGGTTTGATTAATTCCAATTCCTCCCAATCCCCCAACAACCGCCCCCCCCACCCCCCCCCCCCCCCCCCAAAAAAAAAAAAAAAAAGAAAAAAGTTCTCCAATTGAATGTTCAGTTTATATTCAAGGTGATCATCTCATTTACGTGTGTAGAAATCGAGATTTTCCTGCACCTACATGCTAGTAAATTATGAATATCTATCATCCTTATTCTTTTCAAAGGTGGTAAACAATGCAAACTATTAGAAGGACCTATCAATTGCAGACCTGGATTAAAAGATTTGAAAGTTTTGAGGGGGTGACTGCATTTGAATGATTAGGGGGACAAAGTGACAATCATGTTACCTCCTTTTTGGGGGTGCCCGCGGCAGACCTGGAGGGGGGCTGGGAATTTGGATCCACCCTCACTCTAAACAATCTAAACAAGTTTATGTAATCCTCTGTGACTGTTGACAGCGCTTGCATAGAGGAAAACGAAAATCTCTAAAACTGTGGACTCCTAGATATGAGGTGGTTAGACTACAGTTATAAATCCATTAATTCAGAACCAACTTGATTCTGACATATGTATAGGATTTGATGAAATCAATAACGGTGTGTTAGGATTAAGGGATTTGGGTGGGACATGGATATTATATGCTTTAATCAAATTCCCTAAGCTTTTTAGATTACATGGGAGAGAATTGGATTTGAAAGCCACCAATTAGATGGAGGAATTTTAAGGGTTAAAATCAATGGATTTGAAATCCATCCAAATAAGATGTTATTCCAAATTTTTCTTTTAACACCTCTTCATCCCTTCTCTGAACTTTCAATCTGTGTATGGAGGGCAACCATGTCGTCAGCAGCACTGGCGCTGGCCATTGTTGGGAAATAGAATCAAAAAGCTTCCATTTTGTTTTGCATTCACTGTGGTTTGGAGAGCCCCAACACGTGTGTGACTTTGCATGCGAGAGACTGACATTCGCCACCATGACCACAGCCATTGCCAGAGCAGAGCCTGAATGGAAGTGGCGGTAAAAAATTTTGGAGACATGGAGAGTTTCAGAAACGAGAAGAAAGAAAATTTTGGAAATTCTTGCATATTTAACCCCCGAATTTTCCAATTTCTTAGTTTCTACCCAACTTCTTTTGTTAATTATAAATTCTCTTTATCTTGTGATAATTTTTAACCAAACAAGATAATTAATATAATGTGGATTTCAAGTCCATTCATTCAAATTATTGCATTTAAAATGCTTCTTTGAATCCAAATCCACTAATTTAAACAGACTTTAAAGGAATTTGGAGTAGAATTCAGTATATAACAATCTTTGACACTTCATGTGCTTGGCTGTATGTAGCTTTTGCCCCCTCATGTTGGTTTTAAGTTATTTTTACTAATGAAAAATGCTTCTCAGAAATGGCTGTGTTTCATTCAGTGCAACTTTTATGAAGGATAAGTGCTTTTTGTTTCTCCAAGAACAATCTTGTTTGGAACTGCTTCATGTTTTCGTACCGATGCTTCTTATCTTAACTTCTTTAACAACCAGTTCTCTTTATGCGAGATATGCTAATGCCTTGTGGTCTTATTGCTTTCAGGCAATTGTTGCCTTTGTCATCAGCATACATTCGTATGCTTTTGAGAAAAGTGAAATGGAGGAGCTTTCGATGGTTGTCCTATCTGGATGCATTTGGTTGCAGGCATTTGTTGTTGCACTAGAGACCAAGTTAGTTGACATGCTTCTTTTTATCTCCTGACTGGGCTGTTGTTAAACTAAAAACTGGGTTTTTGTGATCAGATTTGCTTTAGCACTTCTCTTGATGTTTAGATATCTTTATGAGTCACACCTAAAACCCCACTTTTCGTAATCAAATAGCTCTGACAGATGCTATTTAGGTGAAAATCACAATTTTACGTCTCTGCACGAAGTTTGCAGGGTTGAGTCTGGTTCCTTGCTCAAATAGCATTTGTTTATTCTCTAAATTTGCATTTTTTGTTTGCAGTTCTTTCACAATATTGCAACATCTTGCCATTTGGGGAAATTTGGTTGCATTTTATGTGATCAACTGGATTGTCAGTGCTCTGCCATCTTCAGGGATGTATACAATAATGTTTCGCCTTTGTAGACAGCCATCTTACTGGATTACTATGTTTGTAAGCTCTCGTGTCCTCTCCACGTCTTGAATTCTCATTTATATTATAGTTGGATTCCGGATTATGGTGCAGAAACCTATGTCTCCGCACATCTCTTTTATGAAATCTGTATATTAATTCTTTTGGTTATTAGAATAGAGAAACTGATGTTTCTTGGTAAAGAAATTTTCCTTGCCCATCTGTTTAATTCCTTAAAATCATATGTTCAGAAATTCTTAATGCTGGTTGCCTAGTTTAGTTTGGTTTAAAATTTCTTTGACAGTATATAAGTTGATGCAAATTGTAACCTTATTGTTTCAGCTAATTGTTGTGGCTGGCATGGGTCCTGTGCTGGCTCTAAAGTATTTCAGATACACATACCGACCTAGTAAAATTAACATACTTCAGCAAGCTGAACGATTGGGAGGTCCTATCTTGTCTCTGGGAAACATAGAGCAGCAGTCTAGAGCCTTGGAGAAAGAAGTTTCACCTTTATCAATCTCCCAACCCAAGAGTCGGAGTCCAGTTTATGAACCACTGTTGTCAGATTCCCCAAATGCCACAAGGCGATCTTTTGGCACTGGCGCCCCTTTTGATTTCTTTCAGTCACAATCACGGTCATCTTCCAGTTATGCAAGAAATTGCAAGGATAACTGAGGTGCATAGACATGAAAAAGGTTTAAGTAGGTGAGTTGTAAGTTGTACAATTCAGGACCTTTAGCTGGAGTCTGTTTTTGATCAGCCAGCAGTGTATTATCTGATTCGCTGTAGTCAAGGTAGCAGTTTTGTTTGTTGTATTTTTTAGAGAGTTATCATAGTTAGTTCATTTTCCCCTCTATTTGGAGCCTAAAAAATGGCAAAGACCAGGAGGAATCTACGTGTTATATTTTATTGACGAGTCAGACGATGATTAGTTGGATAGAAAACAGATTTTAGTACATTTAAGATTACTGTCATTTCTTACATTAGTGCTCCATTATGAAGTAATGAATGAGATAGAAAAACCATATGAATATTACCGCTCAAGATTATCCATTTAGTACATTGTCTTGTAACACTACTACTATAACAACCCCCCCAAATCCCCCCAAAACAAAAAAAAGCGGCCCGGTGGTTGGGGGCGGCCAGCAAGCGTTTAGTTCTTCATGCTTGACATGAAAGATTGGATGTGCAGTTAGGGATGTCGATGAACCAAGTTGCTAAGTTTGGAGTCAATTGGCATGATGAATGTATTGTAATAATATATATCATTTTATATTTTGATTTATACATTTTATTTAAACTAATATATCCATGAGTTATAATAAAGTTTTCAACAAATTTAGCAAGCTTAGATAAGAACTGCCCTATGCTCTTGAGTACAAAAAAGAGTGTATGAAGAAATGTGCATTCATGTTTTCTTATTTACGTTTGTAATCCTCTCTCAAGGAGCAATAGCTAATCTTTTAGCCTTTATTAATAAACATGACCTTGAATAAAAATTTATCACATACAGGATTCCCAAGGAAGAAAGAGAGCTTCTCCTTCTCTGAAAGCATGGTTCTTGCCCCCTTCCCCCTAAGAGTTTTTATAGAGGAACGTCTTTCTTTTGGTTAGTCAGTCACTTCTGATAATAGAAGTCTCTTGTGCCTTCTGGGTGCTATATGTCACTTTCTTGGAGTCCGATCCTTCCTAACACTAGAAACATTAGAAGAAGGCGTTGTGCATCTTATTTAAGGTTCACTCACTCATTTTGGTCGAGGCGTTGTGCACCTCATTCAAGGTTCACTCACTCATTTTGTCTGAGGCGTGGTAGTCCTTTTGGTCTTCTTTGTTATTATTAGCTATGATATCATTCTCCATTTCTTTAGCTGCAGAGTTTTCTCGGAAAATATTTAGGTGGACCGGGTCCACGGGTTCTACCTGTGGATCCAACGGTGAAGATTGAGTCGCCGGAGTTTAGGAGCTCAATCTTCACTGTTGGGTTCACGAGTCCACAATCCTTTGGATCCACCTGAGTATATCCCAAGTCCTCTCAAATGTTGAGAACTGAGTCCCTTCAACTTTCCCTCAAAATTGGAGTTCAATTAAGAATTTGGCTTGCGACTCCTAAATTCATATCTTCTAGGAGAGATCATAAGTGAGAGCGTGCTTATGTTGATGTAGAATAAGCATTATGGACTAAATTCTTTAGTTTCCATGGAAAGATGTTGAAGGTACATTTCGAGTTGCGGCATTTGAATGAATAGAATAAAATCTAGTCTTTTGGGACTAGGTTACAGGTTGTATATAAAATAGAAACGCTAAAATACTTATGAATTATAAGACATTAGGTTTATATTTCATATAAAATGTTGTCAAAACATAAGTCTTTTTATTTTTGAGTTTTCATGTACAAAAATAAGGTTTGTTTTAAACTTTTCATATAAAAAATAAAGGGCAGAATGTGCACCAAAAAGTAGAATGATTAAATAATGACTAAAACTTTTATATCCTTTAGACAAATTATATCTTTTGTTTATTCTATTTTTATACAGGAAATGGGTAACTTCGTCAAATATTATTATTTAAAATAAAAATTGAAAACAATTAAAAAATGGCACACAACAGTTCTCCAACATACACGGAAGAAAGAGGCGCGCATATATGTGGATGTATTTTTATTATTTTAGTGTTTTATGGTGTTTATATTTAAACAAAAACCATAATTTTGAAGTTTCAATTTTTGCTTTTTTATTTTGCCTGTTACTGGTTGTTTATAGAACCAAGTTCTAGGTGTTTGTTTCAATTATTTTAGTGTAAAAATTATCCTGGCACTTCAATGGATTTTCCTTTAGATCTATGCATCTTGAACTATTTTCATGTAATTGTTAACTCAAATCTATAATCTACGAAAGCAAACGAGTGTGGAGATGTAGTTCGGAGGCAACAAATCACCGATGGCAAGTCATTGGTGATGGATGATAGATGGTGGTCTGCCACCTTTGGTTGAGGGCCTTTCTTATAAAAATTGGAGATGGTTTAAGGACCTATCCACAAATTTCTTATGGTTCCAAATCATCTTGATTTTGATGATTAATAAACTGATGTTGAAATTTATTAATGGTATAGCAAGTTGTATGGGCAGCATATATGAGTTAGGAAGATTGAGGAATCAAAAGGAGCAAAAATTTGACATCCGGACAACCATGTAGACACAGTAAGAAGAGTTGCGGACCTCTGGATAGCTGGAAATGCACAAAAAATGGTCAGAGAGCGTCCAAACATGGATCCGGACACTATATACCAACATTCGGACCTCTAGAAGTGCTTAAAGGAGATGGCCAGAAGCCATTTGGATGAGGATCTGGACATAGGAAGTAGACGTCCGGGCCTCCAAAAATACAAAAAAATTTTCTAGGCGTGGATTCAAACAAGGATCTAGACGATGGAAGCAGCGTGTCGATCAGCTTGTGCGTGAAAGATGAAATTTACTGTCTAACGGCTGGTTTGTACAGTTTTGATAGTTAAAAGCCTAAATTATCTATTATTTCACCTCCCATAAATACCATTATGTGTATAATGGCTAAGAACTTTTGCCTACATTAATCACAAGCCATTCAAGTGTGATTTGTTAGAAAAAGACTTCTGCTTTTTAATGATTACTTGTAATTGTGCAAGGTAACTGGATGAGATAGTTGTAAGCTTTTTATTATTGGATGAGTGCAATTCAATTGAAACTTGGTGAAGTTTGAATTGAGTGTTTTTATAAAACTCTTGGCTCAACTAAAGGGAGTTAGGGTAAGCAAGAGTGATCCTTAATGTGTACATTTGGTTTTGCTTTACTGACTTGAAGAAGCCTATTAGTGGATTCAAATTCTAAGTGGACAACTTAGGAGTGGACATAAGTGCCGAGTTTGATAACAAACCACTATAAGTTATTTGTGTCTCTTTCCCTATTCTCTCTAATTTCTCTATTTTCATTGCTTCATTGAGCTATTTATTTTAGTTCCTTGCTTATTTGATTTCAATTATTTTGCTTTATTTGGGTTGTGATTGGGTAAAAATTTAACACACTCGTACAAAATTTTCAAACAACCTAATTCATCCCCCTTTTAGGTTTGCTTTGGAACTTAACACAGATTGATTTTCAAATTTTGCAAAAGAGGTGTAGCACTTGAGCTAGAGCTGCCTAACACTGAAATTGAAAACTTGAATATGGTAATATTTTAGCTCAAACATAATTATACTTAAACTCAAATCAACTTATTAGAAATGAAATTGAAATTTTCGTTTTTAGTTTGCATTTGGAAAGTGGATTCAAAGCCTGAGCTTTCAGTTTCAATTTTTAACCCATACAAATTCAAAAAAGAAATAATTCTCGACAGTCTAAGCAAGAATTCGCCCAAGAGAGTACAACATACAACTGTTAAGCCCCATTCCCAAGGCAGGTAAGTAACTCTACAATGCACGTGAGAATAAAGGAAAAATAATTTTTGGATAGCTTGAGGGGCGTTTGATTCACACTCAGAAATCGGAATCGGAATCGAAATCAAAATCATTATTCTTGGGTTTGAAAATAAAACTACCGATTTCAATACATATGTTTAGTTCAATACCTGAAATGGGTATCATTACCATAATTACTGTTTGGTTTGCTAGGAATCAGAATCATATCCTCAAGTCATCCGCACGTCTGCATGGATCATCCGGATGTTCGTATGCCTAAAACATGCAGAATTATTGCACATGATATTCAGATGAAGTTCCAAATGTCTGGATGGTCTATGCGGACGTCCAGATGGATCATCCGGACGTTTGGATGAGAGAATCATTTGTGGGTTTTCACCAAAACCTATCGATTTGGTTGGTTTCACAAAACCTAAATTTTGGGAGTTTGATACCAATTCCGATTACTAAACAACAATTATGGGGTTGATTACTAAACAACAATTATGAAGTTGATTCCGATTCCCAAACCCAAACCCCTCTTACCAAATGCCCTCTAAGATAATTTTCAGATAACCTTACTTCTTAGCTCCTATGCTATAGATATATGTAGCAAATATTTTGTACATAATCCTTGTAACAAAACCTTATTTTCTCTTTTCCGATTCACTTAGACACTTCAGATTCCTACATAGGGTCCTAAATATTATGATTTTTTTGAACATTAAATAAATATTGATGGCTTTATTGACTTTTTAAAACATAATGAAGTTGATCATCAAAATATCAAACTTGAAAGTCGATATTGGAAATATTGACTTCATTTAGGCATAAAAATATCTCTCTTCCCTCTCTTAGCGCAGCTTCGACGTTCTTCGCCTCACTAGAACACTAGTCGTGCATCAATGTAATGATGACTGCGATTATGACAATTTTGAAGAAGCTAGGAAAGGATAGTCTCCTTATCTCACAAAATCCATCTTGTTCAATGATCCCTCTCCCCGCCACACTACCACCGCTCAACTATTATGGCTTACACGACCTGAAAAGGCAAAGCATGTAGAGGACAAATTTAATTTATCTTCTTTTTTTATGGTAAAGGGCAAAACAAAGATTCTTTTTTTTTTCAAATTTTTTATATTTACTCTTATCGGGTATTTTTTTTGACAATTCGAGAAAAGGGATTGGGATACAACCTACTCTACCCAAACTGAAAGGAGGAATGGGAAAAGAAACCTAAACTTTACCCCCACAAACCTCTCCAAGAGCCATGGTAACTTTTAGAGAGGCCACAGAAACTTAAGTACTAGACCCTAACAACCAGCTCGTTCGATGTGGGAACTTTATGTTTTTTTGACAATTCGGAAAAAGGAATTGGGATACAACCTACTCTACCCAAACTGAAAGGAGGAATGGAAAAAGAAACCTAAACTTTACCCCCACAAACCTCTCCAAAAGTCATGATAACTTTTAGAGAGGGCACAAGAGTTTAAGTATTAGACTCTAACAACCAACTCGTTCGATGTGAGAATTTTATATTTTTTGTAGGGTATTTAGTAGGGGTTTTGGGAACCGATAAAACCATTAATATTTATTTAATTTTTAATAAAAATTAGAATATTTAAATAAATAACTCATGGTACATGTAACTGAATAATATGGTGTTGTTTATTTATTTCAATATTGTGAATTTTTATTAAAATTGAAAAAATATTGATGTTTTTAATCGTTTTAGTAATTGTGGAAGTCAATCTTCTAAAAATTGACTTGAAATTCTATTTTGTGAAAATCGACCGTAAAGTTGGTCATTCAGAAATCAACTTCAATAAAGAAGAAGTCAGATTTTTTAATCAACGCATACATTCACGCATGCATATGCAACCTAATCTATTCAAGACCTTAACCCCTCTCTCACTCTCTATAATCTCAGCAAATATATCTTGTTATGATTTGAGAAACTAGTGTGTTTATAGATTAATTGGAATTGCTATGGTTTGTGAAACAAATGTGCTTTTTCATAAATTGATCACGAAATTTTGCTGCTAAAATAATCAAAATCTTATTCAAATTAAAGAAATAAATGAAGGAGAAGAGATAGGATGAATAAGATGATGATGAGGATGACGAAGAAGCAGCGAACGAAGCAGGAGAAGAAGCTGACCTTTCTTGAGCAATAATAAAAATGACAATATTTTTTATTTTTAAATTAGAATATCATTATAAATATGAATTACCCCATATGCAAATTAAGAAAAGTAACCTTATAGTTCTTAGAATACTTAGCGCTGTGATATAGTTATGGGACGAATTTTTTTACACTTAAAAATAATTAACTAAGTAAAAGAAATTCGTAAAGAAATATTTTCAAACGCCATTAGCATCAATAAAACAATAATGGGTAAAATATTTGAAGAAGACAAATTTTTATGCTTATAGCTCCAAGAAAGTTCATCTTTGCCTTTTGTGATTTGCATGGCAATGAAAGCTTAAGGACATATCAATCTGCGATAAGCCAAACAACTTACTCATCTTTCAAAAGCCTAGGCAGAGCAAGATGGCTCATTCACTGTCATACCTCAAGGACAACGAGACTCATCTTGGTTCTTTGATACCATGGAACGATATCTGTTTCGAAAATCCAGCCAGTAATGTTTCAAAATTTTGGCTGAAGCAACTGTTAGACTATTGATGTTCAGGCAAATTGCAGTAAAGAGACTGAGGATGAATGTACAGTGAATCAATTCTTCTTTGATTTCACGGGAACTCCTTTGTACACTTTTACTTTTTCCTTCAACGCATCTCGTCTAGGACGTGCAATCTTGTTGTTAGGATCAAAGAGGAGTACTTCTTCAAATGCCTTAAGAGCAGACTTGAAGTCTTTCTTCTTCTCATAGGCATCTCCAAGGTTGTTCCAGGCTGTGACATAACCTGGTTGAAGTTTCACAGCATTTTCAAACTGTGCTATTCCTTTCTCTAATTTTTCATCACGAACGTAACTGACACCAAGGGCGTTATTAACCTGTTGAAAGTAGCAAGAGGAAAATGGTTATTAGAAGACATGAGACAATGTTCATGAGAAGACATGAACTTGTATTGCTCTCATTTTCTGGTTCTACTTTAAATCATTTTATATTTCCAAATCAAGGCATTTCCACCATCACTTTCACATCGAGCAGAATCCCGTTACAGCACAGTGAATTTAGGATGAGAAAATGTCAATCTCAGATGAAAAGAGTAAGAAGAGGGCCTTGAGGGTTTTTTTAAAAGATTCCAGAATCTGGGCATTTACTCCACTTTCACATGGAGCAGAATTCCATTACAGCACAATGAATTTAGAATGAGTGAATGTCAATCTCAGATGAAAAGAATTAAAAAGAAATCCTCAAGGATATTTTTGAAAATTCCAGAATCTGGATAAACTGAGTTAAAGCCAGGAAAAACTGTCACAAAGAACTACAATCCTAACCAAAAATGATAAGGAGAAAGGGAATACAATATCCTGTAATGCGTCAAACTGTCCATCTTAAATTAATCCCGAAATGCCTCAAACACTGTCCATCTTAAATTAATCAGAAACCTTGACCTATTGAAAATATTACATATCCTTGCTACAATGACCAAGTTGCAAAATGCCAATCCAAAGCCTTGAAATCTTTCCAGGACCAGTGAGATGAGACAACTATAGTGTTTCTGGTAAAATATCATCTGTTTATCACACATTTTTATTCCACATTTTGAAAATTTGAATTTAAGGAACAATCCACTTTCTAAAGCCAGTCCTAAATTTCTAGTATAGCTGTCTAAGACACGGACAAAGTAATGAAATTAGTCAAACTATGGTCACTGAATATTAAGGTCTTTCTTATCACACACAACATCTATAATGTTTTTCTATCCCTTTTAAGTTATTTATTTTGGGTTTCTTCTGTTATTTCTTCTTTTCTTTTAATCTATTTATTTTGGGACCTTGTGGGAGGGCATTCTTTGATTACCTTCATCGCTTATTATATGGTTAAACAAGATGGAACTTAAGATGGAATTCACAAATATGAGCAGTAACATTGATCCCCTAAGATGAGGGACCAAAAGTTTCAACTTCTTGACCATGGAGATTCTGGAAATGCATTTCTATTGTTTATGGAAAACTGATAACTAAAATAACTTCTCCTACTTGAGCAAGATCCTGATCATCACCATCCCATTTCTCAATTGCCTGAAGCAGGTACTTAGTAGCAGCTGGATAAAATTTTCTCCTCAGCATTACAGCTCCAAGTTCAAAAAGCTCCGTTGCACTAGCATCACCACTTCTAACCTGCTCCTGAAAATCACAATTGACTAGCATAAGAAAGAGAAAGAAAAGAGTGAGGTAAACAGGGGAGGAGTTCCTTTAGTTATCCATACTATATCACACAAAGCAAAAAGTCTAAAACCAACAATCAGTGATTTACAAGTGCATTTGGACCATACCAAAACGAAGTTTTGCATATTCACGGTGCGATTGGAATAACTAATTTATTAGTTGAGAGCTTAGGGAAAATAATCAAGAAATTAATGCAGTGGGGTCAACAATAACAAGAATGCCATTTGAGAAAAAATACAATTTAAAAATGATCGTTAATTTGTTTGATGCAAGTATATATTGATTTAGATTTAAGTATTCACATTAAGAAAACCCCAATTTGTGTTAATCACAATACCAATAGGGAGAAAGTGATCTAAATTCTTAGCTGACAAACAGGATTAGGAATTCAGAATGGAAGCAAAATATGAGATATCCCAGATACCAAAGAAATCTGTGTTGCGTTACATCATCCGAACAAATTGCACTTTGTAGAGAAAGCCAAAATATGTGAAATAATATAAACAAAGCTGAATATCAAACATTTTCAAACAAAGCTGAATATCAAACATTTTCTGTGAATTCATGTAATAATCCTAAACCGGATGAATGCCTCTCGAATCCCCGTCTATCAGTGGGGAGGGGTGTTCATGGAAAAATATTTATGTGGGACAAAGTGAAGGCCCATTAGCCATGAATTGAATCTTTTCTTGAACTTCTGACTTGTCCAGTGTTCCACAGCAAGTAGCTCCTGTTTCACCCATCTAAAATGGTCATTGTTTTTACAAATCATTTTAATTCTTTTGACCTTAGCCACATGGTTCTGTTTTTTTTTGTTAAATTACCACTTAACCGAATATCTTAAAATGTTATAAAAGCAATTTCTGGGACCAAAGACTTCACCATAGACACTTTGGTTACCAGATAGATTCATGCTCATACACCCAGTTATGCAGACTGTTTAGAATTGGTGGTCTCGTGGATTTGACCTAAGAACAATGCATGCTTTGACATCATGTTGAAGTACCACCTCAGCTAAGGATGTTGCATCCTTAATTTTGGCAGATGGATATATCCTTCATTTTAGCCAGGAATAGATTTCAAAGCCCTATTTCGCAGTTGGTAACTGATGATTCAATGTCAAACAACCCTTGATTCTCTTGGTAATAGGCTTGATCAAAATGTGTTCTCCCATCTCTCACAATGGTAGATGCCATAATTGAGTTGAAGTCCCTTTTCTTGCAGATAATGACTAGTAGAAATTTGATGGTAAATTTCCCTGAAGTGATTTCTCTAAGATCTCAACAAATAAGGTTCAGTCAAAACTTTAAACTGCACACCAACAAACCTAAAAAGATAGATTAAAAGTGCTTACTTGCAACTCTTTTGCAGAAAGATCAAGTTCTCTGCGAACAAGTACTTGACGAATTATGAAGAAGCTTCCAACCCCAAGCAAAGCCAGAAGCAAAAGCAAGTAGGTGAGCTGAATTCCTAATTCAAACAATTCCCCAATCTCGAAAACCGCATTTATTCTGACATCTTCACTTGCTAAAGCAACTTGTGCAGACACCAACCATGATATTGCTCCATAAGAAAACCCAGACCCATGAATTGGTTGTCTATCCACAATAGTTACATCTTCATCAGCAAGCAGGTAACTTGAGAATTCTGCAGCAGCATAATGTTAGTAGTTTGATAACTTCTCTACAGGAAAATCCAATCAGTATATCAATGTGGAGGAGAGGAAAAGACACAGGAACCTACAGATATGATAGAGAAAACTTCAGAAGCATCAAGAGAATAACATTTCCTTATTAGTCAATACTCAGTACAGCATCAAAGTCTATAAAGAAAATTACTTGAAGAGGCTTAGAGAAAATTATCCAAATGGAGCAGCATGATAATTATTAGCTGCCATTGAAGGTTGCCAATTTTTTATTTTTCTCAAAAGTTGGATATAATATTTTATATTCAGTCTCCAACTTCATTTTCAAATTGTAAAAGATCTTGTTAAGGAGATAATTTGAAATTTCCAAGATTTATAGCTTAGTTCATCTACTAAGTAGCGACCCTGCTTCCGATATCCAAATTCCATGCTTTCACAAAGAAAAACTCCTTAACCTTTAAACCATAATCCCCTCCAAGTTTAAGAATCTCCTTATAGAAAATTTCCCTCTCAAATTAGAAGTGACTAATATCTATTCTGTTCCAGAGAAAGTTGCATTCAGGTACAAAAGGAATTACTGATATGTGTAATGCTGGCAAGACATCAACTGCATAATGAAAATTGTATTATAAACTTTTCCTTTTTATGTTTGTTTCTTGGAATCATTAACTTGTGCATGCGGTAGGACAGACAACTTAGATGGACGTTTCTGTGAAAATTAAAATCCAAAGTAAGGTAGAAATAGGCTCCAATAGTCTATGTAAAAAATGCAATCTAAAAAGTGAAATTTGCTGGTTCAAGATCTTGATCATTGATTATTATCATTTAAACAGATAATGAAAGAAAATACAAACTCGAAGTCAATTAATCTCTATTCTCAAAAGAATAAGGGTTCTTTAAACTCATAAATATAAACAGTTTAAAATCCAAAAAACCATGCCTGATATCACTTCTTTTTTTTTTTTTTGTGATTTAGAGCAAATGTCAATGATATTCTCCAGCTTACACTGGCTGACTGCTCATCATGCTTTTTACGTGCAATTTGTGCATTGTGACATAAATTTTAAATCTACCCATATCTCTGTGTTATTGCCGAATATAGACAAACAGATACTGATATAAAGCATTCTGCTGAATATAGACAAACAGCTGCTTTAATTTTACATACACGCTCTCACAAACTCTTTAAAATCACAGAAACACAACAGTAGAGCTTCATTTTATGCAACAAATTACCAAATTTTCAAGGGAGAAATATCAGGCTACTGACACTTGTGTCTGTTTCTCAAAAAAGTCTTGTTCTTTGATTCATTGTGCGCTATATGCTAGTTTAATTAGTCGAATAACATACATAAGAAGGAAAAGAAGTAATAACTGAAGAAGACAAACAAACACGCAACTGGTTCGTTCCCTTTCCATATTTACATATCTAGGTTCATCCAGATACACATGTTCTTTGCAGTAATTGTCCTGTTAGATAAAAGAAGAAAAGCTTAACAACTTTCTTCTATTTCCCTGCTGTTCTGAATTATCCTTTAATGCTCTCTTTTGCTTCTCTTCTCTTCTTAAATATTGGGCAACATCAACCACCCCAGAGTTCCACTAGGTACAACCGGATGACTGGTAGTTGGAGGCAATATGCAGTTGGCATCCTTGGCCCGTAAAAATTTATGTCAGATAATAAGCAATTGCTCTGTGCAAGGAGTTATGGACTGGAAAAGTTACAGCCATTTATGGAGCATCAGGAAATAGGTCTTATTACCTACCGAAAACAATCTTACTGCTACATTGGAGACGTATGACACTGATGATATTGCCTTATTGGACTCCAAATTTTTTGTTGCCAAATCTGATAAAACTTTCTAGTTCTAAGAGTAAAATCTTCAGAGAAGAGCTCCAGAGTCATTTAAGTTTACATAAATTGCTCCAAAGTGCATCCAATCAGGTGCATAGGTTGAAGATAGAACATGGATCAGAATATGGAGGGTGATTACTTTTTGCTCTGTCCACATGGAAAAGGATTTGAACATCTGTTTTTGGTTTATCTTTACAAGGTGCCTGATAAATAACAAACATGCAGTGCAAGTAAGATTATCAATAAAAAAGGATGGGTGTGGAGGAGGCTACCGTCTAGTTTTTGCGATGGCAAGAGTGAAAAACTTCTCATTTCCCTTCCAACTATCTGTGGCCATCAAAATGAATGGCAAAGTTAGTAACTGAACCACAATGAGACAAGACTACTATCAACTATTATTTCTCAAAAAGCAAGCATGAAAAGAATGAGCAGTCTGGGGCGAGCAGAATTCATATTGGATACAAACCCAATGTGTAAGAAATGGTAATGATATATCTCTCTCCTACGGCAATCTAACCCAGATTGACTAATCATTTAGGCAGCCTGCAAATGCTTGGACTTCTGATTATGTAATAGTCAAATACAAAAGCTAAAACATCTACTACACAATGGAAGTGCCAACTCAAATTTCCCAGGCACCAAAACATGCTTTTCAGATTAATTAACTCCTAAGAAAATTTTCAAACATTGTTTAACTCCCCCCCAGCCCTTCTTTCTGTATAGACATCAGATGCAATTCTCTAAAATATACATCATTCATACATATCATTGCACATGTAGACCCTGCACTCGCAATTATGGCGCATCCATTGACTGAGCTGAAAAACCAACATTTTAATAGTTGGTCTAGTCATTTTTTGAATTGTCGATTACACCACAACATAAAGATTTATAAAAGCCATAAAAGGATAAGATATATCCATGTGCAGGAGTTATAAGTGGAGTTTTGTTTAAAAATTTAGATCACCACTCTCCATCTGAACCTACAAGTAAAAATATTGCTCATCCATCTCCAATTTAGACTATCTTGAAGCAAAATAGGAACAGACTGACGCAATTAATGAGACCGAAGGGAGCTTACTCTTAGGAAGTTAAAGGACTACCAAATTACTAGTATTAAGAATGACATAAAAATTTGGGTGCTTTGTTCCCTCGAAGCCAAGTACAGTAGGATTCTCGAGTAAGTAATAATTAAATTCTTGGAACCAATGGGTAGGAATTTTATGGGTGCAAATTATCTAAGGCAACTTTAACAAGTGTAAGTTCTATGTCAAACCTCAAAAGCACCAGAAAATTCAGAAATTAATCAAATAATAACCAATAAACAGAAACGAAACTGAGAAAACAAGGAAAAGATTATCAACAAATTGAAGGAAGTATGCAAACTGAATTTAAAGGAACGAAATAGTAAGTTCAGAAATCCCAACAAGCAACTAAGAGTTAAAAGTAAGTGGAGAAAAAAAAAAGTGAAATTAAGTAAAGGAGCTTAACCTGAAAAGAGAGTTGCTTCTTGGGAGAAGACTTCAACTTGGCATTGAGGGTTGTGCTTATACACGGCCATTGAGGAACAGAAGCTGAGTGTTCAGAATTATGAGTAGTATTTTTATGGGTATACAAACTTCTGGGACTAAGAAGCCTTGGTGACAAGTGTTGCAATTGTAAAGGTGAACAGATGGTGGACTGAACTATCATCATCTTCACCCGCATTATTTTCTTTTGCTTCTATCAGTTTGTTTTTGGTGTGAATCTTGAAAGCATCAAGAGTGAAAATCTTGGTCTGGTTTTAGGATCACCTTTTTTTTTTTTTTTTTTATTGCGTTTCTTCTATTCACGAGGCCCTGTTACAGTTTCCGTCCGTTAGAAGAGGATAAGTCAATTTATCTCAACCAAGCCCCTCCAGCTCGTTTTATATAATTAGTAGTGATTGTGATGGTGATTGTGACGTGTATATTTTTGTGTCTATATATATATATATATAATCAATACTATGAATTTAATTAGATAAATAATTAGTTATTTATTTATAAATAGTTAATTTTTTTAAAAAAAAACTGTCATCTCATAGTAAAAGAGGAATCGCCAAAGTGAGCAAATAAGAACTCTCCCTTTAAAAATAATAGTAATATTTTATTATGAAAATTTTAAATAAAAACTTTTTACACTGATCAAGTAATAAAACCTCATACGTTATATTTCTGCAAGTGTACAGGCTATTATAGTATAGAAAATTAGGTGTTAAATCCCACAGGTAATCAAATGCTTGCAACTACTAAAGCTTTATCACTCGTTATATTATCTAAATAATCACTTTAAGGAAGGAAGCAAGTTATATATTTGTAGTGAACAAGTACTAAAATAGTAACTTAAAAAGATGAACAATTTGTATGAAAACTTGAATTCAAAAGGTTTAGGAGATAGAATCCACTAATGACCTAATACTAAAATAATAACTTAAAAAGACGAACAATTTGTATGAAAACTTGAATTCAAAAGGTTTAGGAGATTGAATCCACTAATGAACCATTGTTTAAGAGTTGAATTAGTGACTTGCTAAGTTAATCTTGGTTTGTTTAGGATCGATTTCCATGTAAATTCATAATTTGTTCTCACAAAGAAACAATTAGGTTTTAATTATTCTCATAATGAAATCTCGTGATTAACGTATATTGTGTTTGATCTACTTAAGAATTTACTATTCTCACGTGAACTACTTACACATTACTCATTAATTTTCCATTGTTACAAGTTTTTCTTCATGTCAAATAACAACTAGACAATTTGTAATTGACAATCAAGTAAAAACAAGTGCCAACCTTTTTTTAACAAATGCAAGTTTAGCAAGTTTAATTTCACTTCAAGTCATTAGGTTCATAAGCTTTATCTACACCTTGATGAAATATTTAGTGCAACATGATTAGTGAAACAACATAATACTTAACTTTGAAACAAGAATTCATATTGAACTTAGTAAAATGAAATAGAGAGATTTTAAAAATGCTCATTCAAATTGAACAAGGCTTCAAGATTTTTATTTCTTCTTCCAAAAGTTTGAATTACAAGAGTTTTATTGCAAGAAGATAACTGTTTGATTTGAGTGGTAAGAGAATTCTACTAATTCTCTCAACTTAACACTAATTAACTTCTTAAAATGAGTTACAAAGGACCTATATTTATAGAACAATGACGCTCAAGTCCATTACCAACTTGAATTACAACTTGAAGCAATGAAATTAACACAGTTGTTTCTTGAGATTCTATATGCACAAAAAATCTTCTCTGGAGCTTTCTAATTTATCTGGGGATAGAGAATTTGCAATCATCAACCGAAAATGTCTTAAAAAAGAGGTGTAAATAAGTTGCAATCTGCAAAGAGCTAAAACCCTAAGCCGTACCCAATCCTCGGATCCACTCTTGGTGGGCCCACGTGGTCCACTTGGATGCTGATTTGAAATTGCTAGTTTGCATTGATATTTCCAAGTATAATCCACAAATTTTCTCCCAAAAGTTTGAGCAATTAATCTGTCAAATTTTGTTCATTTGATTCCTCAAATTTAACAACTTGAATTTACTAAAAATGTAATCCATTGCACTTCAATTGGTCCAAATTACAATTGATTATCATGAACTTGCAAAATTATACAAAAATTGCGCATTAATATATTCAGAATAATAATTTCACCTCTAATTTTAAAACCCAAGAAAAAACCTTAATTTTAGAAAATGATATTTTTGGAACCAGATTCATTCTATATAAACTAAAAACACACTAAAAATATATAATAAATCATATAATAAAATATGCAAATTTAACACTCATCAAACTCCTCTACACTTGAATTACTACTTATTTTTAAACAATTGAAAATTTTGAAGCTAAATAATGATTCAAAAGTTTAAATAACTAATGCAAATCGTTAAATGTAATTAATCAAGTAAATACTCATTATGCAATTCCTTGTAATATTTTCAATACTCATAATACCATGTAAAGGAAAGTAATTATATCACAATTTAAGCTAGTTTAATTCAAGTTTTTATCGAATTTCATAAGACAAGTGTTCAATATAAACATCAGTGTTCGATATAAACATAAAGTACATCTTATACCCATGCACAATTCATTAATTACATTTGGGACTTGTTTATTTAGAATTAATATGAGGCATGAATTTGTCTTTTGATGTGAAAATTGATATTTTTATATGAAAATGCCTGATTGGTTAACACTTCATTGATTTTCAATCATAATTCTTACTTGAGAAATGAATTGCTTTTTTATGCAAAGATCAACATTTAGACAATGAAGATTTCTGATTACTCTATAATTCACTTTTATAATTTTGCTATGCATATTCTTAATTCAACTACCTTTTTACATAAAAATTGGCATTTTTAGATGAAAATTCCTGACTACTTAGCACAAGAAACATTAGAGTGGAATCATATATCATTTAATATTTGTTTTTATAGTACAAAAGTCTCTTAAATCTAAGTAATCATCATAGGATATAATTGGCACCTTTTGTCAATATTGATCACTTAAATTGTAAAATCAAGTAAAGAAAAGAAGTTTTAGTCAAACATGCAAAATTAAGGCATAATTCCATCTACTTTATAAGGATTAACACGTATGTCCACTCCCAAGTTCTTCACACTTAGAGTTAATCCATATGCGCTTCCTCAAAGATCGATGAAGGAAATCGACATGCACATGGAAGGATCACTCTTTGCTTGCACTAACCTCACTTTAGTTGAGTCAAAGAGCTTTACAAATAACCACTAGTTAACCCTCATAATGCTACACTTTGATGCTCTCACACTTACAATGAAGAACACAATCAATTCCCAACTTAACAAACAAACAATGAACTGCAAGAACACAAAGGGAAAGTATTTTCTTCACTTTGATCAATCAAATGGCTTTCAATTAGTGTAGGTAATTGTTGCAATTAATTACGTACATCAACACTTATACAGGGGTGAAAATTTGGCTGAGAAACTCTTCCAATGGTCATTTGCCAAAAAGCTAAAAAACTACCCACTTGGTATAGTAAAACTGTAATTTAGAAGTCCGCACTGCGTCTCAATGGCCTTTGCATCGCATCTGCACATTTGCATGCATTTTGTCCAGCTTCATTTCAGCATAAAGACCTTATGGTCTCACATCATCTTAGTTTTGATGATTAACAAACTAACAATAATGTTTACTAATATTTTATCCAGTTATCTTTGCAATAAAATCAATTAGGAACCAAAAAGAGATGAAAATTACAAAGAATCTACCATCTAGACGACCATGCAAACGCAGTAAAAGACATGTGGACAACAAGAAGGGCTCAAAATGAGTTGGACAAAGAGCATATGAACAACTATCCAGATGCAGTAACGACTAGTTTTTGAGCATTGTGTTTTTTACCGTTGGAGCTCCTTTAACCCCTTTTTCTCACCCCTATAAATATCAAATGTATAGAATTGATTAAAAACCTTTGCCTATTTAGTTTACAAGTGTTTTAAGAGTAATTTTGAGGAAAAATACTCTTGTGTAAGTTATGCTTGTAATTTTAGGTAAGGTAGTTGGTTGGGATTGTGAAAGCTTTTTTAAGTGTGGTTGAGAGCTATCAAATGTAGTAAAGTGTGGGGGTTGTGAGTGATTGTAAAACTCTTGACTGGTCTCGATAGAGCTTAATGCGACCAAAGTGGAGACTTTGGGTTAACTACAGCTAGAAAGAGAGATTAAAAAGAGTGATCCTTCTTTTTGTACATATTGGTTAGCTTCACCAATTTGAGAAGAAGCTCATAGTGGATTGAATTTTAAGTGATTATACTTGAGAGTAGACGTAAGTATCGAGTTTGGTACTGAACCACTATAAAAATTGTGGTGTTCTTTCTTTATGCTTTTATTTTATGTATTGCTTATTTTTTAACATGTTTTACTATAACTTTATCATTATTATTGCAAGTTCATTTATTATTATATTGGTTGCATTGTTTTGGGGGCAACAATTGGTATTAGAGCTTAGGACTTCATTTAGATAAGCTTAATTAGCTTGGAGTAGATCATGGCAATAAATAATGCTTTACTTCTAGAAGAGCAATCTATTACTAGACCTCTCATGTTTAGCAGTGTTAATTTTGATAGTTGGAGAATTAGAATGGAAATTTTTTTGCAATCTATAGATATAGAATTGTGGTACATTGTTATTGAAGAACCTTATAAAGCCACAATCTTTGATGAGAGAATAGGCAATGATAGGCCAAAAAAAGAAGTGAGCTTAGTCCCTCGGATATAATCAATCTTACCTTAAATGCTAAGACTATGAGTGTGTTGTACAATGCCTTAGATGCAAATGAGTCAATTAGAATAAAAGGTTGTAAACCGGCTAAAGAAATATGGGACAAGTTGAGGGAGATTTATGTAGGAAATGACGATATTAAAAAGCTAAAGAAGGAAATGACGATATTAAATAGCAAAAGAAGGCCTTACTTGTCACCAAATATGAATAATTTAGAATTGAATCTCATAAAAATATTGATAAGATGTATTGTAGGTTCAATGATACTATCAAGGATTTGGAGGCCCTTGGCAAGACATATTCTCTTGGTGAGAAGAATTGAAAAACTTTGGATGCCTTGCCCAAAGAATGGGAATCAAAGGTCATTGCTATAGAGGAATTTAAAGATTTAAATTCTTTGTCTATTGATTTTTTTATATGTTCACTAACTTTTTATGAATTGAAATTCAAATGCAAAATTCAAAGTCATGAAGAGACAAGAATCACAAGAAGCATTGCACTCAGGGCCTCTCAAAAGAAAGAAGATCTCTCTTCACTTGATGAAGACTATGATGTAGCTGAGGATGATCTAACACTCATCACTAAAGACATAAAGAAATACTTCATTAACAAAAAGAAGGATAGAAGAAGCGATGCAAGCAATAAAGAAATGAAGAAATTTAGAGGAAATGAGAAAATATTCAACAACTTCAAAATTTTGTAGAATGATTGCAACTCTGATGGAGAATTTGAAGAAGAAAATGAACATCCCATATGGCCTTTATGGCCATTAGAGATGAAGAGGTATCTTCTAGTCTTTTCTCTAATGATGATGATTATGATGATGATCTAGAAGCTTTTGTTTCTAAATTGCATGATAGTTTAAAAATGTCTTATTCCAGAAACAAAGATTTGAAAAACAAAATAAACGCTTTACAAAAAGAAAATTTCAAACTCTTCCAAGAGAATAAAGGTTTGAGGGAAGAAAATAATAATTTGAAAAATAAAGTTGTTTTGATTATGGATTTGAGAAAGAAGATGGATGAGAAATCTAAGTTTTGTGTAAAGTTCAAAGAAGAACAAAATTTGTTGAGGAAGAAGATAGATGATCTTGCAAATGTTATTCAAAAAGAAAAACAAAAGGACTTTTCCAAGAAAAGAGATAGCAAAATTGCTTTGAGTAAACATCATACTACCTTCTTTAAGGATCATATTTGTTTTATAAAATTCATATTTGTAAAGAATTCAAATGCAATTTTTCATTTTTGTTGTCAACATGGCCACATGCAAAATGAATGTTATGTTAAAAGAAATATTAAATTGGGCATGAAAGCCATTTGAGTAGAGAAAGGTGTTGCTAACAATTTTGAACCCAAAAAGAGATCGGTACCAAAATGTATTGATTGACTTTTGTAGGTTTGAAGTTTATCACAAGACAAAGTTGTGCATGGACATCAATGATTAAAGAGTAAATGTATTAGTTATTTTCATAATAGTCTATGTGATTTATGTTATTGAATATGTGGTGATTGTAGGTTGTATATATTTTATGAAAATATTTTTTATATATATAAACAAATATTTTGTTTGCGCATACTTGTTGATTTATTTAAAAAGGTTATGTGTGTTGAATGTTATATTGTTCATGTGTGCTATTGTAAGGGGAGCAATACTCCTATTTTTGAAAACTCCATTCTATTACCTCGCCCATTTTTCTTAAAAAAGTGAGTCTTGTATTTGTTTTAAAACCAAAACATATTTTTATGATATGCTCACACTTAGAGGGTGCAAATGATTTTCATAACAAAAAATATATTTTTATGCCCAAAACAATGTATGGATTTGTTGAGGGGGAACATTGTTCATATATTTTTATGTAAACATCTCAATTCTAGTTTTGATGATGCCACAAGGGGAAGAAATGTTAATATGGTAATCTAGTTTGTATAATTACTTAGAAAATTATGAAAATGAATATTTTTAAATATGCATATACCAAGGGGAAGTCATTTCTATATCCTTTTACTCATTTTACTCATTAGTTTTTCATCATAAAAATGGGAGAGATTGAAGACCTTATAGTCTCACATCATCTTTGCTTTGTGATTAACAAACGAATGATAATGTTTACTAATGTTTTATTAAGTTATTTTTGTAGTAAAATCAATTAAGAACTAAAAGGAGATGAAAATTACAAAGAATCTAGCATTCAGACGACCATGCAGATGCAACAGAAGACATGTGGACGTCTAGACAGTTAAAAGGGCTCAAAATGAGTTGGATAGAGAGCATGCAAAGGACCATCCAGACATCCACATGTCTCCTGATGACCATCTGGATGCAGTAATAGCTAGTTTTTCAGCATTATGTTTTTTACTGTTGGAGCTTTGTTTAACCCCCTTTTTTCACTCCTATGAATATCAAATTTATAAAATTGATTAAAAACCTTTGCCTACTTAGTTTACAAGTGTTTTAAGAGTGATTTTGAAGGAAAAAACTTTTGTGTGAGTTGTGCTTATAGTTCTACGTGAGGTAGTTGGTTGGGATTGTGAGATCTTTTCTAAGTGTTGTTGAGAGTTATCGAGTGTAGTAAAGTGTGAGGGGTTGTGAGTGATTGTTATGGCTAGTTTCGGTAGAGCTTAGTGTGACCAAAGTAGAGACTTTGTGTCAACTACAACTAGGAAGAGAGAGTAATAGTGATCATTCCTTTTGTACATGTTGGTTTGCTTCACCAACTGGAGAAAAAGCTCATAGTCAATTGAATTCCAAGTGATTATACTTGGAAGTGGACATAGGAACCAAGTTTGGTACCAAACCACTGTAAAAATTGTGGTGTTCTCTCTTTATCACTTTTATTTTATTTATTGCTTATTTATGAACTTGTTTTGCTATAACTTTATCATTATTATAGCAAATTCATTTATTATTATATTGGTTACATTGTTTTTGGAGCCAACGTTGCATATTCTAGCCATGCGAATTTCACACACTCGTCCACACTGCATCCGCACTAATTTTGCATCAAAGTCCAGACATTTTCTAACTAGATTCAGACATTTTCTAACTAGATTTTGATGTTCACATTTTTATATTGTGCATTCGCATGGTCTTTTTCTTCCAATTCACCAATTTTGAATTTCTTATTTTGCACAACTAATCTTACTCATAATTTTGCAAAAATAGCTCAAATAGTCCGTTAATGTGCTTCATCATTTCTTTGTTAATCATCAAAATTAGATGATTTTAGACCATACGGTGTTCAACCTACATAGGATGAAGCTAACAACGTCTGCTTAACACTTTTCAAGAAACTACACCACCAGCCTATGTGAAAATATAACTAGATATGGATGTTTTTATCATCTTTACATCTAGCAAAGTCAAAATCCATGTATCCCACAAGTTCAAGGCTTTCAACCTTCCTGTATATTAATGTATAGTCTTGAATCCCCTTCAAGTATCTCAAAACATTCTTTATGGTAGCCTAATTGCCCCATTCAAGATTCATGCAGTAAGGACCTAGGATCCGCAAATTATCTGCGAATCCATGTAGGGCTAGGGTTCGACTGTTTTCAACTTGCAATTTGGTTATTCTCCTTTTTCAGATAAATTCAATGTTTAGTTGCATTTTGGCTACCATGAAGCTATTGAAAAGTTCAAGAAAGACTTTTAGGTTCATGGTGTAAGGTAATAAGGATAGTAATATAGCAGAAAATTTAAAATTTTATTATTTTAGCCATAGTTTTCTTTGTTATAATTTATACGATTAAAGGGTATTTAGCACAAATATCTCAAGTATAAAAGGTTTCTATGCTTCAAAATGCATGATCCTATTCGATGAAGCTATTGATCTACTATGAAGAGCCCTCCAGGTGCAGAGCCTCCAATGGTATCCATACGAACACGATCTTCAGGAGCTTTTGGGCTTGCTTGTCTTGCCTTTTGAGTGTTAGTTCCCTTGAATGATTATGAAGAACACAAGAATAAGAAGAGGAAGAAGACAAAATCCTAACTATTAGGAGGAGAAAGGGTAGCAATTTTTTCTTGGGGAGAACCGCGCCCCTCCTTTTCAATTTTTTTCTCTTTAAATTTTGTGTTACGTGTTTCATCAATCTTTCAAGAGTCAAGGCATGGACTTATTTATAGATGTAGTATCATAGTCTTTAAGGAAACAAGAGTAATTGGAAACCAAAAAGATTTATGAAGCTTACCTCTAAGCTAAATCTATTCCTTTAGGAAGGCTATTCCAAAAGGAAACCAAATAGTTTCTTTATTCCTTTTAAGAAACTAATTTCCAACAAGACTTAAAATATTTATAAATAAGTCTTTTAAGTTAATTTATCACATAAATTAACTCCATAAGTATCTTTTACTTATCTTAATAACAATTTAACCCAAATATCATGTTCTTATTGTGTGTGATCATTTAGGTTCTATTCACGTTGGCAACAAGTACAAATTATAACTCATTAATTAATTAATTAAGAGCTAGATAAATTAAACACTTTAATTTATTATTAATTCACTAATTAATTAATTTGCACTTATAGATCATGAGTGGTGTCTAACAATGCATCATGACCACTGAAGTGAATAGGAAAGTCATATGGTAGACTACCCTTATCAATAACAATGTTATCGTGTAATTAATATTCTTTCACTATACTATATCTCAATTAGTCTAATAGTATAGTGCGCACTCTTTAAATGACTAATTAATAATTTCTTATTTCTGAAATATAACTTCTATAAAAGTATAACCTTGAAATCAAGTCATACTTTCACTTTTGCGCAAAAGATTTGTTAAATTATATTTCAACAAGTGGCCAATCCGGGATATACCCTCCTATAATAAGGAGTGGTGAATCCTATATCGATTGCTCATTGTCCTTCCATGCTTCATACTATACCCAATCTCTATCGTATAGACTACTCTTTTAAGAGCATCGAGCAATAGAGTCAAAGCATAGCAATCCACACTTAAGATGCTATGGTAGTCTCAAGTCTAATGATCATTTACACTATTGTCATTAAGAGTACAATTCATTGGCACTATGAATGGTGACTCTTGGCGGATCAATCAGATGAACTTGTTTTCTAACAAACATCTACATACCAACTTAGGTGTCGCACACCATAGTTGATGAGATCACTACTACTTACCATAAGTAGAGGTAAAGTATGTGCTAGTTTTTCTGTATTAGTGATGTCCAATCTCATTAATGTTATGATTAGAGATATTTAAGAATATAATTTTATGTGTAATAAGAGTCTCATAATTGTAACTCTTACAATCTCTTATACACAATTAATATTCTATGGACTTTATCAAGTAAACAAGTAATATACATAACAAGTATTAAATGATAAAAAAAAATGCCATAAATATAAGTATAACACGAAATAAGTGTAATATCAAAATCCCAAAAACCGACTTAGTTTTAGGGTATACACTAACACATGGAGTCAAATTTTATCATTTAATCTTGCAAGTTGAAAAGCGACCTTGAGCAATATTTTTCTATAAATAAAGGGCCTTGGTATCTATTTTAAGACATGCTTGAATTGCTAAAATTCATAATTTGGTAGGAGAAGCACTTCTTTGTACATATTAGTTGCAATAATTTCCTTAGTTTGTAGTAAGATTTCATTTCTTGTAAACAAGACTTTGGAGAAATTCTATTGTAGCCAACATGCTTGATGAAATGAAAGGAGAAGCTATTGAGCCATGCTTTCCAAGATTATGAGCATTTCTTAACCTATCTTTCACGTTTTCTTACCTGCATGATTTCTACTTTACATTTATATGTTTAACTTTATCTATATCATGTTGAAATAAGTTTCTATGTTTTAGGATAAGATTAAGCTATTGATATGAGTTGATTAAGTTTATGGCCTTATCTTATTCTTGTTCATTCATGTACTTGGTCCTTGACACTTCTTATTGATTAACTATCAACTTTAAATCATTCTAGTTGTTATTGACAAGGGAACTTACTCTTAACAATAGAAATAAGCAGAAAGAACCTATATAATAATACACGAAAATATTAGTATTGGGTGGATTAAGGTTTAAATGACAATTCATGCACTTAATGAATTAGCTCTTGCATGTCTTTACCACGGAAGTAGAAACCACAAGTGTCAAAAGTCTTCAATTCATAGAAGAATTTAATTTTGAGTATAATTAGAAATGAATCCTAAACAAAGGTGGAGCCATAAGTTTAACTTTCATAATTGTTAACCCTTAGTAGAATTTTAGCGTTAGACAACTTTGTTTCAACAAGTTTGCTTACTTGAATTTGGATTACTACTTGCTAAGTTTAGCTTCTTTACAATTTCACCACTTAAAGTTTGATTATTTAAATATTAAAGTGAGTTAGTAGTCTTGGTAATTATGAGAATTTTGTTTTCATGTGGGATCGATCTTTATACTCTCTCTACTACAAATCTGCGCACTTACGAAAAAAAAGGCAGGTTAATTTTATGATTTGTTTGTATGCGTTTTGAATTGATTTGTTTGCATATTCCATATTCCAAGTAAGCTCACGTCAGAAACAAAGCCCTGAATTGAATCATAAGCAAATATTCAAATCTAAAAGTACAATTTCGTAGATTTTGGCTGCTGGTGGTAACGGTGATGCTTGGCGACAGTATTGGTCATGCCACCATTTGCCAACTGACTTGTATACTATGGCTGCCGTTCTGTTTTTTTTTTATTTTTATTTTTAGAGGAAATAAACAATTTCATTGCTCTGTATCACTTCTTCCAACATTCAGTACATTTACAGGAAAATTCACAAACCATACAAAAGATCCATTACAAAAAGGAGCAAGTTTTGCAGCTTCATGAGCTGCCATGTTCTCCTTCCTGCTAAAATGGTTAACCTGCACCTCCGGAAATTGCTTGAGCATATCCTGAATACCTGAGATACTGTGCCCAGTGATAGAAAGATCCTTCTTCCTGCTTTTAATCTTTGATATTACACCAAGAGCATCACCTTCCAACAAAAAATGGGTTATACCAAAATCACTTGCAAATTGCACTGCCTTTACAATATTGGGGGAGGGAGAATATTGCACTATTCACACACTTTTTTCAGGAAAATGAGTAATGAAGAATAACAAGCATTTCAAACAGAGCTTCAGATGGGAAAATAAATAAACGAAAAAGATTTTACAATACAAGCAGAGCCCAGAAAAGGAACGGGCCAAAAAAAAAAAAAAAAAAAAAAAAAGACCTGGAGAAACTGAGAAACGCACGCAAACGCCCAAAAACAAAACTACTCCCACGTACACATATTTTATCACCATTCAACAGCTGCTAAAGTTAGTTGAGAACTCCGCCCCCTCTTTCGATGCATTCGAGACTCCTTCCTTCTCATTTTCCCTCTCTTTTAAAACAACCCAAACTGATCTAACCCACCACCACCTGTTTCCCCATTTCTTCCCAATTTTCACACACTGACACCTTTCACTCTCTCTCTTCTCTCTCTTTTTCTCTCTCACACACACACACACACACACACAAACAAACTATGTCTCACCTTCTCCGCACCACCTTCATCCCCACTAAACCCCCTTCTCTCCACCACCCTTCTCTACCCACAAATGCCCGTATCCGACGTTTCATCCCCAAATCCAAGATCCGAGAGATCTTCATGCCCGCACTCAGCTCTACAATGACCGAGGGAAAAATCGTCAGCTGGGTCAAGTCCCAAGGTGACAAGCTCTCCAAAGGCGAATCCGTCGTCGTCGTCGAGTCCGACAAAGCCGACATGGACGTCGAATCATTTTACGATGGCTACTTAGCCGCCATTATTGTTGATGAAGGTTCTTCTGCTCCCGTTGGTTCTGCAATCGCCCTTTTAGCCGAATCCGAGGAAGAAATTGCCCTTGCTCTTGAACAAGCCCAGAAGTCGGCGACGTCTTCTCCGGCCCCCGCCGTCCCAAAAAGTGATGGGAATTCTGATGGTTTGGTGTTGAATGATTCAGTTGCCGTTGAGAATAAAACGGTGGCTGAGCAAGTGGCTGCCTCCGCGGCCTCGAGGCATCCGGCGTCGGAAGGCGGCAAGAGGGTGGTGGCGTCGCCGTATGCGAAGAAGTTGGCTAAGGATTTAGGTGTGGATTTAAGGGTTGTTGTTGGGAGTGGGCCCAATGGAAGAGTGGTGGCCAAGGATGTTGAAGCGGCTGCTACTACGGTGGCAGCCAGTGTTGGTGAGGCTGTGGCTGCTGCAGTAGTTGGGGAGAAGAAGGAGAGTGGTGGTGGAGTGGAATTGGGATCAACGGTACCGTTTACGACAATGCAGAATGCTGTGAGTAGGAATATGGTGGAGAGTTTGGCTGTGCCAACCTTTAGAGTTGGGTATACAATTACTACGGATGCTCTTGATGCTTTGTACAAGAAGGTAATTTTTTTTTTGTTAATTTTGTTTTTACAAATTTATTGAATGAATTCATAATTTGTGAATTTTTTCGAGCATAGGATTGAGTAAAAAATATTCAGAAGATGCAAAATCATAATTGATGTGTTGAGGAAATGATTGAACAATTGAACGTTGTTAGAAATATGCACACTTTGTACGAAGTGAGCTGAAACTTTGTCCAATCATGTGGGAATTCAGTTTTGTAAATTTTGTAAATGTTTTAATTCTATTGGCAACCCCCGGATTATATATTCTTAACTAATCAGGAGTAATTAGGCTGTATCTGTCTTTCGGGTTAAGTTTTTAGTAGTCTATGCAATTTTGTAAAACTTGAAATACGTTGACTTAGTTTGAAATCGTTTCAGATTAAATCGAAGGGAGTGACTATGACAGCCCTACTGGCGAAAGCAACAGCACTTGCACTGGTTCAACATCCTGTTGTAAATTCTAGCTGTAGAGATGGTAAAAGCTTTACATATAACAGTAGCATCAATATTGCAGTTGCAGTTGCCATGGATAGTGGGTTGATTACACCAGTGCTTCAGGATGCTGATAAGGTACTCACATGGAAATTTTGATTTTATTCTACATTTCCTTGAATATATTGCATGCCAGAGGGTTTCACCACAATGTAAAATTTGAATTTTGCTATTTATTTGTAGGTTGATATTTATTCTCTATCAAGAAAGTGGAAGGAGTTAGTTGACAAGGCACGGGCCAAGCAGCTGCAGCCTCATGAATATACTACAGGTATTCCTTTAATATATGCGAATTTTCTTTTTGCTTAATCATATTCATATATCGAGTATGGTTGGCTTACCACCTGTCCTCTTTATGTTCATTTGTGACGTTTGCTATGGAACTCGGTTTTGTGTATCTGATTTTACAACTCGAGTCTCTTATCTGTTAGAGTGATAACCTGTTATGATTCAGAGCTCATGGTCGATGTGAAATGCCGTATTGGATTATCAGGCATTAACTTTTGTCAATTAGTATGAAATAACAACTTTGAAAATGTTTTAACGGTCATGGGATATTCCTTGCCTGCTCAAGCTTGTTTGAAACTTAAGTTGCAAAATAGGACAATATGGACATAGACAGAAAAATGTGAACCTAGTCCATTGGGATGAAAAAATTAAGTCTGAAATATTTGAACAGTCAAGGAATTTTCCATTCAGATCCCACTCAAGCTTTTTTGTCACTGAAGTTGCACAATAGGACAATATGAAAATAGATGGAAAACTATGAACGTAGACAGAACTGTTGCTGGAGGAGTCTATTTTAGCTCATTTTTATGCAATTTGCAATTCATTTTGTACCAGTTGATGGATTTTGTTGCCATGATGCTAGATATTTAGGATACTTATTCTTTTCCATTGTCATTTTTCCTTTTTTATTTCCTTAACTGGGAGTGGGGGGTGTGGTGGATTGGTGGTGAAAGTGAAAAGAGTGCTAAAGGTTACTTACCATTTTTTTTTTCTCTCTCACAAGAAACTTAAATATTCTGATAAAGATGGCAACAATCATATACACTGTAATTCTAGGAATATTAGTTTTGCATCTTTAGCAGTAATGAGCTTAGACTGTGCTGATAAAACCTGTTTGAAACCGAAAAAGCCATACAACTTGTTTTGTGATTGACCAAAGAGGAGTTCTTCTTGTCTTTTTCCACATAAAAAAATTATTAGGTTAAGATTTTTAATAATAATTACATGAAATTATTTAACTGTAGTCTAATTCATTGATAATGTTGGTTTTCCTAAATTTAGTATGTTTTGTCTTTCCCTGTTTTTCCAAGCTGTGCATAAGTAAATAATGGAAACAGCAACCACACCCCTTTTTCAGCACTCCACCCCGCCAGAAAGTTCAAAAGAATAAATAAGATAGGAAGCCAATTTACATGGAATGACATAAAATGGAAGTGGTCTATGAACCTTGCGGAACACTGACGAATAACAGATTTCCTTATTAACTTTCAGTTGCCTTTATCTGTTGCTTTCTTATCTCAGCAGCAAATCCTCCTGGACTAACTATATAACACAATTACATTCTTCTTGTTCGACAGAAATGTGAAGCAACATATGCTCATGATGAGAAACCAACGTATAATGGGGGAAAAAATCAACATATTAGTAAAATTGTTCCATGCATTTGTGTCAGTTGAACATGAGACCTTTTACTCTTGGGTGGCTACCCCGGTCTTTTGTGCTGATCAGCCATTGGTTTAATAGCACAAAAATTGAGTTGTCAATGCAACATAATTGAGTTGTCAATGCAACATACTTTCTTTTTGCAGAAAGTGTATACTTTCTTTAATTATAGTCCAGGTTAACTTTTCTTGCCAAAAATCAGGTAGCAATGCATCCTTGAAGATGCTTTCCTATTAAATTTGTTACATGAAAAGTAAAACTTTGTTGAAAGTCCATAAACTTATAATTGAATTTTAGAACATTGAAATCTCTCAAGGAAGTGATTAAATCCGGAAATTTCTAGATTAATGTTTTGTGAAACACTCCTTTTAAAATGGAATTTTTCATATATTGCATATTAAGTCTTGTCCTTAGTGTACCTAAAAATACATGTAACCACCCAACTTTTGATGTCTAAGCCTATTAGCGCTAGTAGAAGAGTAGAGGATTAGGGGTTGTTTCAGGCTTTGAATAGTACTTTTGAAATAGTAAAACGAGGAAAGAGGGGAAGAAGGAGAGAGGTTAGGGGGATCTCAGGAAGAAATATTAGCAAAATAAAATTTAATAAACTGAATTCATTTATCCATGCATCTCTACTTTGAATAACCTAGTAACATGCATGATTAGGATTTCATTTTTATTGTTCTAACAAATATATACTCCTAGAACTTTTTTAGATAAGCTAGACTCCAATTAAGAACCTAATGCAATTAGGTAATTGATGAGACTCCAGAAAGATAAGTTTCATAAATTTCCTGCTATTAATAAAAAAACCAAACTACCCTTGAGTCCTAAAATTCTAAATAAAATCTTTCCTTATTATGCTGCTTATCTTCAAGTTAGGTGAGCATAAAGCTGGAAGACAACTATGAAAAGCTTTAATTTTACTTTTCTTTGAGCTCTTTGTTGACTACATCAGTCTCCCTAGTTGGAAAATACAAAAGCTTGAGTTTTAAATGAATACAGAATAAAAAACTCAAAGGTCTGAATCTTCATCTTTGAGATAGAAGATAGGCTTCAGCGGAAGAGAGTTTGTCTCTCTTTACTGGAGCTAGCAACAAAGAAACTTGGGACTTCAGAATATGAACATTGTGAAACTCTCCAAGGACAAAGTCAATTGCTGGAGCAACTAAACTTTCTTTGGTTGTGCTCTTGAGCTGGCACCATCTGTGAATCGACAATAATGACATTCTGATTTTACTTTGTCACTTAATCATCCAATGCCATGGTCATGACCTCGCTGAATTGTTGGAATATAGTTTCAGATACGGTTGAAGAAACAGATAGTGTAGAATAACTCGAAGATGGGTTTGGTGTGATGGATTGTAGATTAATCATAACATGTGTTTTGGGGCTTGCTTCAATGGGCTGTTTCTTAAGCAATAGGGCCTCAAGTTAATCAAGCCTACCTTGTATATAGTTTAAACTACCAGCCATGCAGTTTAGCGAAACTTCCAACCTTTTGTCAATTCCTAGCACTTTATTCTTGAGCAAAACATCTTTCTGGGTATCATTATGATGCTTTGACAATGCTTCAAGCTTTAAAGAAAGCTCAGCATTCGCAGCCTTATAGCTAGATGGATGGAGAAACATTTGGTTGATCAAGAGGAGAGCCAAACTGATGTTGGAGATTGGGTTAATATTGTCTACTAGCGCTAGCGGAAGAATAAAGGATCTAGGCCTGTTTCGGGATGTGAGCAATATCGTGAACATTAAATGTGAAGTAAAGGAGGTGAAGAAGAGGGAGAGAGGTTAGGGGCTCGAGGAAGAAAAAAAATAACAAAATAAAATCAATTAAACTGAATTCATTTAGTTATCCGTCTATATCTAGAGTACCCTATTAATAAGAGTATAGATAAGCTTATAAACCTACCCAAAAATAGAATCCTGTTGTAGTTAGGATTTCTATTTTCTTATTCTAAACACAACTAGATACTTCTACAACTTTCCTATATCAACTGGACCCCAATAAGGACAAAATACAATTAGTAATTAATTAAGACTCAAGAAGCATAACACTGAGATTAAAAAAAGAGACCAAAATACCCTTGAGTGCTAAAATTATAAATATTCAACTGCTAATTAGGCTGCTTATCTTCAATTTCGGTGAACATAAAGCTTGAAGGCTATGAAATGCTTTAATTTTGCTTCCCATAGAGCTCTTTGTTGACAGTGTTACTTGTTTAGAAAACGAAACAATGAAACAATGAAAAGCACATACTTTAAATGAAATTGTAGATAACTCTTTGATTTTAATTAGAACATTCTCTATCTATCTATGTCTCTCTCTCACACACGCACACACATGCGCACACACATTTTGATTCAATTGTTGAAACTTTTGGTGGAATAAATAATTTAAGCATTAGTTATGTAAAGCAAGTCCACTACAAAGTGTTATGAACAAGTTAATTATATTTAGTTCAAAAAACTCCGTCAGCCATTGAATTTTTCTAATCATAAAGTTGTGACGGCTAAACTATTTTTGGTTTCAGAAAAGGTCAGAGGCTTCTTATTAAATGTATAGCTTCCATAGTATACATCCTTGGCATAAACCAAATTGATTACCTAGTATCTTAGCTTCCATTGTAAGTTTTGCAATTTAGTTCCTCAAGTCTTCCTTTATTTCTATTGCAAGAAATATAGTCTTAATCTCAAAAGGAAGGGTTATACACCATTTTTGCTCATGCAATGTGTCATGTGAACTACATGTGTTGGCTGTTCTGTCTGGTTTACTCGCGAAACTTAACGTAATGGGTATAAGTATACCAGTTTTATGAGTTCTTGCGAGCACTATAAGATAAAAAAACAAGATATAAATTAATAGAGATATAATGTAGTGAGTACTGGAAAAGAAAAGGATAAGGATAGCTTATTTAGGAGTCATAAAAGATATTTATTAAGGTATAACAACTTATGTTAGGACACCAGTAGGAATATCAAGTGAATTTCTAAATACTATAGGACTACAATATGGATTAGCTTTGAGCCCATATTTCTTTGCCTTAGTAATTGACGAGATTATTGAACATTTGCAGAAAGCCATTCTTGAATGTCTGTTGTTTGTAGATGATATAGTTTTAATCGATGAAATGAAGGAGGGAGTAAATGTGAAGCTAGAAGATTTTTGGGGGGGGGGGGGGGAAGACATTAGTATCGAAAGGTTTTACCATAAGTAGGGTCAAAATAGAATATAAGGATGTCACTTTAGTAATCATAGAGGTAGAAGTAGGGTCAATGTGGAAATTGGTGGGCATGAACTAAAGGCATCTAAAAGTTTTAAGTATCTAGAATCTATCCTTGAAGAAAATAGGGGAATAGATAAAGATGTTACGCAGGATTCAAGCAGGTTGGAACAATTAGAGAAGTGTGTCATCCATACTCTGTACTATGTGATAGTAAAGTTCGACTAAAAGTGAAAGGAAAGTTTTAGAAGACAGCTATAAGATGCTTTATGGAGTAAAGTGTTAGGTGACTAAGTGTAAACATGAACAAAAAATAAGAAAAACAGAAATGAGAACGCTAAGATGGATGTGCAGACATACTAGATTAGATAGAATAAGAAATGATTGCATTAAAAGGAAAGTTGGGATAGTACCAATAGATGAGAAGATGAGAGAATCACGCTTAAGATCGCTTGGACGTGCACAGGAGACCTCTAGATGTCCTAGTGCGGAGTGTAGAAAATAGAGAAGTTTTGATTCAAATTCAGAGGGAAAGGGAAAGGCGCAAAAAGAATTGGAAAGAAACTATTAAGAAAGATATTTATATCTAGATTAGATAGAATAAGAAATGAATGCATTAGAAGGAAAGAAGGGGTAGCACCAATAGATGAGAAGATGAGAGAATCACGCTTAAGATGGTTTGGACATGTGCACAGGAGACCTCTAGATGTCCCAGTGTGAAGTGTAAAAAATAGAGAACTTTTGATTCAAATTAAAAGGAGAAGGGAAAGGCCTAGAATTGGAAAGAAACTATTTAGAAAGACATTTATATCTAAACCTTAATTTATGTCTTAATCGAACTCAATGGCAACATATGATCTACATAGTCAACCCCACATAGTGGGATAAAGGCTTAGATGTTTTTGTTGCTGTATTTTTTATGTTTTACATGGACAAGAAAACAGTAACCATGGCTGCTCCTACCCAAAAAAATAGCTATAATGGGAAGGAATAAAAAGATAAAGCGGATAAAAGATTGTTTTACTAGGAGATTAGACCTAATCTGGTGTTCAACAAAGGATCTGTTGTGAGAGCATTTGCTTTTGTGGATTTGTTTTCAAATTTGGTTAGTTGATCTGGTTGAATTTTGTAGAATTTTGGCTTTGATTTGAGTGAGAGAATCAGCGGTGAAATTGATGGAAATTTTTCGTTAGTAATGCTGATGGTGCCACAAGAAGGTATAGGAAGATAAACCAAAAAGACTCCAACTTTGTTGATTCTTGGCCTGATTTTTCTTCTTGGTTGTATTGGATTTTAATAGAGGTGTTATTCGAGCCTAGTGTCTCATGTCCGAACTTGTCTTGTTGGTTTATTAAACGAGGCAAAATTTGTGTACGAGCTCGATTCGTTAAGTTATACGAATGAGCTAAACTCAAGCTTTCACGAGTCGAGTCGAGCTGTATTCACGAACAGTTCAGTTCAAATAAGTGCAAATGTGT
This sequence comes from Mitragyna speciosa, assembly GCA_024721245.1. NCBI lineage: Eukaryota > Viridiplantae > Streptophyta > Magnoliopsida > Gentianales > Rubiaceae > Mitragyna > Mitragyna speciosa. The sequence goes on from CM045568.1 coordinate 12,371,678, forward strand.
TGTTTGAGTCGAGTCAAGCTGTGCATCTCATGTTAGAGCTCTTGCTCGTTTAATAAACGAGCAAGCTTGAGCTCACTTTTTTATTAAACGAGTCAAAATTTGTGTTCGAGCTCAGCCCAACAAAATGTGGCAAGTTCGACTCAATTAAATCTTCAATAGAATAAGTGACCAAACACTTCTCAATTTCCTTAGAATTAGAATTATTAACCCAAGCAACCTTGTAGGGATTAGGATGTGGCTGGGTCTATAATTCCAATTTATGAACAACATCTTCCAATATAGCGTTGCTGCAACTTCCAGGATCAATAATCATAGTGCACAATGCTCCAATTGTCTGCCTTCTCAGCAATAAAGCTTCAAGTCGGTCGAACCTAACTAGCCATGTCGACTAAGGGATCAACAAATGATTGCAAGGTTTTCAATTTTCTATTAATATCTTGCACTTCATCATGTAAGAAAGCAACATTTTTTTGGGTAGTCTCATAATCTTTTGATAACATCTCAAATTTTGGTTGTGTATAGAATGGGGAGGTAACGAATGAGAATTTAAACTCTTTGCTTTGGTGCAGTAATTGATGGAGGAGCTGCATGAATAGAGACAAGAAGGCATGGTCCCTGCCCTTTTTTTTTTGTTTTTGGGGAAGGGCGGGGGGGGGGGGGGGGGTTATTGTGGGAGGATGGGAGGGCTATCATCTAAATCCTCTATATTGGTCCTCCCTAAATTGAAAGGGTTTGAGAGCGTTGAAGAACAACAAGATAGAATATTTTAGTAATCGGAAATTAATGAAGTGAAAAATAAACATAAAAGCAATGAATTTTGATGAAATATTCTCTTCTTTGTGCTCCTTGACCGTATTGCTTTTCTCATGCCAATGCAAAATTGTTATGGGGTACTGACATATAATTACTCTATGGAAAGACTGTGTGCTTTTACTATTCCCCAATAGTTCTCCAAAGAAGGGACATGGGCCTATGGCTCACTCATTTATGTCAAGGTTTTCTTTCTAATTGATGTTATTTTGAACATTTTTATGTTCACTAGTCCTTTGTCTTGGATTGAGGAATTATCATTGTTCTCATATGAATATGTAATCCCTCCACCCCAAGTTGAATATTTTATTTGCCTTTTTAGTCCGTTACAAATTAATGTCCACTTTCCTTGGAAAGTTAAAATAATAAAAGTACCTGGGAACGAATAGAGAGTTGAGCAGTTAGAGCTCTATGACTTTATTCCAAAGGTTAATGGTTCGAATTCCCACCAACACCAATTCCCCTCCTCCATTGTAATAGTATTTTTTTGTTTAAAAAAAAGTAATAAAAATACCTAGAGGTGGCAATCGGGTCGGGTTTTGAGTTGGTGGGTTGGGTAGAGACCAAAGCATAGCAGAAAACTTGTCAACCCGAACATGACCCGCCACGGGTTGGCGGGTCGACCTGCGGACCCCTAAAAAAAAAAAAAAAAAAAAACTACAAACATAAGTGCTGCTTGTTCAACTTTAAAAATGCCAAAGGAAACGTCTCAATGACTACAATTTAAGAACTTATACACCAAGTAATTATGGTTGTCTACAAAGGTGTATTTCTTGTAAATTGTCATGCAATGTATTTCTCCTGTTCTTATTTGCTTTTCCTTTTTTCTTTTTTTTTCCTTTGTCAACTTAAAAGCCAAGTAATCATGGTCAACAGTGGTGTATTTCTTGTAAATTGCCAAGTGATGTATTTCTCCTTCTCTTATTTTTGCTTTTCTTTTTTTTTTCCAATCATTAAAAAATAGAAATTAAACAGATTTATACAGGATACTTTAATTTCTTGTCCAAAGCTAGCATTTCAACAATTGTGCTGATTGTTTATTTTAATTGACAGATTCAATAAGGGTTAGATGAGAGTGAGAGTGGGAGAGGAAAGAGAATGAATAATAAGGGTTGAACTTGAAAGTTGAAAGTCTCTTTACTCTGTTTCTTTTCAGAGTTTTTTCTTTTTCCCTTTTGACCCACAGGTCAACCTAAATCCGACCCGTTTTGTTGGCGGGTCAGTTGGGTTCGACCCAATTTTGACCTGACCTACCAAGTTTAAACCCAAACCCGTTCAGGTTGGGTTTGAAATTGCACCCCTACGAATACCCGTCCTCAATTATTTCATTCACTATTAACATAAGTAGGACATATGTTCCCCACTATCTCTTTACATTCAATTAACTGGTATAGTGAACTTCACATGCTTCCCACCATTTAAACTATTAAAATCAACTCCCCTCCTTTAATACTTGTGTCATGTCAAACTAAGATGGATGGGTGATAGAGACAAGTAGCAACAATCTACTAAGGTTTATAGAAGACGGGGCAAAAGTATTTCAAACTCTCAAGCTGTGATTTCGCATTCTTTAGAAGACAAGGAGCGACTTGGGATGAGTGTTTTTATTTTAGTTTTATAAGTAGGAAATTTTATATTAAGTGTTTTAGTGAATACCGAAAGGATGCGTGGGAGTGATTCCTAGGATTCCTAATTCATTCTTACTTTCAATCTTAATTTCCCAGCATTCTCCTATTGAATTTATTTCTAAAATTCGTTCAGCTATTTTCTTGCAAATTTTCAGCCTATATCTTGTGAGTTCAAGCCTTTTAACAACTGCCTATAACCTTTGCCTACCATTAGCTTCTAGTGCTGCATTAAGGGGAGTACTATTTTAGGAAACAGCTCCCTAGCTAGGGAAGACCATACATCAACAAAGACGTATATAATCTTTCCATATGGAAGGATTCTTTATCTAGCTTAAATATAAGATTTAATGAGTAGGAGATGGGAAGACAGGAGAAATTGTACTTGAACTTCATTTTTGGTTTTAGAATTAGTTAGAATTAGAGAAAATTGTAGTTTTAGTACCAAATGTTTGGGGTATCGACAGTTTTAGTCCCTACAATTTGGATGAAAGCAAATCTAATACCAAATATTTCAATTTTTCTACACATTTAGTCTTATTGACTGATTTTGCCAAATTCTTTCACGAATTCGGTGACATAATATTTAGATGCCAATGACCAAATTTAAAAAAAAAAAAAAAACTTTAATTGCCATTATTTGTTATTAAAGATGCGCACGAATATATTGTCCAAGAGAATTTTTTCAGTTTTATTTGCTTATTTGTCATCTGTCTGAACTCAAATTAGTGCTTTTAATTACAAATTATGATAATTAAATATTTTTTTTTTGAAGATTTCTCACCGTCACGCGAGTATGACGTGATCGAATTCCAGTAAGATTTTGGCAAAACCGGTCAATTGGACTAAATGTGTTGACAAACTGAAACATTTGGTACTAGATTTGTTTTCGTCTAAACTTTAGGGACTAAAATAGTCAATGCCCAAACATTTGGTACCAAAATTACAATTTTCTCAATTAGAGAAAATTAAGATTTCTTATGAAGATGTATAGTTAATTCATCACACCATTTGACTGGATTTCTTCAAGTGTAAGTCTTACTCTCTAAGCCTTTTAGTGATTCTCAGTCCTTGTCAACATTGAGAAAGCCACTCAAGTTTTTTTTTTTTTTAAATAAATATTCTAACGGAGCTCAGAAATTGTTTGTTCCTTCAAGTTCAGTCAGTTGTTAATTATTGTTGAGTGCACAAAATTCTTTAAATTCATTTTAACTTATAGAGATACCTGTCTTAAAAATCTAAAGTTATTTTAATTTGGAGTGACAGCAAGCAAAATGAATGCTTAGGATTAAAAGATACATTCTGGAATTGTGGGACCTAAAATTTCTTTTTAGTCAAGTATTCAAAATTCTTGCCTACTTCTAACTTACTATAGGGGATGGTCCAACTGGACTTGAGGGGGCCAATGGGGACTAAACTACAATTGGACTAGAGAAAGAATTATGGTGCTCCTTTGGATTTTTTATCAAGTTATCTCTTGTAGGTTGGGGGTTAGTGTTCTGGATTTTATATCAAGTTATCTGCTGCAAGTGGGGTTTGAACCCCCAGCTTGTAGTAGGGGGAGCTTTTAAATGCTCCCCCTAACCACCGAGCTATTATAGGACCTAAAATAAAACTTTAAAATTTTAGAGGTCCAGATGGTCTGTGGTTCTACTGGAGATAGATAACATTAATAACATGAAGCACTTCCACGTGATCTTTTAAATCACATTCACACTCTCATGATTGCTCTGCTTCCAACTCTCTGGATTATCTAGGAAGGCAATGCAGAGTATTTCTCCAACTCAATTGACGCAACACAAGTTGCTGACGGTAGGCAGAGCTTGTAGATAGAGGTTTTAAGAGTTGAACTCACGAAATATAGGCAGAAAAATTGCAGAACAAAAGTTGGATGAAAATCAGAAATAAAATAAACAAGAAACAACTGGAATTCAAGATTTAGTATAAGAATGAATTAGGAATTCTAAAAATCACTCTTAGGTACCTTTAGGTACCACACCCAGGTTAGATTGCATCACACAACCCTCCAAATGTTGACAAAGTTTGCTGGAAATTTTATTAAGCTGAAAAACTGATATCTCTTGCACTTATTTATGGATTCTTCTTTTATTCCCTCTAGGAATAACATTCGTTTCCTAACTTTTTTGTTAATTAAAAACAAAAAATCACTTCCTATTTGGACTAGGACACAAAACAGAAAAATACTCTAGCAGAAAATTCCTGCAAAATAGCTAAATTACCAAAATACCTCTAACGACTAAAATTTAGAAAATACCTAAAACTGATAAAAATTAAATGACTATTTATATAAAATCAATGAAGACTCTTTTCAAAAACGAATCCAACTCCTAGCAAAACTCCATATCTATGAAAGGGTGTGTAATTGAAGCTTGAATAAAATTTTTGAAATCCTTAATCTTGGATTTCTTTGATCCTTTAGTCTTCTGCATTATTAATCTTTTGTTTATAGAGAAACTTGCTAAATTTCTTCCTCAGTAAGTGCATGGTTTTTAACTTAGTTTTGCTGATTTGGCGGAGTGATTCGCTAGTGGCCTAGATGGTTTTCTTGTTATATTTTCTATGCCAAAAAGCCAGGTTTATGTGCAATTCAATGTCTTGAACAGTATGTTACTGATTCTATTATGTAAGTAGCAATTTTCTAAACTGCAATGACATAGACTGATTCTCTTTCTCTCTGCACTTTCAGTTATCACTCAGAAATTGATCCATAAATTTTGAGTAAACAATTTATCAAGAACTAGAAAAAGATTAACTAGATATTTAAATCGTAGGTTATCAAATTATAACAGTACAAAGTTCTTTTGGCTGTGAGTTATCAATCTGAAAACCAGATTGTGTGCTGCCTGTTCTTGTATTCTGCGTTTACCCTTTTCTTTCAATAACAATTCAGATTTTCAATGTTTGTTCACATTGCAGGCACTTTTACTCTATCTAACCTTGGAATGTTTGGGGTTGATCGCTTTGACGCCATCTTACCTCCGGGAACTGTAAGTGCCGTGAATTAACATAGTTTCTTTCATGCTTTTTTGCTGGTAATCGCACTTCAGAGTGTTGATATATGATAGATAGAGACATCTGTATAAATATCTTCGGTTCACACATTTGTAGGGAGCTATTATGGCTGTTGGAGCATCCCAGCCCACTGTTGTTGCCACTAAGGATGGTCGTATTGGCATGAAAAATCAAATGCAGGTAATTCTACTATTAGTGACTGATTTTTTTTTTTTTAAATATTTTAGTCTTGAACCTAAATGCAGATATTACCACTTGCATTTTAACACGGGCACATGCAATTTTTGCAGGTAAATGTCACTGCAGACCATCGCGTTATATATGGTGCTGACCTGGCTTCCTTCTTGCAAACTTTAGACAAGATAATTGAAGATCCTAAAGATCTTACTCTTTAGATTTATCTCATTGTGGGAGAGTCAAGTTTTTGTAGTGTAGTACCTCTCAAATATTGATAATTGCACCTTAAAATTGGCAATCTTGAAGAATTCAGATGCTAATCATTCCGGAATGCAAAATCACCTCTATTGTTGAAGAATATCCACAGAATTCTGGTGTGATCTGTGCGTCAACCGCACCAAAGAGTTCTTGTCTGAGTTTGAACCCTTATTTCCTTTTTCGATTATTGTGATAAGTTCTAGATTTGTTAAGTGCTTGATGTTGTCTTGTAATTCTTCGAATGAGAAGAACTTGGTTAGTTTTTCTCAACAGTTTATCAAGATATCTGGCTTCTGATTTGTTGAGATTGACAAGCAACAGTTCATATCAATTAATCTGCAGATTCTACATTCATTGAGAGACGGTGACACAGAAGAAAGTATGTTCTTTTTGTCAACCGCTTGTTATTCCTCCCCCATCCCACGTTGGAGAATTATTTCAAGCGGACGAGCATTCTCCCATTCTACCCTTTCTATGAGTAGGACTAAAAAAATCCCTGGTTTTTTCTTTGATATATCCAGTCTTTTTAAACTAATATTTAGAAATTGGGTGGGGAAAGGGTCGAATTTGAAATTCAGAGTATACAGAAGAAACAATAAAGGAAGATAAAATAGAGAAGGAAGGCTTTCTTTGCTCCCCGCCCCAAACACCACAAAAAAAGGAGGAAGAGGAGAGAGGGGAGAAGGCCCCTGCGTGGCGGCCCGTGAGGGCGCCCCCGGGGGGGAGGAGGGGGAGGGGGGAGAGCGCAAACGCAGGGTCCGTGCTGGACTTTGAGGCTATCGATTGATGTACTAGAAGGCGTCTAGTTTATAACCCAATATTTTGCAAACAGGCAAAGGATGCTTTCACCTAAAACCTGTTCAAAGCCTTTGTAATGGCGGGAATTTTTTATTTTCAATTATCCTTTTTATAAATAGTAGCATTTTTCATTGAATGTAAAGATTTGTACCCTAGTGAAAAGTTTTTGTTTTAGTACGCCCTTGCGAACCTCAGTTTAGAAGTAGTGTATTCCTATCATACGTATGAAGGAGAAGAACAAAGGCTGAAAATCAGGGCCAAAGGTTATAGATTTTTTTATGCAATACACTCACCTTTAATGTTTCTTTTCATATATAGGTAGTAGTGACATATTCATCTAAAACACAAGGGGGCAAAAACGAAGTAAAATACGTGTATGCAGCTCACTGATGTGTGCCAATGTGTGTCAAAATGCTGATTTATCTGGCATTTAGGAGCATTCTCAGCACGCTTTTCATTTTTGGCCTAGCCTCTGGTGATGCACTAACACAAGCTAGAGCTACCTGCAGGACTGCAAGCATTTGACTCCTAACAGCAAAAGATGTTTTGACGAGACTAATGTCAAGAATGTTGTCCCCTATGTTTTGCTGCGATGATTTGCTCAGCACCCATTTGGCCAGTTCGATTCCCTGACTAACTGTTGGCTTTCCTGTCAATAGTTCCAGCAGAAGTACTCCAAAGCTGTAGACGTTTCCTGGCATGGTGACTCTCATAGTGTATGCGTATTCTACATTCCAAAAGGAGGAAAAAATTGAAGAATTTCTTTCAATAATTTTTTGGGGCATAAATAAAATTGATTCAAGGAGCAGGAAGATGAAACTGAAGATGCATCAGATCAACAGAAAATCAAGGCTCAGAAAATTGAGCCAATATTCATGCCAGTGACGTCAGAATAGCAACAAAAGCTGTAAAACTGAATTTCACAGGATTCTAAGACTGTTGTATGCAAAAATGATATCATGAGGATAGAAAGACGTGTGTTACCTGGAGGAATATAACCAACAGACCCAGCCACAGTAGAAAGACTACCAGTACTCTTTGAAGGATCAATAACTTTGCAGAGCTCAATATCTCCGATCTGAGGCTCATTCAGAGACTTGAGCAGAATGCTTTTGCTGGAGAGGTCAAGAAGCAGAATTGAACCAGAAGGGCAGCCGTGCAGAAAGGACAAACCCTGAGCTACTCCAATAGCTATGCTGTAACGACTTGCCCAATTCAATGCACTTTCCGAGCTACCATGAAGGACATCGTAGAGGGTACCCTTAAGGGCGAAGTCATAGAAGAGATAAGCACTATCCGCAGTCAACGCATAGGCCAGTGGGATCATGACATTTGAATTACTCAATTTCCCTATCACTTCAAGCTCTTCTCCAAACCTTTCGTGATTACCCAATTGAAATATCTTGTCACTCCAATTAAGCTTCTTGACAAGATAGCTTGCACCTGATGGCATTACAGCTTTGTAGTACGTTGAGAACTTGGTCTTCAAGATGATGTTTGAGGTGTTTGCCACCACCTCCATGGCTTTCATAAAGTCGATGTTTGACCTATGAATGCCATTTGCAGTCAACAGATTTCTCTGGATTACTTGCTGTTCTGTAATGGTATCTTCTGATTGCAGGTGTATATCATTGACCTTGTAATATCTTCTTGATATCAAAATAACAATTAATGTGAACAGGCCAGCAGCCAAGGCAGCAGCAGCTGCTACTCCGATAACAACACCGAGTGAATCAGTTTTCTTCTTCTTTGATGACGATGCAGAAGGAGCATTCGGTTTTGTGTCCTTCAGACCCTCATTCCCATTTGTCATAACCACAACATATTGTCTAAATGTTGGCTTATATCCAGAAAGTTGATTGTTGGAAAGTACAAGTAGCGTTAAGCCTGTCATTTGAGTGAGGAATTCCGGGATTTCACCGGAAAAATTATTATTTGAAAGATCCAAAACCTCCAATGCAGTCAATTTGGAAAATGTCTCGGGAATAGCACCCCGGAAGAAATTGTTGCTGAGATTCAGAGCTATCTGCAACGATGATGGCATTGCCGGAATGTGTCCGCTAAGTTTGTTGCTTCCCAGTTGAAGTTCCAATAGGGAATTCAAACTACCAATAGAATTGGGAATTGAACCACTCAGATTATTCTCTCGTAGATCCAAGTTTGTTAGACTCTGCAATCTTGAAATTGATATTGGAATTGAACCATTTATTGAATTTGAACTGAAATTCATGCTTTGCAAATTCTGCAAATTTGTAAGCTGATCAGGGATAACCCCAGACAACTTATTCTGCTGAAGTTTCAGAACTTGCAGATTGGTAAGATTACCCAATTGTGCAGGCAGGTTACCCGTCAGCCCATTCTGGGCCAAATTTAAAAGTGCTAAATTCCGGCATAAACCCAATTCAGAAGGTATTACTCCTGTTAGATTGTTGTTGTCCAGCTCCAAATAGGTCAATCTCAAAAGGCTTCCAAACGATCGAAATGAGATTGGCCCATTTAATGAATTGCCTCCCAATCTCAATCTAATGAGTCCCGAAGATATATCTGCCGGTATTGGCCCCTCTAATGAATTGGAAGACAAATCCATAGACTGCAAACCTGGTGGGGATAAAAGGTCTTGGGGAATTGTTCCATTTAGGTGGTTGAAACTAAGGTCTAAATTCTTGAGCTTTGTAGTAATCCCAGCAGGAATATTTCCAACAAATTGATTTTGATTTGCAGCAAACCGGGACAGTGTTGTAATATGTACAAGGGAATTAGGAATCCCACCAGTCAAATTGTTTGCTGAGAGAACCAATATTTGGAGCTTGGAAAGTTCTCCCAATCTATCGGGATTGATCCAAAAAGTAGATTATGACTAAGATCAATCAAATTTAAATTACCGTAATTTATGATTTGCAATGGAATCTCATCTTTGAAATGATTGGTTGATAGCTGCAGCTCTTGCAAGAGATACTTTCTCCCTAGGCTTGTTGGAAGAGGACCAGTAAATTGGTTGTAGCCGAGATTCAAGCTCTTAAGTGAATCCAATTCATCCAATTGCAAAGTGATACTTCCATTCAGTGAATTACCAGACAAGTCCAAGGACTCCAACATTTGAAAACCTTTAAAAGTAGGCAAAGAACCAACCAATTTGTTCCTGCTAAAGTTCAGCAGTTTCAGGCCACTGATCGCTCCACAGAGAGAGATAAACACGTCTGGGATTGAGCTCAAATCATTGTTTGAGAGGTCAAGAGATTCTAAGCTATCAATCTGGCAAACAACCGGCAGAGTTTCTGAGCTAGATATTGAAAACCCTGGCAAAGAAATATTAACTACAGAGGAGTTTCTTGAATTGCATGTAACTCCCTTCCACGAACATGGATTAGAGTTTTTATTCACCCAACCCCATGGAAAAGAACCACTAGTATTCTGAAGTATCTCATAGAGTTTAGTCATAGTAGCAGTTTGGTTTGCAGGTAGCTGACAGAACACCAAATGAAAGAAGAAGAAGAACGAAAGTGCAAAACTGGTGTGTTGATACCTGTTCATCATATTCTTTGGCTTCTTTTCTTTGTTGCTGAATCTCAAACTATCAGCTGCCTAATAGTTTTGAAGGGCAAGACCAGGCACCTTTTTTGGAGTGTATTTGTCAGGGAGTAATGTTTTTCAGGCTTCTTTGGGAATCTGCGAAAACAAGCCGGTAAAACTCTGGGACAAAGAAATCAAAGATTTTGTGTTGTGAGGGTGTTTATGTGTGCGCCTCTGGACTCCATAGACAGGCAGTGATCAAAGACTATGGAAAAACTCTGCGTGTTATCAGTGGCATTGACTGGACTTCACTGTTAAGGTTTAGAAAGCGATCAGGAAGAAAAAATGGGGTTGTTGGAAAGAAACTGAAGGGTGGGAAAGAAGACTAGACTGAGGCAATGGTTTGTTTTGCAGAAATGGTTCTTTATTTGATTTAATTAAATTTGGACCCCTAAGATCTGTTCTTATTGTGATTGCGTATCTGAGATTTGTAATATTAAGGATGCTTTTGCTTTTGGGCAAATAATTAAATCCCCTACCACTTACGAGTAATGGTTGCGAGGCCTTTAATTTTGTTTTTTTTTTTTTCTCGATAACACTTTAATTTTGTCAAATCTTGGGGAAACATAAATCCTTTTTAAGTTTTACTACGTATCTTAGCTACACATGAGTATCTTTTGAATATATTTAGGAGTAGTATCAACATTTGATTAGAGTAATGTAAGTACAGTGAAAACTGTTTCATTAATTCACTAACTTGCATCTCTTGCTTAGCATGCCATAAAATAGATATTATTGTAGTTCATATGAAGAAATGATCAACGAAATTGTATACTAACAAATAGCTTAATATAAAAAAGAGAAGTACATTAATATCATACGTGAAAAAGAAAGAATGTTAAAAGAGCCACACGAATATCAGCCAAATTCTCAACAAACCAAAATCCTTGTTAAATCTTTGTTTTTCACTTTGTCATTAGTTTCTCTTGTTTATGCACATGGTACCTTATTCTAAATATGAAAGAATTCTTAATGACTAAATTTTCTTTTACAACTTTAAATTACGTTTTCCGTATGGAATTTTTATAGCTTCTCTTGAGAAAATTTCATTGTATTCTAAATTCACTCAATCATAAAAAATAAATTCAGGGAACACCCATTAAAATGAAAATGAAAAATAATAAAAAGAAACTTTACTGATCTGATGACATACTTGTACTTGTAGAAAGTCTCTATTTCAAGCTCTACATGTCCGTATACATATACATCATAAAACAGTAGGCTAAAGAACTCCTCAACTATCTAAGAAACCAAAACTGGTATACCCAAACAAATATGTAAACAATCTTTATTTGCAATGATTATTTTTTCCTCACCTGGTACTGGTGTTGATCTTCAAATTTGTTATATAAATTGTCGCTGTTGAAATAATCTAATCGTGTTGGAGCTGTTTTTTCAAATCCCATGAATAGTGACCCATATGATTTTTTGTTACGATGTAAAGATTCGGTTTTTCTTTGGATTCGTAATGTTGAAATAATTAAATTTGTCACAAGATCAATAAGTTGCAACATTTAGTTCATTCTTTGTTTCAAACTCAAAAGGGGTAAAATGCATTAATATAATGTTATGCTACGTGAAGGCCTCCATTTTAATATGATAAAATAGTTTATGAGTCTGATGAACGTAGATTAAGAAAGATCCAAATATTAATAAATGGAAAAGTGGTTAGTTAAATTGAAAAAATGCCAAAATATAAGAAGCAATAAATGTGAGCATGTATATTTTTGTGATTATATGTGTGTGTCACAAGTGCCCATCTGTGTGTGGTGTTTATTAGGTCTTAAATGTGATACTCTAACTGAGGCATCACAAAATCACAGCAAATTTTGAGGATATACATTTTGTGATGCATAAAAAATGAGATGCCAGCACGCACCCCAGCAATTACCACTTCTGCTGAAAATATCTCCCATTTTTTCACTTTATGTATGTTTTGAGGGCTTTTACTCTGGCTTCTTTCTAAGTCCATCTCCACCATTTGCTTTCTATCTAGCGGTGTAGATGGACTGATGAATTGATCTATTTGCAATTTGATTTGATCCCAAAAGCTTTTATGTTTGTAAAATTAATAATTATATTTAACCTTGTTTAACTCCATAACTAAATGACTAGTTAAACTTAAATGGTTGAATGAGATCGAGTATACAGGGTAATTGAGTCATATTATAACAAGATATTTTCTTTGGACCCGAAAATTAGATTGCCACAAAAAAAAAAAAAATGACATTACAAGCTTACCACGTACAAGTTGTCTAAATTAAAAGAAAAAAAATTGTATTCAATAGACCAATAGAGATTGAAAAACTATAATTAGAAATATGCACTATCAAAGCATATTATCACAATATTGAGCATTTTAAATCACAATGTTGAACACTTTAATTCACACAACCATTATCTTAGCTATTTTTACCTTCTTCATTTCTTGGAAAATACAGACTTATTCTTCAACATAAACTATGTTTTAATTTTCAAAGCTAAAATTTAAAAAATTAATGGACCTTATACGTTGGCCGATTTATATAACTGTGATTTGTGAACTGAGAAAATATAACATTATCTCTAAACTATTTGACTTTTTAAAGATAAAATAATTATATTTATGAAGTAAGAAAATTTAATTCAATGCTTAAATTCAGTTAATTATCATACAAATATAACTTTATTAATTAAACTACTTAATACTTTTATCACTTATACACGAAACTTCAGAATTCAAACTTCAAAATTCAATTTTCTACATAAACTATTTCTATCTAAGTCATGGACTTGAGGGAACATCCCTTTTTGCACATCGGTTGACTCCATTGGAATTTTACATTCAATGGGGGCGTAGATTTATTTTTCTAGACATGTCACTGGGTCCAAACGTAATATAGACAGGTTTGGAGGATCTCCATTTAATAATAATTTTGAAACGTCACGCCTTCACCAATTGAACTTGTTGCTTGCGACACATATAAACAGCAAAGGGTAGACTTTACAGAGTAAAATTTTCAACGTCAAAGTCTGTTTGGCGGGTCCATTTTGCATTTATATGGCACCCTGTCAGAACAGATATTAGTGAAGTGATTTTTGTGTTTTCATACTTTAATGTCTCGTTCGAGTAAACAACGCGTTTACGATTGTGGGCTTTTTCGTTAATGCGATCATGAAATTGACCAAGTCCTCAATTGGACTTCTTTTCAATCTTTTCCATACTGAGCAGTAACTCATCTCCCGTGTAAATAATTTATGTAACAACTTTAGGTAATAAGACTAATTAAGGTTGCTCTTTTTAAAAGACTCTCATTGACCAGGAGAAAACTTGTTCAAGTTCATTGGAGTTTTGGTTCAATTGAATATCTTTTTCCTGAAATTATTTATAGAAAATTTTTGTTTTGAATGAAAATCAGTAATAATATGTACTCTGGGAGTAGTCACACTCTTAATACCCTGAATCCTTAAAAAAATGGTACACTTTTCTAACCTGAGACAGAATGTTTTGCAATACAGTCCAAAATACAGCATCACTGTATGAATGTTCTGCTCGAGGCGAAAAAATCCACAAGCATCTAAAGACACAAAAAAACACCAGACAAAGGCTAAAATTTCATAAGAAATATTAAATCAAAGAATTACTAAGTTTTCTTCAGGCTTGTTATTTAATTACTGGAACAATATTCCTACGTGAGGATGACTTGGTACGCCATTTCCCGGAAGCAGCATTTCATGACTATGCATGACTGTTGAAAATGTTGTACTCCCCAACTTTTTAGACTACAACCTCATTCTCTGTGTTGCCAAAGCTTTTCTAGTGGCTTGTATATAAATCAAGTCATTCTTTTCTGGTTTACATGTGAATATATGCTTGCATCTTTATCAAATTGATGAAAACCAGTGCCACAGTTTCATCTTTTATCTTCTTACTCTAAAGGTTCATTTGGTTCATGGGCTGAGGCTAGATTGAATTTGTATATTAATCCCACGAAATAGGATGTCATACGCAAGAACCGCTTCTATACTTATAATTTTTAGCAATACTAATTATTGTTTTCCATTCAAGAGGTTATTATTATAAATTTTTCCTTAAATTTTAAGAGAAGTTGCTTGTTTTATTATATGGTGGACACTTGTTACTTTATTTGAGTCTTTTCCTTGCTACCAAGGTGTAGCCTACATTGTTAATTATTTATACATTTTGTTTTTTCATCACATATGTATTTTTTCACGCGTAGTGTAACACTGTGATTTGAAGGAAAAAAGTAGTAATACTAATTAAGGCCGCAACATGACCCCATATAAGTGACGTAGGAATAGTTACTAACGTATTAGGCTATGGGCAAATGATAAATTCATCAAATAGATTATATGGCGCTTTCAACCAGGTCTCGCTCTAAATCTCTGATTTGGATGCCTCCTTAGCTTGCGCTAGGTCTCAAACACAAACAATCATATGTTAAAAATATAATCAAACACTAAAAGTTACGTATACCTTCCAAAATAATTACAATATCCATTTTGATGGCAAATTCTGAACAAAGAACACCCTCTCTCCTCACTTCTTGTCTTTTCCTTGTGTGTTAAGCACTTGTAAGGTAAACAAATTGAACAAGGGGCGAGCTTATTGTCCAGTAAGGTTCATTTTAAAACCGCGTTGAAAGAAAAAACCTTTAAAGCAAATTTGTTTGAACAAAAATCACCTGAATTGACAATACATAAGAATAGAATTAAACCAAGTAACATGTAGTTGAGAATCAAAGAATGATATAGGATGATCCTTGCAAGTACTACCCATGAACATGTCAAGGATGATTCAATTATCTGTTGTCTCTAGCACTACACCAATCACGTTGCCTCTGGCTCTTATCATTTTGGTAGCATGAATTCTACTTGAATACTCTTTTTGTACACCCCTCTGACCTACGAAATCTCTTTGCAGGTGGGAAAGTTCTGAGAGACCAATGTAGCTAGAACTTAGTGAACAGGGCCACTGCTGGCTCAACCATGAACAACTTCTCAAGGTTGGGTCCAAAACAAGTATAACATGCACAAGTATATTCTACAATTAATAGAAACAAATATTGCCAGTGTGATAAAATACACAATCAAACTTATATCAAATACTATTAGCCTGTAAAGATCATGTACATGCACAACTAACCCTTTGTAGTTATAAACATTCAAATAGCAATAGGGTTTCCATTGTGATAAAGTATGCAACTAGGTTCCCAACAAGATCAAGCACAAGTAGCAAGTATAATATCATGTAATAACAAGCTATAACATTGACTATAATCAGCACATGTACAAAAGACTCACTCCAGCGGTCATACTTTCTACATACACATATACAATTCATATATCATGTAAAAAAGTTTGTTGAGAGGTTAAAATATTAATATTAAAAAAGTTTGTTAAGCTATCACAAAAAATCATATAATTTTCGTAAAACTAGGATTGGTAAATAAAAGTGAGTTTTAGGATACACCAGTAATCTTTAGGGTTTAGAAGTTCTTCAATTGTCCATCTTTTGGTTGCCCTAAGCATATATAGGTTAGAAGTAAACTGTTCCATGGTTAGATTAAAACGAATGAACAAATCCTTAAAAATTAGGTTTTTTTCGAGGAGGAGAAGCAAGCTAAGCCCGACTTTAAATCTGTGGCTTAAGTCACGACTAGCAGTATTAAAGAGTTGCTGGGGGATCAGCCGTGGATAATCATGCTATGACTCGAGTCACGACTTGCTAGATAAAGAATAGTGGCGGGATTAGTGTTCATGGCTTGGATGTTTGACTAGTGCCTATTCAAAAGCCCTAATTCCATTTTCACTCAACTAAATTTCACAAACTAAAAACCATTGTAAACTAGACTCAATTTAGAACATTTTTCATGATGATAACAAGTTTTAATTCAAGTCATAATCCGATTAAATTGTCATCACAAATCAGTTTCTTGTCCAATAAAAACATGGTTAAGTTTCACAGAGTACCCATTTCCAACATGACATAATTTTTAATTGATAAGTCATATGAGAAAACTAATTATGTACCTAAAAACTATATTTGAAGGGTTATAATTTTTCAATTTAACTTAGTTTACAATAGGAACAAGTCCAAAATCAATCAAGAAGTTGGCTCATCCCCAACCTTATTTGCACAAGGTTGGTTTTCTGGTCAACTTCATGTGAACTCCAGAGGTAATCTACCAAGAGCCAAGGTTAAAAACTAAATTTCATGAGTTACAACTTTGTAGAGAATACCAACTAAAATTCTATCAATAATGAGTTCAAAATTAATTATAAAATTGGCTCATTACGAACCCTATTTGCATAGGATTAGGCTTTGTAGTCTACTTTACATGAATTTTGTGATTAATCCACAAGGACTAAAGGTATGAGCCTTACACCAAACTCTATCAGCCTAGTTTCTAAATCAATAAGAATTATTCTATTTCAGTTTGTCTAGACCAAGTTATCCACATTTTGCTAAAACTGCTATAGTGAACTTGTTTCACTCGATTTTGGAAGTTTTCTTGATCTCAATTTAACTTGTGCTCGTTTTCAACCCCACACACGTATTTAAACCAACAAATACAAATTTTAGAAGTCTCATAAGGCATAAAGAAAGTTCAAGGAAACTTAACTCTAGCCCTCAACCTTCCTCTCAGCTTCAAATTTTCTCAAGTTCTTTGGTTTGTTTGGTAGAACTTTTCTCTTCTTTCCTCTCTTGCTTCACAGATGTCTCTACCCTCTTCTTTCTATCTTTCTTGTCAATTTCCTAATGTTTTAGATATTTTTGGGTAGGCCAAAGGTGGGCAGGTGACTAAGCACCTCATTCTCTTTTTCTACCCCTAAGGTTTTGTGACCTCCTACTTGGTTAATCCCTACTCACCATCTGGCTCCTTTCTTGCTTCGATTTCTTTTTCTTTCTTTTTTCTTCTGACTAGTTAAGTTTTATCTAGGATGTAGTAAATATTTAATTTTATTAATCCTGTAAGGTGATAAAGAGGATAACGCAACAGAAATTTAAAATTTTATTACCTTATCACAAGATCAATTTGATATAATCTATACAATAACAAGGGTTCCTAATGAAAATACTGCTAGCATAGATGATTTCTATGCTTATTGTAGGCAGATCCTTAGTTGATGAAGGTGTTGTGTCTACCATGAAGAGCTACCAATTGTTGAGCCTCTAATAGTATCCACACGAACAATTGTCTAACTCCTTTGGGCTTGTCTAACTTGCCTTTTGAGTGCTAACTTCCGTGAACAATATCAAACACACAAGAACAAGAAGAGAAGAAGAAAATAAAGTCTCAACACTTGAGGAGAGAGAAGAGAGAGGGACAACCAATAGAGAAGCGTCTCTCCCTTTTGTATTTTCTCTCACAATTTCTCTATCTCTAGATTTTGTGTCTTGATGTAATAACAGTCAAGGTTAGAGACCTATTTATAGACAACCAATCCTAGTCTTTGGGAAATAGGATATTAGGAAACTATGACCTTACCAAATAAGATTAAGTAATCCCTTTCCTTAAGGAAACCTAGGACATCTTTCCACTTGGTATTAGAAACAACCTAAGACCTCTTTCTAGTTGGTTTTAGAAACTTCTTTCCACCACCAAGATTTGAATTATTACAAATAAGTACCTTAAGTTAATTTATCTCATAAATTAACCCCATATATATCTCATACTTGTCTTAATAACAATTTGATTCACAAATCATGTCCTTATAGTGCGTGACCCATTATGTTTCATTCACGTCGGCAATACATATAAATCATAGCTCATTAAATAATCAACTAAGAGCCAAATACATTAAACACTAATTCATCATTAATTCAACTTATTAATTTACTTGTATTTATAGATCATGAGTGGTATTTAGCAATACATCATGACTACTCAAGTAGATAGGAAAGTCATAAAGTAGACTTCACTCATTAATAATAATGTTATCGTGTAATTAATATCTTTTCATTACACAACATCCCTTATTAGCTTATGAGTGTAGTGCACACTCCTTAACACTACAAGAAAAAGGATCATTAGTGACAATATTTTTCAGTGACAACACGAACTTGTCACTAAAGGCATCTTTCAGTGATAACAATATTCTCGTCACAATTGAGATGCATCTTCAGTGACAACAGCAAAATGTGGTCACTAATTATTTGCTGCCTTTTTGCGCCAAATGCATTACCGACAAGAGCTAAATATCGTCACTAAACATACATTTAATAGTGACAATATTTTCCCAGTTGTCACTGATGATATATGCACACAAAGTATTTGTGACAACAATTTAATGTTGTCACTAAACCCTAGATATCTTATATATTAGTGACAACTTATTGTTGTCACTGAAAAAGCCAACATTTTCTGACAACCATGTATTGTCACTCAAGTTAAACTTTTTCTCTTATATATCCAAGCTATTTGTGACGACGAAAGTTGTCACTGATGGCAAAACCTTTACCGACAAGAATTACATGTTGTCGTTAATGATATATGTATACAAAGCTTTTGTGACAACAATTTAATGTTGTCACTAAACTCTAGATATCTTATGTATTAGTGACAACCACTTTTCGTCACTGAAAAAGTCAACCTTTTCTGACAACCACATGTGTTGTCACTGAAGTTAGACCTTTTCTCTTATATATCCAAGCTATGTGTGACAACAAAAGTCATCACTGGAGAGAAAACATTTATTGACAAGAATTATATGTTGTCACTGATAATATATACATGCAAAGTGTTTGTGACAACAATTTAATGTTGTCACTAAACCCTAGATATCCTATATATGAATGACAACCTTTGGTTGTCACTGAAAATGCCAACCTTTTTTGACAACTACATTTGTTGTCACTAAAGTTGCACATTTTCTCTTATATATCAAAGCCATCTGTGACAACGAAAGTCGTCACTGAAGGACAAAACCTTTATTGACAAGAATTACATGTTGTCACTGATGATATATGCATACAAAGCATTTGTGACAACAATTTAATGTTGTCACCAAACCATAGGTATCCTACATATTAGTGACAACCTCTTGTCGTCACTGAAAAAGTCAACCTTTTTTGACAACCACATTTGTTGTCACTGAAATTGCACATTTTCTCTTATATATCCAAGTAATCTGTGACAACAAAAATCGTCATTGAAGGTAAAACCTTTATTGACAAGAATTACTTGTTGTCACTGATGATATATGCATACAAAACGTCTGTGACAACAATTTAATGTTGTCACTAAACCCTAGATATCCTATATATTAGTGACAACCTCTTGTCGTCACTGAAAAAACCAATCTTTTTTGACAACCACATTTGTTGTCACTGAAGTTGCACATTTTCTCTTGTATATCCAAGCCATCTGTGACAACGAAAGTCGTCACTGAAGGCAAAACCTTTATTGACAAGAATTACATGTTGTCACTGACAATATATGCATACAAAGCATTTGTGACAACAATTTAATGTTGTCACTAAACCCTAGATATCCTACATATTAGTGACAACCTCTTGTCGTCACTGAAAAAGCCAACCTTTTTTGACAACCACATTTGTTGTCACTGAACTTGCATATTTTCTCTTATATATCCAAGTAATTTGTGACAACGAAAGTCGTCATTGAAGGTAAAACCTTTATTGACAAGAATTACCTATTGTTACTGATGATATATGCATATAAAGCGTTTGTGACAACAATTTAATGTTGTTACTAAACCCTAGATATCCTATATATTAGTGACAGCCTCTTGTTGTCACCGAAAAAGCCAACATTTTTTGACAATCACATTTGTTATCACTGAAGTTGCACATTTTCTCTTATATATCCAAGCCACATTTGTCGTCTCTGAAGCTCAGATATGTTCAAGTTGTTAGAAACAACATAATATCATCATAAACTCCTAGTCTTTCTGGCAACTACCAAAGTTGTCATTGAATATTGACAACCATCTACTGTGTGTATATATGTACATACATGTACATATGTACTTCACGTAATCATATCCTAAGTATTGAAATATGATTCAAACCTTCACTGCAAAAAAATGGGTGGTTAATTATATGTCCTAGTTGGTAATATAGGTTTTTTTTTAAAAATTGTTTTTGTGGAATTTTATAAGTACCAAGTGAATTTAGATTTATGAAACTTTTACTTACCAATAATTTTAAGAAATCTTAAGGATTATTGGCATTTTATTTTCTTATTATTATCTACAATAACTTGACTTCTAACTTGACATGGTTGTTAATTAAAAGTAAAAGTAATTTTTATCCAAATAGGATAAATATTCAAAAACTTTTAACTCTCATTCTAAAAATTTTAGAGTTACAAAATAGAAATTTAATCTAAGCCAAATGTGCTTGTTTTCCAATATGTATTTGTAAGATAGTCTGTTGGTCTGTCTTGTTGTACTCATGCATCAGATAACTCATCGGATTCGTTTGTTAATCATTAAATTTTTTCTATTTTATGGTTGACTTTTTATTCATTTTAATTTCTGCTTTAATTTTGTAAAATATTTTAGTTAATTCTTGTTGTAGTAATTGAATACCTCTCACCAGTCATTGTGAATTTAGCAAATAAGTGAAATTCGACTCTTTTCTTACAATTGCAAAAATACGATTACAAATGTGACACTAAATTCTCACATAAAATATATATCAATATTAATTAAAGCTAAAAATTTTGTACAACAAGTTGAAACTCATATCGTATGACAAAATACTAATCTTCCAAAAAAAAGTCTATCATTGTGTTATAATTTTTTTTGAGGTCCACAAATACAAATTGTTGCATTAATCAAAAAATAGTAAAGTAAGTTTTACTCATTTAAAGCTGTAAACTCTAAATATGTATGATTTATTTGATATACTACTTAAATGTTTTGGTTAAAAAAATAGTTGTGACTGCTTAAATATTTGACTGAAAAAATTATTTTGGTATTTTTATGATATCACCCAAATAAACTCATTAAAAGCCCTGCTTGAAATAATTTTTCACTTTAACATAAGCAAGATTCTTGAAAAAAAATTACACCAAAATTTTCCCTGCCCACCTATTTTTTACCAAAAATCAAAATTCCCTCCTCCTCACCCCAAATTCCCTCTTTGGTCTCTTCCCCCTTTGCAAGTCAAAATCAATTACCGAAGTATTTCTCGTCCTCTATCTCTATTCTCCCTTCAAATTCAATTGGCGATCTCCAATCTTGGTTCCTTCCACCGCCGACCACCGCATCTTCACCGGCAACTCGGGACGATTCTACCACTTTGTTCTCTTCCTCAGTCACTCATTCCTCTTTCTCTTTTCTTCTCTTCTTCACTCTTTGTCTTTCCTTTCTAAGTCTTCATTTTTTCATTCGTCACTACAGCCTTTTGGTCGATGATGTTTATAACTAGGGTTCTGATGTTATTCCCTCCAGGCATAAGTCTCCAAATTTTCCAATCACTGAAACCCTTATGGCTATTTGCAGCTATTCTAGGGCTTTTTGGCCATTCAAATGCTGATCTAATCCTGATTTCTTCGGCTTCGTTCCTCGTCTGGAGACCCCATTTCTGGCTCTGCTCGGTTCTCTGACAAGTTAAATTCGGTAACCTGGGATTTGTCGGAGTCATGGCCATGTGGTCAAACAACCAACTTGCGGCTCCAACTTGCTACTTCCCCACCTTCT
This sequence comes from Mitragyna speciosa, assembly GCA_024721245.1. Lineage (NCBI taxonomy): Eukaryota > Viridiplantae > Streptophyta > Magnoliopsida > Gentianales > Rubiaceae > Mitragyna > Mitragyna speciosa. Next base: position 12,393,625 of record CM045568.1, read on the forward strand.
ACGGCGGAGGAAAAGGCCGTCAATGTCACCTCCTCTGTATCTGTAGATGAGTTAGTTTTGTTGTTATTTTTTATATCTAGTATATGGGTTAGTTTTATTGTTATTATTGGCAGCAAATTTTATTTCGGTTGAGAGGAAATTTAACTTTTCAGATGTCAAATGGATAATATCAGTTTCTTTAATACTGTGGAAATAAAAAATTAGGTTAGTTCTAGTGGTGATAAGATTAGCATTTATTTATTGCATTCAAAATTCTTGATTCTAGGTGAATGAAGAGACTCTATTGCCTATTCACTTCTATATTGATTCATGAAAATCAAGGAAAAAATTGTTCTATGCTGGAAAGTGTATGAAACTAATTGTTTGCGGACTGGTTAGAGTGGTGAAAAATTTTTGAATTCATTTTAAAATTGATACAAGTGGAAATTGGAGCTTAAAACTTGGGGAATATCTACTGCATATCTCTGTTTGCTATTGATTAGACCTACTAAATTAACGCACTTAATTGTTCTTGTAACTTTGGTTAGACCATAGTGGTAGGAACCTTGAGGATTTGATATGGGCCCACTTGCAGTGAGATTGGTCCTGATGAAATAAGCCTGGTTCAGTGACCATGATACACTGTTGGGTGGTTCTTGGGGAGGTGCCTCTGATACTGGCTTTCTGGAGTTTCTATAATGAAGGACAATAGTGGTTGTGAGCACTTTTTCCGTGAAGTGAGTAGAAACAGCAATGTAGTAGTCCTGAGCAGGCTGATTTCTACCTTCTTCATTTTGTGCCCTTGAATATGGAAATTGAGTGAGTTTAGAAGTCCCACATTTGATGTCCTAAGCCTGTATGTTTTTCCTTGTTCAACATTAAATGATTGATTAATATAGGGGGAGTTATATCTTGATTGATGCGCTTGCTGCTAAAATTTATTAGTTAGAAATTTACTTTATTTACTTTTTTTTGTTCTTTTATGCTTTCTATCTTTTGATTAGAGTTAATAATTTGTGTGCTCTGTTTAAACTCAGATCCTAGATTTACTCAAGGAAGATCTTTTCTAGTTCTTTGAGCACTATTGGTTGCTTCAAATCCTCATGATGTTCTCCTTTTTCTTATTTTGATTTCTGGTAAAACAAATTCTTTTTTTCTTTTTCTTTATTTATGATTTTTTTTGGGATTGGTAGGGAAAAGTGGAGGCGTGCAATGGTGTTTATGGCGGTGGATCAGGAATTTGTGGAGTCAGGAATTGTTTGGGAAATTAGAGGATTTAAGGTAAGATAACTGGAAAAAAAATTTCTGATTGGGATTTTTCAGGAAGACTTTCACGTGTCTTCTTGAAAATCTCACTTGTAGTCTCACCTTTCTTATTGTATTAAATGAAACATTGTGGTGGCATAGATTTCTTAGCATACTGCATTAACAAAATTTCTCGGTTAATGTCTTGATTTCTTGAGTTAGATACTGTTAAGCTACTTGTTCTATAAATGGTCAACTTGTGATTTGTGAAATTAATTTGAATTATGCATGGCTTTATAATACATTTGCATTTTGATATAACTACAGTCTACAGACACAATGATCTTATGGAAGTTCAAGTCATCCAGTATCAAGTTTTCTTTCTCATTTGGCAATCTAGACCTAGGTTACTAACCTGTACAATATACATACATAGTGATATTATAGAGCTTATGTCATTTAGTATCAAAGTTTCTTTCTTATTTGGTAGTCTTGACTCTGGTTACTAACCTACTACACGAAGTGCAGCTTGTTAGGTTGCTGCTTTTCACAAGTACTTTTTGCTACACTTAGTCTTTGGAATGTACTACAGCCGTTGACAAGTTGGACTTAGGCTTGCTGATACAAATGAACAAAATATTTCAGGACCAACTTAACTATCAATAAGTTTCATCAATCTACATTGTTCAAAATTTTGAGTGCTATTAGTCTTTTGTGTTAATATCACCAAATCTTGTCCTTTTCATTGATGTTGTTTTGATTCACAGAGTCATTATCCACATTTTAAAATTAGCAAATTTGAACCATTAAGTCAATATGTGCCAGACAGTGCTTCGTAACTATTCTTGCACTTGTAAAAGGCATGAAAATTCTCATATTCAGGTGCTATGTGCTTTATTTTGTGGAAACTAATTTAGCAATTCATTGCTGCTATGTTTATGCTACTTGCTATCTTTATATACTGCTACACTTTTTATATTTATATATTGTGTTTTCATGAACTAATTAAGCTTCTGAAAGCTTTCATTTTTCGATTGGCATAATAGGTCAAGAACTTTGTTTCACTGGGACGGCCTCATGCCTGCGTCAAGATCGGCCAAAGCTCCTTCAATTTTCATTAATTGGTGAAAATTCTTGATCTTTTGGAAATTTTTGTGGTAAACCCATTCGATTTATGCTAATTTAGATGGGTAGCAGTTTTTTTTTTAAATTTTTATATTAAGGATAAGGGCTTGTTTAGTGAGTGGAGTGATGGATATTTTGCAAACTAGAAATGCTAATTTGGTGGTGCTTAGCTTAGGTGGTGGATTTAAGCTGCTGCTGCTGCTGCTACTGCTATGTCCACTATTGGTTTATTTGAAGTTGAGATGAGTAGTGATGCCTTCCAGCTTCTTGGCATGAGTTATTTTCTCATTAATTCTTTCCATTTTTTTGCTTTCCAGTTAGGTTAGTATCCTTCATTTCCAACAGCTTTTGTCTTAAAATTAAAAATCTAATTTCTGTAACTCATTGAAATGCAATATGTTGTGATGCTTATAATTTTTCTTTGTAGTATTTGATTTTTATTAAAGCTTATTGCTGCCATGGTTTGTGCTTCAAGTCATGTATAATGCTGCAACTTTTTTGTTGTATGGGCAAATGATAGTGTTACTATTACAAGAATGCTGGTTGTGTTAAGTTTGTTCCTTGACAAAGAAAATGCCTATAGATGTTTCACATTCAGGTTAAGTTTCTGCAAAACAAGAAATTTGTTATGGTGGAATGTTCAGCTTTGTAAAATTAACAACTTTTGATGTGATTTGGTGGAATTAGAGTTAGTACACCAAAATCAAAAACTTTACAATAGAACAAACTATTTTGGCGTCTATTACAGTTTTGCCAGAATCTCTTATGTTAAATTATTTCTATCATATTCTAAGCCACCACTTAGACTACATTTTAACGTATGCACTTGTGTTCGTGTACAAGTAACAACAAATGAAGATTAATGAGAATGTCTTCTTGAAGTTGGTTGAAGCTTCTGTTTTACTCCATGAACTCTTATAACCATTTTTCTTGGAGCCTTCTTTGTATTTGTTGATGTTTTATCTGTTTTGCAGAGTTTTACTCACTAAACATTTGCCTTATCTTCACAAACTGACTACTACGTTGAATCTCATTTCTTAAATTGTTTGGTTCAAAAACTATTGGGAGCCTCCACCTCTTGGATATATTTTGGATATCTATTGAATGGATGTTAGCACTTTTACTTGGAGTCAATTTTGTATTCTCAATTACGTGCTTTCAGTTCTCATGCAAGTTTTATTAGTTGCATTAATGGGATAGGAGTTTGGTTGGTATTTTGCAGTAGGAGGCCTTCGAAATGCTACTTTTGGAAAGTGTACATTTCATGTGATTGTTTCTCTTCGTGATGTTTGGAGAACAAATTGTTAGGTTATGATCTTGATTGTTGCTTCTAATGCATATTTTATTCATTCAGGGAGAGTCTAAATAATAGCAGTATAGATGATGAAGAAGTTCATGAGATCTCAAAGTGGGAATCAATTATCTGACTTTCTATTTTGACTGTATTTATATTAGTCTTATCTGAGAACTTAGTTAATGCAATAGAGATGAGTTCGTGCTTTCAGTCTATCTTAGTGTGTACTGTGATCCTGTGTCTATTTTAGTTACATGTGTTATGTCATAAGTTCATTAACTGGATGCCTCTAGTGAAATTTATCAAGGGAAGACATCTTTTTGAGTTCCTAAAATGCCTTATGAGACATGCGTAAATGTGTCGCTTCAGTGTGTTACTTTTTATCACCTCAACTGGACATCTGACATAGTGCTTATGGAGAACTACTTCTGATTTTGCTTTTGATCTAAACTTAAAATTGATTCTTATTCCAAGTCTTACCTGTTGAAATATTTTTTGGATTGAAAGCAGGTTGTGACAAGGTTGGTGGAGGTGACAATTTCACTTGAAAGGAAGACGATTCACATGTTGGTTGACAAGGGACATTTAGAGTTACCTTTAATTTCTTACTTTGGTTGCTTTTGTGAGGATTGGGTTTTTGAGATGTGCAAATTGATTTAATGTTACTTCATAATACTATAGAGCTTTTGGGCAGACCATTGCTTTATTGACTTAGAGTTTTGATTTTTCTAGTTTCTTTATATTCTGTTTTGTGCATCAAAAGAGTGTATTGTAGAAATAGTTTGTTAAACAATTGTTGTAAAGCTTTGAATATTATTTGGGAAAATAGAAAACGATTGTTATTTTATAAATAATGTTATTGATGATGTTGTGATTGTTTTGAGATTCAATGCAATAAGTGTATTAGGGTTATGTGATTTGATTATATATATAGATTTTTGTCAGGTGCAGAAATAATAACTACAATGACAGCCAAATATCGTCACTAAATACAATTCACAGTAAATGCGTTAGTGACGACTTCTTGTTGTCATTAAAGAATGCATCAGTGATGGCAAAACTTTGACATTAAATATAAGCATCTAAAGCATTGGTGACGATATAACATTGCCATTGAGTAGATAAAGTTTCAGTGATGACCAAAGTCGTCACAGAAGAGTGCATTAGTGACAACAAATCTTTGTCATTGAATATTGAATGGTGGGTGAAGTAAAGAATTAGTGACAACGAAACATTATCATTGAATAGATAAGATATCTGTGACAATCAAAGTTGTCATTGAAGAGTGCATCAGTGACAACAAACTTTTGTCATTGATCATGGAATGTTAGGTGAAGTCAACCATTAGTGACGACATAGGTTATCACTTAATGGTTAATCTATTAGTAACGACCTATGTTGTCACTGATACGTACATGTATAGTGACAACAATGGTTGTAATTTTTCTGACAAAAAAAAAAAGTCATCACAATTGCACAAGCCATTAGTGACAACAAATATTGTCACAAAAGGTATATATTCAGTGACGACTTTAATTTTGACACTATTCACATTTAGTGACGAGCCTTTAGTGACGACTCAGTGACAACATTTTTTTTTGTCAATAAAAGTTATTAGTGACGACTTTTCACTTTTTAGTGACAACTTTTGTTGTCACTGTTGATTATTTTTCTTGTAGTGTAATATGACCAATTATTATTATCTTGTTTCAAAATATAACTTTCAATAAAGTATAACCTTAAAACTCTTTCAAGTCATACTTTCACTTTTACACAAAAGATTCTTTGAATTATATTTCAGCAAGTGGCCAATTCAGGATGTACTCTCTTACTATTAGGAGTTGCGAATCCTATATGTAGACACCAAATTTTGACGCACCCTTTACAAAAAAGATGTATTTTACTTTATTTGGGGATACTTTTTAATTTTCGAGAGTTTATTACAATTTTTGTATATATTGTGACTAAATAGTCATATCAGGGGCAAAATAATAATTTCAGCATGTAAATACACGTTAATTTTATTTTAATTTTTAATTTCATATTATTTTGTATATTTTATTATTTTTCTAATTTCAATGATTTTTTGAAGTTATTTAATATTTATTTAGATTTTTTGTATTTTTAAGTCAATGGTGCATTTTCCAATGCATTTTATTTTATTTTTATCATTAAAATTTTGTGAGAAAATTTTTTATATGTGCATTTCATACGTTTATAAATTTTCTGTAAAACTTTCGTGATTTTTAAAATCCATTTGGTATTTATTTCAAATTTCTATATTTGTTATTATTAATAGCACGTTTTTCAATACTACGTTACCTTTAATTTTCTTTCTTATTGTAATGCTAAATTTTGATATTAGGATGTCTAGGTGATTTTTATTTCATTTCATTTTCTTCATTTTCTTACATATTTCTCTCTCTCTCTCTTAAAAAAAAAACAAAAAAGGGACTGAGCTGCTGCTGTTTGATTTCTGTTGTGGCTGCTTGCAGCCATACTTTAGCCCCAGACACCATCATTTTGCAGCCACCCTACATCACTAACTCCCCCTACACTCATCATCTCCTTCGTAAGATTAATCACATCATCTTTCCCACTTGCAATCCTTGTACCAGATTCTTAGGGATTTTGATCATTTTTCTCCTCATTTGGCTTGATGGTTCTTTTTTCTTGATAATACACAGACACACACTACACTTGCTTCTTCTCCCTCTCTTCACAACTCACTTCACCTACACAATTAAGACTCACCATTCTCTCCACCTCACCTGCACTACACCACACACACAATCCTCATTTTTTCCCTCTGCATAAAACACACAACTCACTACACTCTCAAACTCTCCCTCTCGTTCACTCACTGCCCACAGACTTCACACACATATAAACTCCTCACTCTTGCATTCTTCCTACATTCTTCACACAACATCACACAGCATCACACATCCACAATATCACACACAAATCACACAAAAATCCTCACGAAGTTCTCTCGGCAGAACTCACACACCAAGCCACACAATTCTTACACACACCTGAACAAACACATCAGCTCACACTCTCAGCCTCACAGACGCACAAAACTCATCTTCATCACACACAAGGAATAAAAAAAAATACAAACACACACTTCACTCAGTCTTCTCTCTCGGCTCCCTCATTGCACAAACACAACACTGCATTTTGCTTCTTCACAATTCACTCTCACAAATTCACACACTGTACACACACCTGCACAAAATCACAAACACAAACACACCCACAGCACCACATTTCTTCTTCACCTGCACACACAAGCACACACCCATAGTCGCAAGCACACACACATCATGCCAATTTCAAGCACACACGGACACACAGTAGCAAGCACATACGCACATCACGCATCAAAATTCACATACACAACCACCCACAGCCCCCTCTCACCCGCCACCAGCTCACAACTCCTCCCATCTGTCACCAAACAAACCTACAGTCATTGCCAACCCACCAATAGCTCCTGCAAAAACAACCCACAATTGACTCAAAATACACCACGAACAGCCCATCAAACCACCAGTTGGACAACACACATACACACACAAAATCAGTTGCACATACACTGGCTCATACATAAAGGTTCACACGCAAATCACAACAGTCAAACACCAGTGACAGCCAACTAATCAGCACATGGCCACCACCAGTTGCTCCAACAACTGCCCCACGCCACCGTGATCAGCCAACGCCGCCGGCAATTTCCGGCTCCACTACCACCATCGCCCTCGCCTCTGCTGCCCGATTCCAGATAAGGTTCACGGCTCTCCTTTCAATTTTTGCACATAGATTAGGTTTATGTTTGATTTGTATGGATTTAGGTTGAAGAAGAATGATTTATGAAAGGGGAAATTGGTTCGGGTATAGAGAAAGAAGAAAGGGAGGGGAGAGCGAGACAGAATAGAGAGAGGGATGAGAGAGAGTAGAGGGAAATCTGGAGAAGAAAGAAGAAAAGAAAGAAAAGAGAGAAAAGAAGGAAAAAAAATGAATCGTCAAAACTACGTCGTTTTGATATAAAACGACATAGTTTTGATTAGTTGCTTTTTACTTTTTTATTTTTTTATTTTTTTTGTCCGAATATATATTTACGTTTTGCCCCCTTAGGTCCTTATTTGTTCTTATTATGCTCTTCAATACTTTTAATTTCCTTCATTCAAGTCCTTGTTTATTTAAGTTGACTCCTAGAATTTGTGTTTCCTTTGAATTATATCTAGAATAATTGTAATTTGGCTTTAAAGTTGCTGGAAATTGTATTTTTTGCCCCTTTAGCTTGCTAGAAATTGCAATTTTGTCCCTTAAGCCTTTTGGAATTACATTTTACCCCCCTAGGTTTGCTATAGTTTGCATTTTTACTTCTCATGTTTGCTAGAATTAATTTTTGCCCTTGAATGTTTGCTAAAATTGCATTTTTCACTCTTGAATGTTGCTGAAATTACAATTTGGTGTTTAATACTTGTTGGAATTTACAAATTGGGGCTTATTGTTGTTGTAAAGTTGATTTTTATCCTTGAATATTGCTGGAAATTGCAATTTAGTTCTTAAGTTTGCTGGAATTTCATTTTGATCCTCAAACGTTGTTGAAAATTTGATTTTGACCCTCCCTAATTGCTGGAAATTGTATTTTGGCCTTTAAATATGGCTGGAAATTATATCTCTTCCCATTGGCTTGCTGGAATTTACATATTTGGCTTTTAAACTTGCTGGAAATTTTAATTTTTGTCATTATGTCTGCTAGAAATTATATTTTAGCTTTTAAACTTGTTGTATATTATATTATTACCTTAAGAATTGTTTGAAATTGTAATTTTTACCCTTTAGTTTGTTGTAAATTACATTTTCACTCTAGAATGTTTGCCTAAATTTTCACTTTTAACCCAAAACCTTGGAACATTTTTATTTTTGCCAAAAAAAAAAGAGGGATTTAATTAAGTCCTCAAGGTTTTTAATGATTTCTTTTCATATTTTTTTATTTTATTAAATTTATAATTAATGTTCCAAAATTTGGTCTTTTATCTAATTACTGCTCAAATTAGTTTCTTTATTTCTCTTTTAGTTATTTTGGTAATTGTTATTTGTGTGTTAAAAGCTTAATTATGTATTATTGTATTTTATTTTTATTATTTATTATTTTTATTTTATTTTTTTCTAACTAAATAATTTTCACTTTTTTCCTAAATATTTAATTATTAATTTTTTTAATTTTTGTTTATTATTGCTGCAATTATTTTGAACTATTGTGGCATGTTTATAGTGATTAATATGAAATTATTTAATTAATGGTTTATTTATTTAAGTAATGGTACCTTAATAAGTTTATTCATGTTGGTAGCATTTATACCGAGTCTTTGAATGGGAGGTACCTCTATTATCCTTCCAATGTCTCTTTATGTGCTCCTACGTGCTCCTATGTGTTTTTTTTTATATATCTCTTTGTGTTTATTATTTTTATTCATGTGTGAGCATTTATTTATTTACGTCATGTTATTTATTTGAATTTAATTTTAATTATTCAGAGAAATGTAATAAATAGGTGTTATTCTATTTAGCAAAAATTTTGTATTTAGATAGTTAATGTAATAGATAGTTTATATTTTCATCTATTTAACAAAAGCTTATGTAATTTAGATAGAAAATGTAATAGATAGGTTAGATAGGTCATTTCTTATCTTTTATTATTTTTAGATTGTAATTAGGCTTCCCCGGTGTAATAGTTAGGGTTTTTATGTGCTATGTGTGCTATGTGCTTATGTGTTTTATTCGCTTTCCCTAGGACTTTGCATTTAGAATATCATGCTTATGTGCTATGTGCTATTATCTGCTTATATGTGATTATCTCTTTAATTTATGTTTTCATTTACTTATTTACTTGCTTTATTATGATATATGTGTATCGTCGCCGCACTAGTCCAACGCTAGTTGTGGTTAATTCTGGTTTCTTCACTAGTCCAACGCTAGCAGAGCCAATGCTAGACCCTTAGATCATTTTAGTATTAAAATCACTTCTTGTGTGCATTTCATATCATTTCAAACACATTTTCTCTTTTTAGGACTTTTTCCATTTTTGTATGTTTTTTTAATGTATTATTATTCTTATTATCTATTTTTACATATATTCAGTGCTTGACATTTAGGTTACATTTCACATAGAATCTTAGGTCATTTGTGTGATTTTTGACTAGAAATAGTCATCTACTTACGTGGGAAGCGGTGGAGTAACAAGCCGTTCCCCCTTCTGTGAATAGGAATAGTTAGTCACGAGTTTATTAGTCCCCCGTACTTGTTATGTTGCATCCCCACTTTCTTTGTTCACTTACTATTTATATTACTATTTTTCTTTTCTTTTTGCGTTTCATTTTGCATCTACACTCGTGACTCTATCGAGGTCTAGATTCGAGTTTCGCGATTAATGCAATAATCCCAACCAAACCTCAATGGAATATTTTGTCTCTTAACGATATTTATTTTTAGGTCTAGGCTTGCATTCATATAGTTGCATCCAAATGTGATAAAATTTAGGGTTATATTAGGAAAATTTGGACTAAACCTCGCAACTAGTTTCGGCTAGGTTAAAAGGGTGCCTTAGGTGTAAACCTTTGCCTTCTCTTTCTTCAACTGTGACTCTCGAACCTTTTTCTCTTGTTTTCAAAGACCTGGAGTTGTCTAAAAGGGTTTTTCCTATTTTTCTTACATTTTTTTTCAAAATCATTTTCTAAATAAATCATTCTCGATTTTCTTACCTTCTATAAAATATTTTCTAGTGACTTGGTATACCAAAACTCAATACCAAGTGGCGACTCTCTTTTCACTAAAACCCTTTTTAGACTCTATTTTCGAGCCCAAAACCGTCGCATTTTCAAAGTTCCATCTAGGCCCTTTTTCTTTTGCTTTGCTTTATTTTCAAAAACTAAAAAACTATTTTCTAAAAAACTATTCTACAAAAAACTTCCAAAACTCTCTTTTCCACACTAAATTACATCTTTGTCAAACCGCACCTTTTTTTCACCTACCTGTTCTTTTGTTCAAAAAATAAAATATTTCTTTCAAAAAGTCATTTTTTACAAAATCTACACCCTTTTTCCAACACACTAATAAATAATATCTTTTTTCCGTCTTTCGAAAAAATGGGGTGCGACACTATATTGATTACTCATTATCCTTCCATGCTTCAAACTATACTCAATTTCTATCTTATGAGCTACTCTTTTAAGAGCACCGAATAATAGAATCAAAGTATAGCAATCTGCACTGAAGATACTATTGTAATCTCAAGTCTAAGGACCACTTACACCATTGCCATTAAGAGTAAAAACCATTGGCACTATGAATAGTGACTCGTTGAGGATCAGCCTAATGAACTTGTTCTCTAATAAGCATCCATATACCAGCTTAGGTGTCACAAACTATAGTTTATGAGATCAACTATTACTTACCATAAGAAGAGGCAAAATTGGTGCTAGTCTAACTGTATTGATGATATCAATCTCAGTAATACTATGACTACGGATATTTAAGAATATAACTTATATGTACTAAAAGTCTCATCATTGTAACTCTTATAATCTCTAATACACTATTAATATTCTATAGATTAGATTTTATCAAATAAATAAGCAATATAAATAACACGTAGTAAATGATAAAGAAAATGCTACATATATTAACATAACACGAACTAAGTTTAATATTTAAATCCCAAAACCAACTTGGTTTTAAAACATACAATAGCAAACTCTCACTTGCACTAAAACTAATTACTCGTGTGCTTTAAGCCATGACTATTATGCCCTTTTCTGGGATAAGGCCATGGTGAGAGTTTCAATGGCATCATCCTTAGTGGGAACTTCCTCTATTGTACCAACTATTTTCTTAAATAGACGGCGGAACCTAAATACCTGTTTGAATCATAGATGAGACATTGGTTCCTTGATTAAGTGATGGCACCATTGTTATCTAAATACAATCGGATCGACAATGGAAGGAGCCATTCTTTGTTCAATAATGAACTTTTGATCCAAGATAATTTTTAAAGCCATCATGTATTCAGTCTTTGTTATAGAATATGTTGTAGTGTTTGACATAGACTTCTTCTATCCATTAACACTAACATACAACATAAACACTAATCCATCTCATGATTTACTTATCATCCTTTTTGGATTACAAGTTTGCATCTTTGAATTCACATTTCTTAAGTGTGATCTCCATAGTCCAAGAATAATTCTTTAGTACTTCTCAAGTACTTAAGAACATACTTGACAGCTATCTAGTAACACTTACCAAAATTAGCTTGAACCTTGCTTTTAAGACTTAGAGCATATGAGACAACGAGTCTCATATATAACATAGCACACAATATAGATTCTATTGTAGAAGCATTCGTGATTTTTTACATGCTATCAATCTTGACTTGTGTTTAAAAACACAAGTCTTTCAAAAGAGGAATCCTATATCGCTTAGGTAAAACCCTTTCGTCGATTGCTCCGTACTAAACCCTTTAGCGTCTTGCCTATGTATGTGGATTTTATGAGACGAAGCAACATTTTGGATCTATTTTTTATAGATCTTAATTCCCAAATAATAGGTTGTCTCTCCTAAATCCTTCATGGAGAAATTCTTCGACAACCATACCTTTTCCGTTTGAAGTATAGGAATGTCATTTTCCATCAACAATATATAATCCACATAAAGTATCAAGAAAATGATAACGCTCCCACTCACCTTCTCATTTACACAAATCTTATTTTTACTTTCAAGAAAACTAAACTCTTTAACTGTCTCGTCAAAACGAATATCCCAACTACTTGACATTGGCTTGGGTCCATAAATGGGCATTTTCAGCTTACATATCTTATGACTATCACTGGAAGTGAAGGTCAAAAATAGTGTCATATATACATCCTTTTTCAAATTCTTGTTAAGGAATGTGATATTCATATCCATTTGCCATAGCCATAATAAGCAATTATTACAAGAAAAATCTTAATGAATTTGAGCATGGTCACTGATGAAAAGGTTTTTTTTTTTTTCAAAGTCAATTGTCGGTAACCTTTTTGCCATTAACCTTGCTTTATAGATAATTATGTTACCATCTATATTAGTCTTTCTTTTAAAGACCCACTTCCACCTTAGACATTTTTATCCTTTTGGATGACTTGACCAAGGTACATATCTTGTTCTTGTACATGGAATTCATTTCAAATTTTATGGCATCTTGCCATGTTACAAAGTCTACATTAGACATAGCCTTTTTGTGACTAATAGATTTGTCATCATCCATGGCTAGTACATCATTACTCAAGCTTGTGAGAAATCTATATTTCTCGGGAGTATGGCATACTATACTAAATCTACAAAGATCTTGTGTAACTTGAGCTTTCGACTACACCTTACTAATATTTGGCGTAAGGTCTAGTTCCAACTGTTGACCTTTGTCAATTTCTAGTACTTCAACTTCTATCTTGCTCTTATTGCTTCTTTTAAGAATAAACTCTTTTTTTTTTTCAAAAGAGACATCTTGAGAATAACATTTTTCTCAAGAGAATTATAAAGTGGTGTCCATTATTTTCACAAGGATATCCCATAGATAGACATTAGTCGGACTTGACTCCAAGCTTGTCTAATGTGATCCTCTTCAACTAAGCAGAACAACTCAAATCTTAATGTGAGACAGATTTGGATTTCTTACCATACCATAGCTCATATCAACAGTATTGGTTGGAACATTGTTGAGTGTATAGAAGGCAGTGTCTAAGGCAAAAATCCTAAAATGAGGTAAGAAGTATAGTATGGCTCATCATAGATTGCACCATATCTCGTAGGGTATAATTTCTCCTCTTAAACCCGCCATACAATTGTGGTGTATACAATGGAGTGTAGTAAGAAAGAATCACATTTTTCTCTAGATATTTTGAAACTTTTGACTTAAGTATTCTTCACCTCGATCAGATCTTAGTATTTAATACTCTTGCCAACTTGTTTCTCTACTTCAACTCTAATGACTTGAACATTTCAAAGGCCATAGACTAGTGTATTATAAGATACACATAACCATATTAATATGGTCATCTGTGAAAATGATGAACTATAAGAATCACCTTTAGCATGGATTGACTTCGGGCCAAAAACATCTATAAGTAGAACCCATGAAGATCACTTGCACATTCATCTTTTTAAATATAAAGTGTTTTGGTCATCTTTACAAGTAAACAAAATTCACATGTCTCAATTAATATATAATCGAATGAGTACGAGTATCGATATTTATGTAATTTTCAAATGCGTTTCTCATTCACACAACCAAGTCTATAATGCCAAATATATGATTGTTTCAAAATATCGAGTTGTTGTCTCTTTAATGTCTATATTTGAGAGTGGACTTATCAAGGTCTAGAATATGTGAACCATCATTTAATGATCTAGTACCATAAAAAACACTATTACATGAAAAGAACAATTTTTATTCCTTTTATGTGTTGGTAAATCCATCAACATCTAATGTGAGATAAATATTATGTTATTTACAAGTATTATAACATAATAAAAATGTTTTGATTTTAAAACAAGTCTAGTTGGCAAAGAGAGTGCATAAGTCCCTATGACTAGTATTGCAACTTTTGCTTCACTCCTCACACGTAGCTTGACTTTCTCTTTGCATATAGTCTACAATCTTAGGACCTTATATATTTTTCCAAATATGGGATTCATATCCAGTGTCTAATACCAATAGTCTTGATTAGTGGATACATTTATTTTAGACATAAACATACTAGAAGTAGAAGCTACATTAAGCCTCTTCAACTTCTTAATATTGAGATAAGCCTTACAATTCCCTATCCAATACCAATTGTGGCTGAATTGGAAACATGTGTCCTGAGACTTGTCCATTTTGATCACACTTTTAGGCTTTTGTCATAGCTACTTGGGCCTTCTCATGACAATGCTTGGGTTTCCCCTTAACTAGCAATAAAGGTGCCCCTTTTTTCCATGATAAACTACTCCTTAGATATTTCATATCTAATTATCCTAAATTGTTGTATCAACAATTTCTTAAGATGCGCAATCATGGACAAAACATCAATCATATTATCCTGGTTTTGAAGCTCACGAGTCATAGATGATAGCATGATACACGCAGCAATATCATTATCATCTTATGCATCTCATATGTATCTTTTTGTTTTCTAGCTATAATTGTCACTTGGGACAGGTGAAAGTGGGTATTAAAAGCAAAGCCAATTATACATATACTTGAGAACCATTTTCAAGTTTTTATCCTAGTCCAAGAAATTCACACATAGTGATATATAGGGTGGTTCATGTGTTTACGTGATCATCCATTCTACCACAAATGTAAAGACAGACATAAGTATTTGTTTCTTGTTATATTTTGCAAACAAAAATGTGATCTTCTAAATTTATTTGGTTTGCTCCCACTATTTTATCTCAAATCAATAACCCTTAAAGTATTGAATTGGGAATCCATTGGAGATTCTTAATGGCAAGGATCTCATCTGGTTATCTTGACCTTGATGGAAGCTAAAAAGCCAAAGATAATTTTGATTAAGTAGGTAACATTTACTAATTTTGATTAGGTAGATAACATTTACCCATCACAGCTATTCTGACTCTTAGATAGTTGGATATCAATACTTGATATTCACATCTTATGTGTTTTTCTAACATTGCCTCAAAAATACTATAACCTTGAGGGAGACCAATAAGTTATGGGTTTTTGTTAAGTTCGACCCAATATTCAGAGAACATATCTCATAGCAAAAAATGCTCTAGGTAAGGTGACCTTGACGGAGGCCAACAAGTCAACACTTAACAAGAACTCTCATTTTTATTATAATAATAAAAGGCAACTAGAGCAATGACTGATATTTTATTTGAGGGATTTTATTGTTGTTTATAACATGTGTTAAAATATATCAACATATTAAAATAAAAACATTCATAATAAACCATGGATGATTATGGATGGATTTTTCTAAATATTTTCCTTTAGCTTTAAGGAAAATATATAGCCAAATTCCTAGGGGACATTTTCAACTCCTAATGCGTCCCCTTAGGAGGTCTTCAACTTTTGATGGGCCTCTATGTTGCGCCTTGGTACTATTTCTATTTTTTTGTACATTACATATATAATTCTATTCTAAACAATTTAGAAAATCAAGCTTATCCCTAGCCTATACTATGTACATTATATGTGTTAATTATGAAACTTCGAATTATATTCGAGGAGAGTTAGGTGAAAAGAGAATTACGTCAGAATAATAGAGAAAGCAGGATATGCAAGCCCTATTTTCAAAAATCAACGCAAGCCAACCATCAAAATAATAATAAAAATTTAACCATTCAATCACATTGATTGTAGTTAGAGGTGTCAATTGGGCCCTATGAGCCGGGCTTTTACAAGTTCAGGCTCAGCTCATCTATTTAATCGGGTTATGAGCTTCGAGCTTATAAATGTGAAGCTCATACTCGACTCACAAAATATTTAGGTTGTGAGCCTAAGCTCACTAGCCTATGAGCTTAAAACTATTGAAATATTCCTAAAATTCAATAATCTCACGAAAATGATGAATGGAGACAAACTAATCAGTACATTAATATTACTGTGTACAAGCACAATCCTTTAGTGTAATATTATTTTTGAAAAGTAGAGCAAAATTTTTTGAAGTGATTAAGTGAAAATGACTGTCTTAAAATGTGTACTAAAAGGTATTCAAGTAAAAATTCAAAAAATACATTTGCAAGATATCACTACTAAGCATAAATAGCTCATTTACATATTGATGTATGTATTTAACTAAAAAGCAAACGAAAATTTTGTGGCACAAAAAAGTATTATCTTCTACGTTACTCCATCAAATAGATTAAGTGCATTACATCTATGGCACAAAAGCTTCACTCACGCTAATTCATTAGGCTTATAAACACCAAAAGAATACTATGATATACAATATCTATAATATAGTATAATATATAATATAGTGTGTGTGTGTGTGTGTGTATAATATTATATGTGTACATATACATAGGTACATATATATATTTATATGTATATGTATGTATAGATAGTGTGTGTGTGTGTACATAGACTTATGTACATATGTGTGTGTACATAGACATGTGTACATATGTGTGTATGTATGTGTATATATATGTGTATGTATATATGTACATATGCATGTGTGTATGCTATATATTATGAGCCGGGCTTATGATGGGTCTGAGCCTTATGTGCCCACGCTAGGCTTAGAAATATTTCGGGCCTAATATTTCAATCCAAGCTCGACTCGGCTCGGCTCAATATAAGGTTATGTTCATGAGCTTTTTTTCGAGCCGAGCTCAGGCCGACTCAGCCCTACTGACAGTCCTAATCGTAGTCCATAACCATTCATCATACCATCATAATTTAACAATTAAATAAATAACATAAAAGTTTATTTAATTCATAAATCATGTGGACTAATTATATTAGATTAATTTTCTTGGATTACACGTCTCAAAAAGGTTAAAGAAGATTTAGGTTTCTAAAATTATCTTTTCAAATTTTAACACTTAAAATTAGAAAAAGATTTATAAAATTAACATAAGATTTTCCTTTAAACATTTTGATTAAAATTTCTTGAAAAATTTCTGCCCCTCAACTGTGAGTGGCAGCTAATCGCGGCTTGAAGGCAAAAGATAGCTACAAGTGGCAGTTGTAGGCAACAATGTTAGAAGCTAGCTGTGGGCAACCCTGCAATTCAAACTTCGAATTTACATTCATCCAGACACGGGCCCATGGATGGTCCCGCGACTGGCTTAGGATCAAAATTTTTTTTAGTTATGAAAATTTGAGTCTTTGATATTTTTCAAAACCCTTTTGAACCAAAATATATTAAAACCCTTTTAGCGCATCAAAACAATTTAGAAGCTCAAAATAAACCATAAGAACTCTTCATAATTTTTCAAAAAAAATTTAAACAATTAAGAGCGTTTCTTAAAAAAATCAAACTCTTTGATTTTTGTAAAACAATTTTGAGACAGATGAACATCAATAACAAGCCATCAATATTATGACAATTAAATGAACATAAATCATATATATAATCAAAGAATACAACTGTAAGGTAATAAACAGGGTAACACAGTGAAAATTTAAAATTTTGTTACCTTCTCACAAGATCATTTGATATAATCTATACGATTACAGGAGGATTTAAAAAAAATACCACTAACAAAGATGATTTCTATGCTTATAGTAAGCAAATCCTCAGTTGATGAGGATATTATGTCTACCATGAAGAGCTTCCCAATTGTTGAGCCTCTAATAGTATCCACACAAACATGTTCTTCAGGAACCCCTTTGGGCTTGCCAGGTCTTATCTTTTGAGTGCTAACTCCATTGAACAATATTAACCACAAAAGAACAATAAGAGAAGAAGAAAATAAAGTTTCAACACTTGAGGAGAGAGGTGAGAAAGGGACGGCCAATAGAGAGGCATTTCTCCCTTCTATATTTTCTCTCACAATTTCTTTCTCTCTAGATTTCGTGTCTAGATGTAATAATCATGTTCAAGAGTCAAGGATAGAGATCTATTTATAGACAACCAATCCTAGTCTTTGGGAAACAAGCTATTAGGAAACCAATAGGATTAGGAAATGACCTTACCAAATAATATCAAGTAATCCTTTCCCTTCAGGAAACCTAAGATTTCTTTCCACTTGGTTTTGCAAAATACTTTTCACCAGGACTTAAATTATTATAAATAAGTCCCTTAAGCTAATTTATCTCATAAATTAACTCTATAAGTGTCTTATACTTATCTTAATAACAATTTAACCCAAAGATCATATCCTTATTATGTGTGACCCATTAAATTCCATTCATGTTAGTAGTAAGTACAAATCATAACTCATTAATTAATCAATTAAGAGTAAGATAAACTAAATACTTTAATTTAGATATACTCTCCTATTAAGAGTGGTGAATCGTATATTGATTATTCATTATCCTCCCATACTTCATACTATATCCAATCTCTATCCTATATGTTGCTTTTTAAGAGACTGAGTAATAGAGTCAAAGTATAGCAATCTACAAAAAATGTTATGGTAATTTTAAGTCTAAGAATCAGCTAGACCATTGCCATTAAGAGTACAAACCATTGGCACTGTGAATGGTGACTATTGGTAGATCAATCCAATGAACTTATTCTCTAACTAGTATCGACGTACTAGCTTAGGTGTCACACATCATAGTTGATGATATCAACCACTACTTACCTTAAGTAGAGACAAAGTATGTGCTAGTCTAATCATATTAATGATGTCCAACCTCATTAATGCTATGATTGGGGATATCTAAGAGTACGACTTATGTGTTGTAAACACTAAATTTTGACACGCCCTTTATATAAAAGTGTATTTTACTTCGTTTGGAGATACTTTTTATTTTTCGGGGGCTAATTGTAATTTTTACGTAAATTGTGACTAAATAGTTGTATTAAGGGCAAAATAATAATTTCACCATGTAAATATTATTTTAATTTTAATTTATTTTTTAATACATAATTTTACTGTTTTTATCATTATTTCTAATTTTAATAATTTTTCAGAATCATTTAGTAATTATTTAAAATTTTAGTATTTTTTAACTTAATGGCACATTTCCCAATGCACTCTTTTTATGAGAATTTTCAAGTGAAAAAAAATTTATGTGCATATTTTATATATTCATGAATTTTCTGTATAAATTTCATGATTTTAGAAATCATTTGATATTTATTTCAATATTTTACCTTTTTTCTATTAATAGCATATTTTACAATGTTATATTAATTTTTGAACTTTACGGTGAATTTTATTTATTAATTCCTGTAACTCCAAATTTTAGTATTTATTGATTTTAGATAATTCAAATATAGTTTATTTTATTTTATTTCATTTTGTTTTTTCTTTATGTTCCTTACAAATTTCTTCCTTAAAAAAAAAAAAAGGGAGAGAGCCAAACAGCAGTAACGTTGGTTGCTGCTGTTTGCTTTCTGCCATGGCTGATAGCAGCCATACTCTCTCCCATCATCACAACCACTTCTTGTTTAATCCCATCACCACTCCCAACTTGCACCAAATTCAGCAGACTTTAGGGGATTTTGGGTGGATTTTTTTCTTCTCCAACCACTCACCATCATCACAAGTCTCCCCTCTGTTTTTTCCTTCAATCCTCTCTGCAACACAGGGAGCAGACATCACAAAAACACACTTCACTCACTCTTCTCTCTTGGCTCCCTCATTGCACAAAAACAACACTGCATTTTGCATCTTCACAATTTATTCTCACAGCTCACACCATCCCTACAGAAAAAAAAAAACACACACACGCAGACATCAAAAAACACACATTCACTGCACCAACATACACTCTTTCATCTCTCCAATTCACTCACATTCACTTAGCATTCACACACAATTCAAACGCACACACTACTACCAGACACAATACACTTGCACACACAAAACACACACCAGTTCACACACATACCAAACATACATCCCAGTTCTAGCATGCACACTAACACTTGCACACACCTGCACAAAAACAGCCCAAAAGCTCATCCAAATCACCGAAAAACAGCCACAAATCACCTGCAATATTAACCTAAAAACCTATACAAAATCACAAACACAAACACACCCCTCACTCTCTCTGTCTCTCCTTCACCATAAACAAGCACATTACACACACACACGGCACACACATTACCAGTTTCAAACACAAACACACACACACACACAATACACACAAAGTCACAGCCAACAATTGCCCAAACCAGGAATCACATATCCAACTTCAACTAAAACTCCCATTGACACCACCAAAATTCCCTTTCACCGTCAACCATCACCGCCCATGGCCACCATCCGATTAGCCATCACAATAGCCTCCAATACCTGTGGAGAAACAGCCCCTCTTCCATGCCAAAACGCCACCCATGACTCACCTCCATCGCCACCTCCGCTGCCCATTAAATACAGGTGAGTTTCTTGGCCCCTTTCCTTTTATTTCTCTCTAGTTTATCATTTAATCAATGAAATTGGTTAAATAAATATCATTTAGCTCTCGATTGATTGAATTTAGTGCTTTAATTTAAAAAATAAAAAAAAATTTAGAGATTTTAAATTCTTGGGACAAAATTGATTGGGGGTTTTGAAAAAAAAAATCTTTGCATAAAGAGGAGAGAAAGATTGAGAGAGAGAGAGAAAGAGAAAGAGAGAGAGAGAGAGAGAGAGAGAGAGAGAGAGAGAGAGAGAGAATGAGAGAAGACAGTGGGACCGTGAAGCGGAGAGGGAGGAACCAGGGAAGAAGGGGAAGAGAGAGAGAGAGAGAGAGGGAGAGAGAGAGAGAGAGAGAGAGAGAGAGAGAGAGAGAGAGAGAACGAGAGAAGAGAGCGAGACTGTGAGGCAGAGAGAAGAGAGAATAAAAAGAAATCTGGAAAAGGAAAGAAGAAAAGAAAGAAAAGAGAGAAAAGAAGAAGAAAAAGAAAGAAAAAAAAGGGGAAGAAAATCGGTAAAAAAAAAAAAGAAGTGTTAGTTAAAACTACGTCATTTTGACATAAAACGACGTAGTGTTGGTTAGTTTTTTTTAGTTATTTATATTTATTATTTTATCAGGTTAGATATTTATGTTTTGCCCCTTAGGTTCTTAATTGTTTGATTATGCCCTCCAATACTTTTAGTTTCCTTCATTCAAGTCCTTGTTTATTTAAGTTGACTCCTAGAATTTGTGTTTCCTTTCAATTATGTCCAGAATAATTGTAATTTGGCTTTAAAGTTGCTGAAAATTATATTTTGCCCCTTTAGCTTGCTAGAAATTGCAATTTTGTCCCTTAAGTCTTGCTGAAATTATGTTTTCACCCCCTAAGTTTGCTCTAGTTTTTATTTTTACCCCCGCAAGTTTGCTGGAATTGTATTTTAGCCCTTAAATGTTGCTGAAAATTGCAAATTTGGTCCTTCATGTTGCTGAAAATTGCATTCTTGTCCCCCAACCTTGCTGAAATTTTATTTTTGCCATTATGCTTTGCTAGAATTACTTTATTACCCTCAAATGTTACTGGAATTTATATTTTTGCCCCCCAAGTAGCTAGAACTTGCATTTTCACTCTTGAATGTTGCTGAAAATTATAATTTGGTGTTTAATACTTGTTAGAATTTACAAATTGGGGCTTATTGTTGCTGTAAAGTTCATTTTTATCCTTGAACACTGCTGGAAATTGCAATTTAGTTCTTAAGTTTGCTGGAATTTCAATTTGATCCTCAAATGCTGCTGGAAATTTGATTTTTACCGCACCAAGCTTGCTAAAATTGTATTTTTTGCCTTTAAATGTTGCTGTAAATTATGTATTATCCCATAACTATACTGAAATTACATTTTAAGCCTTAAGTATTGCTGAAAATTTCTATTTTTGGCATTATGCTTGCTGGAAATTATATTTTATCTTTTTAAATTTGTTGTAAATTATGTTATTACCTTAACTATGGTTTGAAATTGTAATTTCACCCTTTAGTTTGTTGTAAATTATATTTTTACTCTAAAAATGTTGCCTAAATTTTCACTTTTAACCCAAAACCTTGGAACATTTTTATTTTTTGTCAAAAAAAAATTAATTAATTCCTCAAGTTTTTTAATTATTTTCTTTTCATATTTGATTTTTATTTTAATGTTCCAAAAATTTGGTCTTTTATCTAATTAATGATCAAATTAGTTTCTTTATTTCTCTTTTAATTATTTTGATAATTCTTATTTGTGTGTTAAAAACTTAATTATGTATTATTGTATTTTATTTTTTATTATTTTTTTACTTTTATTATTATTTTTATTTTTTATTTTTTATTTTTTTGACTAAACAATTTTTTTTCTTTTTTCTAAATATTTAATTATTATTTCTTTTAATTTTTGTTTATTATTGCTATAATTTTTTTGAACTATTATGGCATGTTTACAGTGGTTAATATAAAAGTATTTAATTAATGGTTTATTTATTTAAATAATGGTACCTTGATAAGTTTGTTCATGTTGTTAGCATTTATACTGAGTTTTCGAATGGGAGGTACCCCTATTATCCTTCCAATGTTTCTTTATGTGCTCCTACGTGCTCCTATGTGTTTTTCTATATGTTTTTTTTATGTATGTCTTTGTGTTTATTTTTTTTATTCATGTGTGAGTATTTATTTATTTATACCATGTTATTTATTTGAATTTAATTTTTAATTATTCATAGAAATGTAATAGATAGGTAATATTCTATTTAACAAAAATTTTGTATTTAGATAGATAATGTAATAGATAGTTTATATTTTTATCTATTTAACAAAAGCTTACGTATTTTAGATAGAAAATGTAATAGATAGGTTAGATAGGCCGTCTCTTATCTTTTTTTCCATTTTAGATTGTAATTAGGCTCCTCCGTGTAATAGTTAGGGTTTTTGTATGCTATGTGCTTATGTGTTTTATTCGCTTTCCGTAGGACTTTGCATCTAGAATATTATGCTTGTGTTCTATATGCTCCTATGTGTTATTATCTGCTTTAATTTATGTTTTATTTATTTACTTGTTTATTATGATATATGTGTATCATCGCCACACTAGTCCAATATTAGTTGTGGTTAATTTCGGTTTCTTTGTTGGTTCAACACTGGCTAGTCCAACGCTAAACCCTTAGGTCATGTTAGTATTAAAATCACTCGTGTGCATTTCATATCATTTCACACACATTTTCTCTTTTAGGCCTTTTTCCATTTTAGCATGGTTTTTATGTATTATTATTCTTATTATCTATTTTTACATATATTCAGTGCTTGACATTTAGGTTACATTTCACATAGAATCTTAGGTCATTTGTGTGATTTTTTTTACTAGAAATAGTCATCTACTTACGTGGGAAGTGGTGGCGTACATGCCGTTTCCCCCTCCGTGAGTAGGAATAGTTAGTCACAAGTTTATTAGCCCCCATACCCGTTATCTTGCATCCCTACTTTCTTTGTTCACTTATTATCCATACTACTATTTTCCTTTTCTTTTTTGCATTCCATTTTGCATCTATACTCGTGACTCTATTGAGGTCCAAACTTGGGTTTCGCAATTAATGCGATAATTCCGACCAAACCTTAATGGAACATCTTGTCCCTTAACGATATTTATTTTTAGGACTACGCTTGCATCCATATAGTTACATCCAAATGTGATAAAATCTTAGGATTATATTAGGAAAATTTGGACTAAACCTAACAACTAGTTTCGGCTAGGTTGAAAGGATGCCTTAGGTGTAAACCTTTGCCTTCCCTTTCTTCAACTGTGACTCTCGAACTTTTTTCTCTTGTTTTCAAAGACCTGGAGTTGTCTAAAAGGGTTTTTCCTATTTTTCTTACATTTTTTCTCAAAATCATTTTCTAAATAAATCATTCTCGATTTTTTTACCTTTTATAAAATATTTTCTAGTGACTTGGTACACCGAAACTCAATACCAAGTGGCGATTCTCTTTTCACTAAAAATCCTTTTTTAGACTCTATTTTCGGGTTAAAAAATCGTCACATTTTCAAAGTCCCATTTTAGGCTCTTTTCTTTTTGTTTTCAAAATAAAGCATTTTTTTTAAATCACATCTTTTGTCAAAATATCTTTTATAAAGAATCTTCTAAAAAATCATTTTACAAAAACCTACACTCTTTTTTCAATAAATAAACATTATTGCTTTTTTCTATCTTTCAAAAAATGGGGCGCGACATGTGTATTAAGAGTCTTATCATTGCAACTCTTACAATCTCTAACACAAAGTTAATATCCTATGGACTTTATCAAATAAACAAGTAATAGGAATAACAAGTATTAAATGATAAATAAAATGCCACATATATTAATATAACACGAAATATGTGTAATATTTAAATCTCAAAAACCAACTTAGTTTTAGAGCATACAACAAATTCAAATTATTTTACATGTTACATACGTAACTGCATACGAACATAATTTACATTAATGTTTCTTAGTCTTAGGTTTTCAAATGCTAAAACCTAATGAATTAATTTGACTAATCGATTGCTATGTTACCCATCCAAATTAACCTTAATAACATGTATAAACAATTATTTAGGTACTCAACAACTAGAATTTTAGTGGGTTAATTACATTGACTCCACTTTAATTTAGAGTTTCCATGTGCAGTAAATTTATAGCTAGACGTAACGAGATACTCTACAATCATCAACTATTTCCCATGATTCTCATAATAATATTAACATATGAATGAATAGCTAACTACTTAAAAGTATACTTAAGCTGAGTGCTACCCTTTAAATTCCTCCCTTCTTAAAAAGAATTTCATTCTCCAAATTCTCACCTGAATCTACGAAGAATTATGGATAATTTTGTTGCACATCCTTTTCTAGTTCACACGTTGCTCCTTCAACCCATGGTGCTACTATAATACTTTTATCAGATGTACTTCCTTATTTCTTAATGCCTTGACTTCTTGTTCTATTATTCTTATCGGTGTTTCCTTATTCGAGATGTTATCTTGTAATTCCAACTTTTCACACTATATGATATGTTGACGGTTGGATCAATACCTTTCCAATAATGATGTATAAGGGACATCGTGCATCTTAGACAATTAGGATAAAAGGAATCTATCATGGTCTTTCAATAGCATCTGGTCAACCCCAAGTATTGCCTACATCCATTATGTTTTCAGGTCATTTTTTGTGTCTTGATCACCTTAACTTTTGCTAATTTCATAGCAATTCAACCTCCTAAAATTAGATGTCTTAAAAAGGATATTTTGTGGCCAAATTTCATACCTCCTTACCACATGTTAACTTTTAGAACACACAATAGTTGACAGTATCTAGTCAAACAATTTATCAATAAGGATAGCGGTTGCTTATTCTTCATATCGATACTATTTAATACTCAATAGCTTACTTGGTCTTAGTGCTTCTTTCCCTTCTCTATTAAAACTACAATTTCTTAAGGTAATGCTCTTTAGGTTAATATATTACTTCTCCTACATTCCTATAATCAAACCTTCAATTACTTTGGCTTAGTTAGGGTCACTCAGTATGGTGCCCTGGGAATGGGTCACAACTTTTATTTTCCCTTTTTCAACTAGTAAGTAACATGGTATAGATTAGTTATAGAAAATTTAAGCAAAACACACACATATCAAGTAATAATAACCTAATCTCCTAAGTACACCGCAAGTATACAAGTCTATTAGAGTACTTGGAGTATTAGGAGTCGAATCCCACAGGTAATCAAATATTATGCAACTACTAAGGCTTTATTGCTAACTTATATTATCTAAACAAATAAAAATCAAGAATGATGGTAAATGAATTCAATAGAATAGGTATAAGATGAAGAAAACTTGATAGAATTCAATGGCAAAGAACTTAGAATATAGAATCCACTAATGAATCATGAATGCATGAAAGACTTGCTGAGTTTTATCTTGTCTTATCAGGAATCCAATTCCATATAAGCCACAACTAGTTCTCACTATGAAATGACAAGATTCTAACTATTCTCATTATGAAATCTTATGAAAACAAGAATTGTATTGATTCACTTAAGCTTCATTATTTTCATATGAATGACTTAAGCATCACTTGTTTATTTTCCATTGTTAAATGCATTTCTCAACGTCAAGTAACAACTAGATGACTTATTTTTGTTAGCCATGCAAAAATAAGTGTTAAAACTTGAACAAGTAAACAAACAAGTGCAAGCTTTGCAAGTTAAGATTAATTCAATCACGCTTTTAGATTCATTAGCTTCATTTATATTCTAGATGAAGCTTTTAGTTCAACATGACTAATGAAACAAATAAAAGTTCAAATTCAAGGCTAGAATTCATATTCAACAATTGAAAGTAAAAGAGATAAGGTTGAGAATTGCTCATCCAAAGTTGAACAAAGCTTTCACTTCTATTCCACCTTCAAAAGTTGAACTTCAAGAGTTCTTTTATAATGTACTTCACTATTCTATTGAATTTGGAAGAGAATTCTATTAACTCTCTTGTATAATTCACTACTAAACTACTTCTACTGCTTCCTCACTCTTTACAAATGACTTTTATTTATAGACAAATTATCCTTAAGTCATTTTTCAACTTGCAAATACATTAAATGCAATGAAATGATGAAGATGCTGCTTGAGATTCCGAAATGGCATAAAAGTCTTCAATTGTGTGCTCAATGGAATTTACATATTGAAAAATCCTATCTTTAACTAAAAAGTCTACAAAAATAGCTGGAAGATGAAGCAAGTTGCCAGCAGCCAAAATCTGGAAGTCGGTGATGATCTGTGGGTAGGCAACTCGAGGATCACCAAAAAGTGGCCCCACATGATTTTCTGACATTTGCTGCGCTAGGTTCCATATGTTCAAACATTTTCAACACATTTCTATATATTTTTTATGAAGAATTAGGTCTCCCAAATATTTGAACAATTTATTTTTCAAGTATTCTTCAAGAATTTCATCAACTTAATCACTTGAATCAACTTTGTTTTTTATTTATTTTGACTCCAATTGATTCAAATTGAGATTAATTATGATAAATCTACAAAAGTATTCAAAAATTATGCATTAAATAGCTCAAAATAACAATTATGCCTCAAAACCCTTATTTCAGGAGAAAAACTATAATCATTGAAAAAGTTATAAAATGAGTCATTTGTAATTAAAATTTATGCTAAAAATGCACCAAAAATACATAATAAAATATATAATAATATTAGTCAATTTATCACTCATCTGTAGGTAAGGCAACTCTTTTGGGAAATAGTGGCACTGTCCTCTTCGATACAGTCCAGTTCAATAATAGACCTTTAGGCCCTTTTTCGCGCTAGTCTCATCCCTTGTATTTATTCCATTCCACTTCACTCAATTTTTGTAATTTTCAAGGCTTTGTCATTTGCATAATATTTTTCTTGTATTATCCTCAATTTTAATATATGTATCTTGCATGACGTTTTGATTTGCGTATTTTATAGAATTTTTAGGATAGATAGGTCATTTGTGTGTTTAGGCTAGAAGAGTCATCCTTCATACATGGGAAATGGGCAAGTTTGACCTTCTTGGCCTTAGCACACTGTTCTCCTCTTCGTAAGCAAGAAAATCTTGTCACGAGTCTTAGTCCCCCATGCCCATTTTGTTCCATTCCCTTCACTTGATCACTTATATCAATATTCTATTTTTTATTATATTGCATCTCATTTGATAGGATCCCAAGGATGCCTACACAAGACAAGCAAGTTGGGTTTGGAAAAGAGTCTTACTTAGCAAGATGCAAGCTCAAATAGAATCTATTCTTCAATGGATTGAACATTCAATGCATGAGAAGTTGGCCTTGATAATTGATAATTTTATCTATTTTAGTATAGTGTTTTATAAATGTTTTTGAATGTTTCTAGAATGTTTGTAGTCAATTTGATATAAAAATGGTTCGATTTCACTATTTTCCATCAAATCAAGGATTGCTCTTAAATTAGGGTTTTTAGTCTAGAAATCAGGGTTTTGAGGCAGAATTATTATTTTGAGTAAATTAATGCCCAAGTTTATTTGATTTTGTAAGGAAATGATAAATAAATACAAAATTGGATCAATTGAACCACAAGCCACATCAAAATCAAAGTTGATTCAAGATTGTACCATTTTTATCACTTAAACTTGGTTTTTTTAGAAAATATTTTCTTCATCAAATTCTACCAAGTCACCTATGGTTCAAATGTAGAAAAACGTTCCAAGGGCATATTGGGAATACCTAAAATTTAGAAAGGGCAAAATAGCAAAAGAGGAGTAATCAACAGGTCACAGCCCGCGGATTACTGCAACTTGCTATTTTTGACTAGATGCAATTTGAAGTTTGTTCACACAACTTTTTCAAATAATTCAAACATCCAGCTGCTTCTACATTGCCCTAGGGGAATATTGCAAAGTTCAAGGCAAGATTTTTCAAGATTTGGATCAAATTTCATCATTTCATCTTCAACTTGGAAAATGAGTTGAGCTAGGATTTTTCCCTATAAATAGAGGCCCTTGTACATGCTGAAAATTATGCTTGATTTTAAGCTTAGTTTATGCTTGAACTATAGCTTGGTAAGAGAAGCACTCCTTATAAATACTTAGACTAGTTTTTTTCTTAGTTTTGTAGGATTTGTCAATTTTTGTAACAAAACCTTGAAGAAACTTGTGCTCAACATGTTTGATGGAATGAAGAAAGAATCATTGGAGCCATGTTTAACCACATATTGAGCATTTCTTACCATACTCTTTTTAGTTTCATTCATGCATGCTTGTTTACATTCATTTATGTGCTTAAGTTTATCTGTAGACACCAAATTTTGACACACTATTTCTTTTTCAAACACTGGAGCCATGTTTATATTTGTTGGGTCAAATTCTAATTTTTCAATAATCTTGGGGGGGGGGCAAAATAGTAATTTTTATCAAATAGTAATTTTTATATGTAAATATTTTTCCATAAGCTTTGGGGGTTCTAAATTCATATTTTTACTTTCAAACGTATTTTTTAATTTTCTGTGATTTTTTCGAATTGAATTGGTATTCTTTTTATATTTTACTAACACAAGGACAAAATAGTAATTTCGCCTCGAGAACACCATTTTAGCTCATTTCAGGTCCCAAATTTATTTTTTTAACTCTTTAAGCATGTTTCTAAATTTTCTTTATTTTTTTGGAGACGATTGCTATTTTTTCTGTAAATACTGCATTCAAGGGTAAAATCGTCATTTTATAGTTTAAATTCATTTTTTGCCAATTTTTGCGTCATAAATGCATTTCCTAGAGTTTTAAGCTTATTTTTAATTTTTGATAATTTTTCGAGGCCAATAGCTATTTTCTTTATATTTTCGTTATCCAAGGACAAAATTATCATTCACATTCCAAACTCATTTTTTACCAATTTTTTAGTGTCAAATTCGTTTTTAGGTTTTTAAGCATGTTTCTAAGTTTTTCTAACTTTTTTCAGGGTGAATTTCTATTAACAAATTTATTATTTACATTTTTCTTAATTTTTTCTATTTCGTGAGAGAACATAGATTTTTTAATTTCTTTTGTAAGGGTAAAGTTATAATTTTGGTACTCAAGGGCGTTTTGGTCTTTTAGTCATTTCTTAGAAGAGAAGTCTTTTGTGCACTATAAATAGCCCATTTTTTGGGATAAAAAGGGAGAAAAAAAAAAGAAAAAGTCTAAAGAGAGTTTTTAGTTTTTAGTTTTATCTATTACACCAAGAACACTAAAAACACACACTTTTTCTTACATTTTTCTTCAAGTTTTTACTAAGAACACCAAAAACACCTACTAGCTTTTTAGTACATCTTCAAGCCTATACCTAGAACACCTAGAACACATACTAGTACATCTTCAACCTACACCAAGAACACTAAGAACATACACCTCTTATTCACTTTCTCTCTCACGCATACACACTCTTTTTCACACACTTCTTACACTTTCTCTCTCACATACTACATACACTCTTCTATACACTTCTTCCACTTTCTCTCGCACACACACAAACACATTCTCTTTTCTCCCTCTCACACTACATACACACATCTGCACACACAACTTCACACACAAAGCACACACATACACACAGCAACCCACGCACATACATACACATCTGCACACACATTTCACACACCTTCACACATTGAATCACAAATACACACAGTAATTCACATAGTCATACACATACATTCATACATCCAGAATCTCTCACAGCACACAGTCAGTCACAATTTACATACACAATCACAAATTCATACATAGCCAGAACAAACACACACTAGCACACACAACATACATACAATCAGATCACACACTGAGACACAATTTCACACATCACACAAAATCACCATACACAATCCACTCACGCATACACACATTCACATATCCAAATCACAAAATCACGTCTATGCCATCTCCTGCAATCATACAATCTATCAGAAACACAACAGCCATTACCTCACAATCAAACCCAATCATCAGTTAAGCAATCAGCACCAAAATCATCGTACGATTGGAAACCAAACTCCCCAGAACCACTGCCAGTCCGAAAATCCCCTTAACCTCCACCAGCAACGTCCACAGACCAGAACCATGGTTAGCCACCAAAATCCCTCACCCAATTCACTCCACCACTGCCCAAAACAACCTGTGAAATAGTAAACCATTCTCAGCCAGCAAAAATCACCATTATCTGCAAATTACATAATCCACAAAATTACCAAAGCAATCCCATCAATCTCGCCACCATTTCCCCCTCCAATTTCACCACTGTCTAGTCAAATTTCAGCCAAACAGGCCCCATCAACCCACAACATCAGACACTAATTACTCAACCAAAATTGGTCAACAATATTTCATCCAAGCAACAAATTCCAATCATCACTCCCTTCTCATCCTTCAAACACACCTCTTCTGCAGCCTCCATTGCCCCAGAAATACAGCCAACTACCAATGCCACCATCACTCCACTGCTCTCACGATCGACTGCTATCAGCACCACACGCAGCCACACCCAATCGCAGCCACTAGTGAACTGTCTGTGATCTCCACTCACTATCGCTCCTGGTCATAGCAGATAAGGGGTATGTCTCTGTCTTATCCTCTTGTGCGAATCCATGTAATTTACGAATTCTTCATGCTTTCATTCCATTAATTGATGTATTGATCTGATTGAGGAGAAATCTTGATAGGATGGGGGGTTCGAGTGACTCGATTGTGGTGGGATTTAGAGCAACTTAAGTGAAAATTCATTTTCTGTTGCTCCAGAGAGAGAGAGAGCCAAAGAACTGGAGAAGAGAGCAGAGAGGAGGAAACAGGAAGGAGAGAGATAGGGAGATCGAACAAGAGAGCAAAGAGAGAATAGGAGAAAAGAAATCCAAAGTGAGAGAGATAGAAAGCTAAAGAGAAAAGAAGGGGCTGAGAATCGAGAGAGAAAGAAAGAAAAAGGGAAGAGAACTTAGAGAATAGAGAGAGAAGCCGGAGAGAAAGAGAGAAAAGCTGATCAGTTGGAGAAGAAAGAGCAAGAGAGAGAGTAGATTTGGGTTTTGATGAAGAAGACGATTAAAGGGGGGAAGGGGTTAATTCTAGTTTTAGCCCTTTTGATTTTTTTAGATTTGTTTTAGTAATTCTGTAGTAATAATTTAGTTTTAATTAGTTTTAATTTGATAGTTTAGTTTAAATTAACTAAATTAATTTATCTGATTAAGTGGATTTTCTGCTATTTTAGAATTTCATTATTATTATTATTATTATTACTATTATTCTTTCTATTTTATAATTGTCATTCGATTATTGTAGGTATACCCCAAAAGTCTCGAGATTTATGCAATTAAGTCCTTTAATTTATAATTTTGCCCTATGTTTGTTTGAATTCGTGACTTTTCCCTCTAAGTTTGTTTGAATTTTATTTTTGCCCTCTCCCTTTTTGTGATTTGCTAAAATTTCCATCTACCCTAATTTGTTGAAATTTATTTTATTTATTTTTATTTTTTTACACTTTATTTCTTTATATCGAAGTATCTTGACTTGGTTGTTTATTTTGGTTAGTATTGGTACCGGTTCTTCAAAGAGGTATCCCTATTACTTGTTAATTTTTCTTTATGTGCCCCAATGTGTTCCAATGTGATTTTTATGCATTTTTTTATTATTTGTTTCTTATTTTACATACTTTTCGCGTATTTACGTATTTAGGTTATATAATTTTGAATTTTATTATTTTGGCAAAAATGTAATTTTTTGTATTTAGTCAGTCAATGTAATAGTTAGATTATTTTTCTCATATTTTAGTAAATTTTTGTATTTAGATAGCAAGTGTAATAAATAGGGCATTTTAATTTTTCCCCTTCAAAGTGTAATTAAATTACCCTATGTTAGTTAGGGCATATTTGCTTTTGTGTGGTTGTATGTTTATTTGTTTTACCGCTTTCGTTAGAATTTTGCATTTAGAATATTATGTTTACGTGTTATGTGCTCCTACTTGACATTATATGTCTTTATATGTTTAATTTGCTTTTTAATTCATACTTACTATTTAATTCATGTTTTATGTTATTCTTTCACTACACTAGTCCAACGCTAGTTGTGACTTTATTATTTCCCCGCTAGTCCAACGCTAGTGGGAATTCCTAGAAAGGGGTAGTCCAACGTTAGACCCTTAGGTCATTTTAGAGTTAGGTGCACTCATGTGCATTTTACATCCCACTTCACACACTTTTAGTTTTCTTTCCATTTTGCATGATTTTTATTATTATTACTATTATTTATTTATTTTTGACACACCTTCAAATGCATGATATCTAGGTTGCATCTCACTTAGAATTTAGGTCATTTTGTGTGATCCGACTAGAAATAGTCCACCTACTTACGTGGGAAGTGGTGGCGTACATGCCGTTTCCCTCGCCGTGAGTAGAAACATTTAGTCACGAGATATTAGTCCCCCGTACCAGTTATGCTGCATAACCACTTTTTTCGACCACTTACTATCTATACTATTTTCCTTTTTCTTTTCTTTTTGCATTTCATCTTGCATTCACACTCGTGACTCCCTCGAGATCTCGACTCGGGTTTTGCAATTAATGCAATAATATCAACCAAGCCTCGACGGGACATTTCGACCCTCTCGATACCCACATTTAGATTTTAGGATTTGCATTCATTTAGATACAACCAAACGCGATAGAATTTAGGGGTTAATTTAGAAAATCTTGATTAAACCTAGCAATTAGTATCGGTTAGGTGGAAAAGGTGCCTTAGACGCGAGCCTTTGCCTTCCCTTTCTTCAAATGTGACTCCCGGACCTTCTTTTCTCATTTTTTCGTGGACCAGAGTCGAAAAAGGATTTTAAATATTTTTTCTAAAAATTTTATTTTTGTTTTGTTAAAGAATTTTTTAGGTGATTTGGTACACCCTAACTCAATACCAAGTGGTGACTCTGTTTTTTTTTTTTAAATAAAATCTTTTTTCAAAATTAGTTGGCCAAAACTGTTGCACTTTTAGTCCTAGTCTTATTTTCTTTTAAAATATCATTTTTCCTAAAAATATGTTTTTTACTAAAAACTTAATTTTCATCACACACGCACGATTTTTCCAAAACTCTATCTTTTCGAAATAGGTCATCGGACCAAACCGCCTCTTTTCAGGACACGACAATTAACGACCCCACTGTGTGTCATTTCGAGGTGCAACATTATCTAAATAAGTTGAACTAAACTAGGTTTAGGATGAAGCTTTAGTATGTTTTGAATGAGTTTATGGCCAACTTATTCTTGCTTATTCATTTACTTGGTCTTAACAGTTGTTGTTGATTAGTTACCAATTTTAAGTCATCTAGTTATTATTTGACAAAGAGATTTGCACTTAACAATAGAAAGAGTAAATGAAACTTATGTTGAATCTCAAGAGAGTAGTGATTCACATAAGTGGATTAAGATTTGAAAGCTAAATTCATAGGTTTAATGAACTAATGCATGCTAGATTTTACTATGAGAGCGGGAAAGCTCATGTATTAGTAGTCTTCCATTTATAGAGAGGTATAGTTTGGAGTATAAAGTTGAATCCTAAACTTGAATAAAATCATCATAGCCATAAGCTGAACATGCACATAAAGTGGATTCTTAAGCGTAGTCAACTTTGTTTAACTAGTTTCATCATAGTTTGTCTACTTGACTTTGATTTTCCCACCATTTTACCACCCATCTAGTTTGATTGTCTAGATAATAAAGTAAGTTAGTAAGCTTTAGTAGTTGCTAATTATTGTTTCCTCGTGGGATCAACTCTAATACTTGTCGCAACTACAATTAACCCATGCACTTGCGGAATGAGTATGAGGTTCTAAATTTTATTATTTGTTTGTGTCATTTTAAGTGGATTTCTTGCTATACTTTAATATAACATAAATTTACAATCAGGCCTAGGGAGTTACATGAGGCTAAGGTTGTTATTGGACTCCAAGTCCAATAATAAAGAAGGTTTAAAGCTCTATCTCAAGCGAAGAAGTTGGGCTTAAAGTTTGTCCTTTATTTTTGGATCAAGGGTGAGTACAAAGAAGGTTGCATTAAGATGATTACTTATGGTTGGGTTGATAAAGAGTTGGATAGAGTTGAGCAAGCTATCTAAACAAATCAAGAACCAAGGATTTCAACTTCTGACTATAACCGTAGTTCTTATCCATGTGCAGTTACAGCCACGGATACGATCAAAATTCAGTTGCTGGACGAGGCCAACAGTATGATAATAACCCCGCCTCTATCTGTGCGTGGATAGCCCAGCGGATACCAATAGAATAGGTGCTTTTTTTTATTTGTTAGTGTTTTACTTATTTTTACAAGTTGTAACTTTTGTGGTAGTTTATAATTATGATACTGTTACAACTAGTGTTAGGTTTTTAGTAGGTTTATATACTATTCTTTGCTTAATTGTAAGCCTATAATAGGCCTACATATGTTGGACAAACGACATATAAGTTTTATCAATAGTATTGTGATTTTTCTCAGAGATTGAGATTCTTTTTAGTTTTTTAGAGATTAAAGAACTACTCTTGGTCTTATCGAGGTGATCTCATAGTGACCAAACCCTTCGCTTAGAGATTCTTTCAATAGGTTTGTTTTCAATCCTTTAGTTTCTCAACTAGGATTCCAATCTACAGCTTGGTTAGGGGTCTAGATTGCAACTTGAAAGGGGGACATTCAATGAGATAGATCAAATATCACGGCAACCAATTCAATTTGTTCTTGGAGTCTTTGAACGGGTTTAAAGGAGTCAAGGAGGTTGAGTTGTTCCATCTAGTGTTTACAAGATATTCTTGGTGCTCCACACAATCGTGTGTGTATCATCATTTTTGTATCACTAATGGCCCTTCGAGGTCTTCTTTAACTTTTGCAATTAATGCAATAATTCTAATTAAATCTCGAAGGAATATTTTATCCGTTTCGATACCCCTTTTTATACCCCTTTTTAGGTATAGGATTTGCATCCATATAGTCACTTTCGAATGCTATATTTATTTTCCTCATTGTGTACACTCTTATGTTCTGCTTCCAACTTACACTTTTCATAGGTTTCCCAAGGTGATGACACAACTTCTTTTGTCGTTTCTAAGGATACCTCAAGATTGATATCATGTAGTTTTAGGAAAACTTCATAAAGCTCCTCTAATGATTGTTTCTCATCCTCGCCCTTAGACTCCTCCAAAGGTGTCACTTCTTTTTCTTTAATTTTTTTTGTCCATTGGTTGTGGATGTTTTTTGACTTCATGCTCCAAAATCGATGGATGTTCCTTCTCGTGAACTTCTCAACTCCTCTCTTTTTTTTCAGTAGTGATATGGGCTTCATATTTAGCCATAAACCTCTTCATACCTTCCTCTACAGTAGCATCGCATGTTTTCATCTGCTCTTTCCTTATAGATTGAAGATGTTATCTTCTAAAGGGTTTAGAATTCAATGGACTCTCCCTCCTCCTTGAAGTATCGCCCTCATAGTCATAATCATCAATGATAGACTTTTTAGAGGAATGAGATTGAAAATTCTCTGATGGCATTCTCTTCTCAATGTGGCTATCATCATGATAATTGATGTACTTCTCAGAGGATTTATATTGAGATTTGGAACAATTCTTTTTGTTGAGCAATTCCTTGGCTTCCCAACTGTCAAATGTTGTATTTATGGAGTTACATTGACTTTGAAATTCTTGCATACACTACTTGAAGTCATTGTCCATGACTTAAACCTGCAAGAAAATAGTTAGTAATAAAAATTAATATGTCCTCACCACTCCCTATTTAGTGTATACAATCATTCACTTATGTATCACTCAAGTATATTGCTTTTTCCTAATAGTC
The DNA here is from genome assembly GCA_024721245.1 of Mitragyna speciosa. NCBI lineage: Eukaryota > Viridiplantae > Streptophyta > Magnoliopsida > Gentianales > Rubiaceae > Mitragyna > Mitragyna speciosa. The sequence continues at coordinate 12,430,226 of CM045568.1, forward strand.
TTACCAACTAAGCTTTTTTCCACTATAGAGAACTCTTTTTGCAAGGCTTTCGAAAATAACTTTTCTTAATTGGATTTTATCAAGTTACCCTACAACAACCAAGTCAATCAGCTCAAGAATAGAATATGATTAGACAAAAGAATAAGGATATAGGATTTGCCACAAGGAAAAGTCAAGAATGGAGTAAAACTCAAGATTAAACTCAAGAAACATGGAATAAGAAACCCTAGTGTATGGTACCTTGTGTAAAAATCTTGATTTCACAACTTTCTTGAAATAAAGATTCAAAGAAAATAATTTTCTTGAAGATAATTGCTTCAAGAAAACACAAAAACAAGTGGATTTTCCTTTTTAGTTAGGAAACTACCCAAACAACCACTTGCCAAATTCAAAGAAACCTTATCCAAACAAGAATACTAGCCTCTTCTCTATATTTTCTTTATAAAAGATGCGGCACTTTTGTAGATTTTCTCCACAAGGATGCGTACCACTCCCACCTAGATTTTCTCTTCAAAAAATCATAAAAGCCTCATATATTTTCTCTCAAGAACATGGGCAAGCCTGATAAGTCATAAATTTACCTATTGTAGTATATGGTCTAATGTGTATTTTTAATGTGTTTTTAGTGTGATTTTAGTATTTTTAATATGAAATTTTCTCATCTTTATAATTGTTGATCAAATTTGAGTTTGCTCCAAAAATAGGATTTTTCACTCAAGAACTAGGGTTTTGAATCTGGACTTATATTTTGAGCAAATTAATACACAAGTTTGATGTGATTTTGTAGATTAATGATGACTAAATACAATTTAGATCAATTAGAGCATCACTTATCATCAATTTGAAGTTGATTCAAGATTGTACCAAATTATCACACATACTTGAAAATTAATTGTTCAACAGTTTGAAAAGATTTCATTCATCAATTCTATCAAGAAAATTATCAATTAACATGGAAAAAGGTCCCAAGGATACGAAGTAAAGAACCAATACTTAAAAAAGGTAAATTTGTCAATTTGGAGCAATCCGCGGACCTCCAACCCACAGATTGGTCCGCGAATCAGGCATTTTGGCTAATTACGACCTATTTCAACTTGTAGCTTGTTTACACTCATTTTGCAAACAAATTCAGGGCTCATTTACAAGTTGGATCCGCAAGAAGATATTGAAAAGCTCAAGGCAAGACTTTTGAGGATTTTGGCATCAAATTTCATTATTTCATCTTGCAACTTGGAAAGTGATCTTAAACTAGGATTTTCTATAAATAGGAACTTTTGTAGTTCATTTTAGGACATATTTGGATTACAAAAATCCTAAGCTTGGTCAAAGGAGAACTCTTTATACATGTTAGAATAGGAAAATTCTATTAGTTGTGTAGTAGGGTTTCATTTTCTTGTGAATAAAACTTTGAAGAATTTCTATTGTAGACAACTTGTTTGATGAAATGCAAGGAAGGGGTTCTTGGGCCATATTCATCAAGGTTATGAGTACAAATGGAGCTAAATCCTAAATAAAGGAGGAAATTAATAATGGGCATTAGCTTATCTTTTATATTTTGTCACTTTTAGAGGATTCTTGACCTAAACAACTTGGTTTAACAACTTTCTTCATTGTTTATTTGCTTGAAATTGAGCTACTACTTGCTAAGTTGAAATTTCCAATCATTTTCTTCACCTAAAGTTTGATTTTCTAAATGATAAAGTGCGTTAGTAGCTTAGGTAATTGTGACAAAGCGAACTAAAATTCCAACCCTGTGCAAACAAAATTGGTGAAGAGCCAATTTAGGCATGATTTGGAACACGTTATTGATGGAATTTGGGCAAGTGTTCTTCATGAAAATTGTAATATAAAATGTAGTTTTCAATCATGTAAGCCTTAAGCCTAATTCTTGGTAAATTGAAACCAGAATTTAACAAAAGTAGGCTAGAAAGAAAACCCTATGTAATCAAGGCTAGTAATGTGCCAAGTTATGACTCAATTTTGATTGTGTTCTTGTTGGCATTTTAATTTTCTTTCTTCATAAAAGTTGTAGTCCCTGAAATCTAATTTCTAACCATTAAATTTTGAACAAATCTAAATTCTATATTGAAATGATAAGTCAAAATTGGGTACTCGGTTAGGCTGATAATTGGCTATTGATTGTAGATGAACAATTTTATAATTGGAATTTGAATGGGTTACAGTTAAAATTGGAAATGGTTGTCTTCATAAAAAATGTTCTAAATTGAGTCTAATAAATTGGGGTCTTGAGCTTTGAAATTCAGTAGAATGAAAATGGAGTTAGTCTCCTATATTGTAAAACTCTAATCTTCATTATCTCATTCATTCACTTTAATTTGATGATTAATTAATTTACCTATGATTGATAGGTGCTTCGGATAATCAACAAGCGAACATTATAAACCCTTCCATATCTGTGAGTGTCTATTATATTATTTTATTTACTGACTTTGGTTTTACAGAAACTACGTGATTTGTTGTAAAAGATTAGTAAACCCTTTTAATACTAAAAGTTTGAACTCCTGGCAAATTTGTCTATGTGACATATGACTTGTATGTGAATGCGTCAAAGTATGGGTGCCAGAGCGAGTGCATTATAATTGTATTGGGTATGGTCAATTATGTTACTTATTATTACATAACTTGACACTATATTTGTTATTTGTACTTGATCTGTGAATGCTCATATATATTTGTTATTTGTACTTGATCTGTGAATGCTCATAGTACTTATTATAAGTCCAGTTATGTACCTTATCACGTTTGTGGTACCTCCTTTTGCTAAATTCAAAATATACTTGTGCATATTTTGGGTCTGGCCTTAGTAGTTGGTCTTAGTTGAGCCAATCGGGGGCCTGGTTGCCAAGGTTTGGTTACCTTGGCCTTTTAGCACTTTTTAGCCTACAAAGAGGTTTTGTAGGTCAAGGGAGCGTGCGAAAAAAAATACTTGGGTAGAACTCGAGCTTCCAGGTGTGCTACCAGAGGCAATAAATTGGTGCAGGGCCGAAGGCCAACGTACTTGATTCATTCTTGATATGATCTTGGGCAATACTTGGCATGACAATCTTATATGTTCTTCTGTACTATCAATTCGAATGAATTTCTATTCAAACAAATATGTTTTAAAAAATTTTATAATGATGTTTTGAAATGGACCTTGCTGAACTATAACCTCACCCCTCATTAAATTTATTTTTCTTACAGGTGCTTTATCCACGGGGAAAGGGCAAGGAATGAGGAGAAAGAGTTTTATTTTGTTTATTTGGCCGTCAAATGGATTTACACTAGGGCCTAAGGAGCTCGAACGTTGTAATTACTTTTAAATATAATATATATATATATATATAATATATATATTTTTGGCATATGATTGATTATACTCGAGTCCTAGCGCGAACCAGGCAAGTGTCTTGATCAAGGTTCTGGAGAGGTACCTTGTTGAGAGCATCACATAGAATTACCAAAATAGAAGTTATTTTCACATGATCTGAAATAAAAAACATATGTTGAGGTTAGACAATGCCAAAACAAAAAAAAAATCCTTTCATGCAAGTGAAGGTATATAAAATTTTAAAATAATAACCAACACTTGAAAATAGATATAGAAATACGAGAATTCATAATCTTTTAAGAAAAACATTTTTCCCTTCTCCACCTAATTGCTTCCATTTCATAAAAAGCTGAAATTCCAAGTTGGTATAGGAAATGGTTTCTTGGTCATAATAGGTAAGGGTATTTTCAAAATTTTGTGTAAAAGAAAGGCTATAAGAGTGCTATTATAAATTGGAGTGCTATCAACAATTTCCTTGGAAATAAACAGTTAGATTTTTATTTTGATTGCTATCTTTTTCAAAGGGAAATGATTCATATGCTCCATTTTCTGATTCATACATTCCACTTTTTATCTGCCAAACTAAAAAGTCCTTATGATTTGAACTTAAAAAATTAAAGTGTTATAACTCATGGATATATCTGTATAGGTGGAGTATATGAATAAAAAAATATGGAGTGTATAAATTATTATCCATTCCTAATTGATGTATCCATTCAGTGTTTTTATATTTTCTTAAAAAAAAAAAAACTTAACATTGCACGGCATAGTATAAAAACTATTTTACACACAACATATTTAAATTAATATTTTACAATGAAGGAATATCTCAATAGCTAAATATTCATTCTTTGTCTATCATTGTCCATCCCAAATATAAAATAACATTATTCTTAGGATATCCTGCAAATTGTCTTAAACGAACCAAACGTAGGATAATCTGTGAGGGATTATAATATGAGGACGAAGCATCCGAGCAATCCTTATCCAAAGATAAGTCAGCCTAGGATGGCGAATCTGTGAAGTAAAGAGGCCTTAACAACATTCTTGGTTTGCTGGATTCTTTTAGGAGGTGTGAACCTGTGAAATATAGCTAAAACTAGATCAAATAAATTAATCATAGAATCTCCCAAAATCTAAGTTTAAACAATACCAATTATAGAATGCTTTTCTTGGCGTACATAACCCAGTTTTACTGGTTCACTCGAAAAATCCCAATATAATGTAATAGGCATTGCTAAGTTTTGTTGACGAAATGTTAGAAATATTATTGTCAAAGAGAATGAGGCATAAACATTTCAAATGACAATTCTTGTAAATAATTTGGATTTCGTTACTTTAAGTGCCTGAATTTTTTCTTTTTTGATTTGAAGTTGGATTTCAAATCCAATCTTGGTTATTTTAAACAACATAGAAGATTTGGGTGGCTGATTTTATCCAAATCAACCCAAAGCCATCAATTCAAATGAGTATTTTCGGATTTGGTTTCACAATCATTGCAAAATGAAATGATACCCGAATAGCATAGATAACAACCAGGAATAAGAAGTAGTGAAAAAGATACCTGAATAGAATAATATTAGGACGTAAAAAATGGAAAAGTCTAACTCCACAATAGATTTATTTTGCAAATTCATATACTAGGACATTTCTAGTTGGGAAAACTCATCCCAATCAAAATGAGTTAAAGTAATCTTAATTTTAAAACTTTTTCATATTATGAAAGGAATTATTAACATTACTGCAGAAATAATTGTTCCACGTTACTTCAAAAAGATGGATGCTACAGATTAACAATTAATTTTCCACAAAATTGTGCCATGTTGAAACATGCACGTTGATACCATGTTGGAACATGCACGTTGGCACCTGTTTACCAAAACTAAGGAATTCTATCTTTCAAACAGTATATACATGTTAATTGTCCATTAATTTTATACAAACATTTCAAGAAAATGGTTTTATTTACATTTATATATTCAGTTAAAAATCCAAGTGCATTGATGCAATTAAAAGTTGGAAAGACTATACTTGACAATATAATTGTTTAAGAAATTCGCAATTTGCTGGTACTCTATAAACATTGCTTAAAAGAGCAAAATACTGAAATAGTCCTAAAATATTTTTAAAAAATTCGTTTATTTTCCTAAAATATTTTTAAAAAATTCGTTTATTTTGTACTTTTCAAGGTACTAATTTGGACCTCACACCTTTGAAGATATACGCTACATTGGTGTACAAGTGTCTGTCTTTTCTAATATATTAAGGCTAGCATTATTGTCAGAGCAAATATTAACTACCAGAGCAAATTTTAATTAAAAGACAACCTTGCCTCTCTTTCAATCAACTGTCATCAAATGGGCAAAATTTCTCTGCCAGTCAATTTCGTTATCCCTTGATCCCTTTTGTTCTTCGTTTACCATGTATCTGCTATATATGCATTTGATTCAAGCCATCATTGCAAACACCTTAGGAAAAGCATTATTTTTATAATTTCTAGTAGAGAAAAGAATTACAGAATATGGCATTACATTTTCAATCTAAATTGACTCCGGTGATCTGGCTTTGTAATCAGTGGTGCCACAAGTTGGAAACACCTATACTCTGATTAACTCCCATTTTCTCCCTCCGTACTCTCATTGTCGCCTAATCACCATCCAACAATAAGCAACCACCCAAAGTTGCAAAAAATCCATGCATGACCATTTTCAAAGATCCAAAACTAATGATGCCCAGTTGGATGAAAATGCTTAAAACTTCAGTGAAATTTGAAAACTTTGGGACACGTTTTAATTTTAAAAAACAGAACTTGAGTTTATATGTGATGATTTTGATATATCGGTATTTGAATGGGGTAAAGCAATATATGGGCAAGGGATTATTTTGGAGTCTGGACTATGAGTGATGGTTGTGAGTAGAGACTAGTTGCGAAAAAGAGAGAGAGAAATAAGTTATGACAGCAGTGGCATCAATAGAGGAGAAAGAGAAGAAGAAGAAGAAGAAAAAGAGAAGGAAGAAGACGGCTCCTGATGATGATCAAAGAAATTTTATATGGCCATTGTGTGGCTGGGCAAACGCTGGAAAATTGCTGCTAAAAAATTTTATGCTGTCAAATTTTCTTTATTGAGGAGGGTAAGGTTAAGATTGTCTTTTCATTCAAAATTTGCTTTGGCAGTTAATATTTGCTCTGGCAATATCGTTAGCCATATATTAAACAACACACTGCAAGTCCTCAAATCAAAATTTTGAAAACCCTAAAGTAAAATTCTAATGGATGCCAAGAGCATGCCGACCAAAAAGCAGCCATCCGAATCGTCACCAGAGTCGGGAAGGTAGCCGTCGCCGCAGCCGGAGGTGCTTCCACCACCACCCCCGCCGGTGTCCCCGTGACCAGCTTCAAGGAAGTTTTACTTTTGCCGTCACCTTCCCCATCCCATTCACATTCCTGGCCATCAGCTTATGGCCCCCCTCAAAGTTCTCCTTCAGCCGGATCATCTTCTCAATCGTTAGGGCCACCAGACCACAATGCAATTGAGAAATATGTAGTGGCTTTGAAGGAGCTTTTCGATTGCAACACTAGGAGGGATGACACTGAACGTTGCATCAAGGAACTAGACAATACAATTGTTCAGGCAACACAAAACATGAAAGTGGAGAAGAGGCGTTTTGCAAAAGCTAAAGATTGAAATTGTGTCTGCCGAATACTATGTGAGAAAAAAGAGATCAAAGCTTATGGATTATACTCACATGTCTCTTTACAACTGTAATGAGATTGTTCTAGTTAATGAGCTGGTTGAAAAGGTAACTACCGTAGGGGTATATGGAAACCCTTAGTGTCTCTTCATGCTAGCAATACGTCAAGCCTAATTAATATGGTTGCAGAGGCTAAGCATGGGCATTTGAAAGTGAATGAAGAGTTTATCTGTGGGAGACTCAGGGGAAGGAAAAGAAATGAGGAAAAATGACTGTTATTTTCTAGCTAGAGAGGGATTAGTATGACAACTGTTAATATGCTATACTTTTGTTAGGATGACTACTATTAATATCCTATACTTCTTCTTCTGTTAGCATGACTACTGAAAATACTTCTGTTATCTTCGTTTATTGATTCTCCAAAGCTTGTTGCAAATGAGGTATTTTAGACATATAATTTCTATTGCAAAAAAAATGAATAAATAAATAAACTACACTTCAAATCCAATCAAGGGGCAAAAAAGGAAGTTCGACTCTTTTCAATAATCTTTTCATTATTTAGCTGAAATTTCACTCAAACAAGAAGATAATTTATTTATTATCGCGGGAGTAACATCTCTTTAGAAGAAAAGATAATTTTGTTCCCTCTTCTAACCTAATTCAATGCATTCCGAGTCCAACATGGATCTACCTGTTACAAAAGTAATCACACATGTATTGAAAGTAAATTTGGTACAACTGTCAAGGGCTAATTTGGTAAAAAAAAAAAATCTCGAGATTCATGGTATTCTTTAGATATTCATATTTTGGCACTAAGACACCGGTCCAGATCCACAGTGTCAGTTTTTTCAGTACCACTCCAGTGCCAGTCACCAGGGATTGTCACATTGCATTCACATTTATCACACTTAAGATAAATCAGATAACTATCATAGTGTGAATGCAAGATAACAGTCCCTGGTAAATGACACTAGAGTGGTATTGAGAAAATTAACACTGAAGATCTGAAGTGCTAAGACACCTTAATTAAGCCATGGCCAATTTAAGGAACAAAGTATTGAGACATTCTATGCTAGATTGGGTCCATAGGTGAGCCTTGTTGGCTCTAATCTTTATCGGGTTCAAGAGTGGAGTCCGTAGACCCGGTCCATTTGAAAAAAATCCCAAAGTATTATACTAAATAGCAAGCTCTAGAATCTTGCAGGAGTCCTTGGCAAAGAAATTCACTCAAACAGATCATACACCGTGTGTACTTCTCTTGTACAAAGCCATACACAAAATCACCGTCCATTAGCAAGTTTTGCCTATAGATATGGACAATCATAAATGAGGGGGAAATAAACTTGGACATAAGGATACAGAAGTATATGGTAATTCCACCAGTATTCAAGTGTAACCTGAAAGCTACGTACCTATATGACATATGAGATCCACCATCTTCCTGATTTCAGATAAGCTATATATTCATTCAAGGTGGATGGCTGGTCCTCTACTCCATCTCAACTCTTAAGATTTATCAACTTTTCCTCAATCAAAATCACCCATCCTCAGCGTAATGGCAACAGAACATTTAGACAAGGATTTTTCTCTGAAGAAATGAATGACCTTGTTCTCACTCTCTTGCAAGAAACCAACCACAAAGGCAGTAGCAGTGAGACTAAAGCTTCTCCATCTCCTCTCTTTTGCATAGTTTTCAAACCTCTGTTTATTGCTTCGATTTTTATATCAACATCTCTTCGTTAACTTCGGTATCTCTCCTCAGTGTTTTCTGCCAGGATTCCCTGATGCACTTGGCAAGGATAACACTGGCCTCATTTAAATAGATTTTTTGGGCATTATTCCGTAAAAATTTCACTGTTCACATTTAAGTTGTTTGAAAATTTTTTCAACTTTTTTGAAATTGGTTTGACGAAAAATTTTTGCCACTTTAAAAAACAGTGGTTCAAATTTTCTCATCAAATATTTTTATTTTAAATCAAATGTTTTTTCAAAATTCAATATGCTCTACTTTTTTATTGTGACCGGATGCTCGTTATAAGATACTCGTAATATAATAAGCGTCCAATATTTCATTTCTCTTCTTATAATGCTTTCAAAGTGAGCACTAATCCATTTCTCTCATTTATACTTTCAAAGTGTACCAGCATTCGGTGTCAATACTTGTTACAATACAAGCGTCCAATATTTCTTTTCTCTCGTTATAGTGCTTTCAAAGTGAGCACTAATCCATTTCTATCATTTATACTGTCAAAGTGTACCAGCATTCGGTGTCAATACTTGTTACTCCATTGCTACCATATATGGAGCACAAAATGTTTATCGTGATTTTTTTTTTAAACAGAATTTGAACAAAAAATACTATACTTTGTGAGTAATTATGTTAAAAAGTGGAGGAAATTGTTAGGAAGTTTTTAAAATGCAAACAATTTTTCAAAATAATTATTCACTCTTCAAACAAGTTTGTCAAAAAAATTTTATAATTCAAACACTTTTGTACCTTTTCAAGAAGTTAACAAAAATCATCAAATAATTATTCTAAATAATTCTTCAAATAATACATAGACAACATCTGGGGTCATGGGGGTCTAGGGCTTCACCAACCACGCAAATGCTGCTTTAGCAATGTCCCTTGTCAAAATATCCCATGGCAATCTAATTTTTAACTCAACACAGGAGATTGAATTGAGCTCCGTTCTTTCTACAATATCTGATGGATCTTTCGGAAAAGTAGCAATCTTGTTTAATACGAATTCCTTTTGGCTACGTTTGGTTATATGAAATTGGAATTGAATTAGAATCACAATTCTATAGAATTATAAACCCATAAATTGTAACGCCAAAGTATTGAATTAGAATCACAATTCTATAGAATTATAAATTCATATTGTAATGCCAAAGTATTGGAATTCTTTTGTTTGGCATAGGTATAGAATTAGCATGGAATTCACTTAGAATTCCAAATTCTCTGTCTGGATAAAAAAGAATTTGATTTAGAATTGGAATTGCTTATATTTGCATATGTTATAAAGGATTTCTTAAAACAATAAAACTATTGATAGTATATTTTTTAAAAAAAATAATATCTACACAAACTCTTTAATTATTATTTTTTTGCATATCTTTTTACGTACAATGTTTTAGATTGAAAATAGGCCAATACACTTTCTTGAAACTAGTTTATTACTATTGGTTTTAGTATTTTGGAACCATCCTATTAAAATTTTGACCAAAATTAAACAATAAATTTTTAATAAGTAATTATGAAATGTATTATTTTGGCATTTCAACACATGATTTTTGTCTTAGAGAAAATATTTTATATATAAAAAAGGAAAAATTAACCTTTAGAATTGGATTTCCAATATTCTAATTTTGCTAATATAGCCTTAAAACTTATCATATTTGAATGTCACTACATAAATGCAAATTCTAGATCTAACAACATCGGGAGGTACAAAATGTCCCTTTCAAAGTTTAATTAGAACTAACGCATTAATTGCGAAAACTCAAAATGAAACCTAAAAGGAGTAATGAGTTATGCAAAGTGAAACTCAAAAACAAAAGTAAAAATAAAAATAAAATAAAAATAGAGTTTATATAAATACAAGTGACTAAAGAAAAGGAATGTAACGTGTTAAGTATGAGAGACTGAAACTCGTGACAAAATTTTCCTTTTTACAAAAGGGCTAATAGCGCGCTAAGGCAATGAGAGTTATACTCGCCCATTTTCTGTGTTTGAAGGGTGACTCTTTCTATCTAAGTAAGCAAATGACCTGTTTAACGTAACATTTTATATGCAATGCAACTCTAAAGGTCATGCCTTGTACATATTCTAGGGATAAGGGACAATAAAAAGAAAATAACATGCAAATGGAAAAAAATCCTAAAAATAAAAAGATGCATATAACTGGGATGAATTGCATGCAAAATGATGAAACTACATGTGTGAAGACACAAGGGTCTAACGTTGGATCAGCCCATTTTTTACTATTTTCTTACTAGCATTAGATTGGTGACGAAACGAAATAATCACAACTAGTGTTGTGACGTCACAAATAGAAAATGAATAAAAGCATAATAAAAGTAAATAAACACATAAATGCATATAGATCACATAGGAGCACATAATATATAATTATAATATCGGAAAGCAGATAAACACAGAAGCACATACTACATAAAAACACATAGCACACAAGCCCTAGCTATTATATTTAGGTGCTTAACTACAATCTAAATGGAGAAAATAAGAAAAATAATCTATCTAAATTATCTATTACACTTGCTTTTTTAGATACAAATTTTGTTAAATAAAAATATCATCTATCTATTACATTGCCTCTCTAAATACAAATTTTGTTAAAAATAAAAATAATTATAATCTATCTATTACATTCTTCCAAGTAATTAAAAAATTAAAATTAAGTAAATAATATAACATAAAAAAATGCCCAAAAGTTAATAAATAAGAAACATATACAAAACACATAAGAAAAATACATAGAAGCACATAAAAGCACGTAAATAGAAATTAAAGGATAATAGAGATATCTTTTGTCTGAAGACTTGGTACAAATACTAACAAAATGAACAATCACATCACGGTACCACTATTTTGGATAAATAAAGCATAAAAGGGTAAACTTTAACAATTTGTGAGGAAAAAATGTATGTTCAACAATGTTTTAGGGGGAAAACCTAAATTCCAATAAACTTGAAAACAAAAACATAAATTCCAGCAAGCCTAGGGTTGAAAATGCAATTCCCAGTAATTTTGTCAACAAAAATGCAATTTACAGCAAACTAAAGAGCAAATTGATAATTTTCAGCAATATTCAGGGGGCTAAATTGTAATTTCTAACAAGTTTGATGGACAAAAATATAATTTTTAGCACACATAATGACAAAAATTGTAATTTCTAACAATGCATAGGGGCAAAATTGTAAATTTAGTAAATTAAGGGCAAAAACAAAAATTCCTGCAAGCCTAGGGTCAAAATGTAATTTCCAACAATATCCAAAGGCAAGAAAGTGTAATTCCAGCAAATATAGTCCAAAATTGCTGACAATGTAATTTCTGACAATGCATAGGGCCGAAAATGTAATTTCAGCAAATATAGTCCAAAATTGTAATTTCTGGTAAGTTTGGAAACCAAATTGTAATTATTCTAGACATAATTAAAAGGAAATTAAAATCTAGAGACCAATCTACAAATATTAAGAATCTAAATGCAACAATTAAAAATGTTCAGAGCAAAATAATAATCTAACCAGATACTAGGGGCTAAATCATAAATATCAATTCTTTAATAAAATGAGTTTGAAAATAAAAGCAGCAAAATGACGTAGCAAGACTACCTCGAAACTTCGTCGTTTTGGTATGTGATCTCTCCCTCGTTTCTGTTTTTTTTTTTCCCCAATTAAAATGCAAGACAAAAATCGTAAAGTAAAGAAAACAAACCCCCCACCTAAATCGTTCTCCAAAACACAGAGACCCCGATTCTCTTTCAAACCCACCATTTCCCAAATCAAAGCCAAAAATCCCAATCCTTCAAATCTATGTGCAAATTAAATGCATATAAAACACATCCATGCTTATACTAAGGGAAATGGAAGGAGAAGGGAGATTTTTTCTTACCTAGCTTGAGACGAGGTGGAGATAGAAGTGATGAGATGGTCGCTGGTGGCCACAAATTGAGGCCGATTGTTTGTGCAGTTGCGGTGGCATTTAGCGACCGTGGTGGATGAGGAACGTTGGAGTTTGATGGCTGCGGTTGATTGTGGTTTGCTGATGTTGGTGATGGTGGCGTTCTGGCCGTGGGTTTGGGTTTAAGTTTTGGTTGTGCAGTGGTGGTGTGATGGAAGAGAAGGCAGGGAAGGGGCTGTGATGATTGTTGATCGTTGGCGGTGAATGAGGCTGATGGAGGTGATGGTGAAGTGTGGGTAGGTAGCGACGTCGTGGCTTGTGGCGGGTTTAGTGTGGTGGCGGCCGCTGATTGTTGTTTGATGTGCTTGTGTTTGAGCTGGTGTATGTGAGGCCGTGTGTGATGACTGGTGAAGGTTGTGAGTGAACTGTGAGGTGTGTGCAGAGGGTGAGTGAAGTTGTGCTTGTGAATGTGAGTGAGCTGGTGAGCGTGTGTGCTTAGTGTGTGCAGGTGAAGAAGAAAGTGTAGTGTGTGATAGTGACTATTGTAGTGTGTGATAGTGAGAGGGCCAAGAGTTGTGATTCTGAGAGTGGTGTGTGAGTGAAAATGAGTGAGATCCAGTGAAGAGTGCTTGAGTGCAAGTAAAATGGTGTGAGGTCCAGTGAATTGTGAGTGTGTTCTTGGTGAGTGAATCGTATTGCAGTGAGAGTGAAAATGTGTGAGCTGTGTGTGGGCCGAGTGTTTGTGACGGAGTTGACGCATATGGGTGAGTGAACTTGAGGCTAGTGGTGGTGTGAACTTTGGGAAAAGTATATAATACACCACGTGTATTGTCACTTGGTGTACTTGAATCAATAATTTATCGTCATGTGACAATAGTGGGTCATACCTTGTATTATTTGACGATGTGTGATTGGTTCTAATGCATCACGTGACACGCCACGTGGCGCGCGTGGTGCACACAATACTCACTCGTGAACTTTGAGTGTTGCTGAGTGTGAGAGTTGTGAGGTGCATGAGTGTGGTGGGTCATCTATTTTGCCAGCTTTGTGAATAAGTTAGTGGGCTGATGTTAATGCCTGGTGTCGGTGATGGAGTTTGTGGAATTGAAGTGAAAGTAATAGTGCATTGTTGAGTGCGGGAGTGAAGTGAGTTTGCTATGAAAGTGAAGGTGAGGCCGAGAGTTATCGTGTTGAAGGTTTTTGTGTGAAATTGGGTGCAGGTGATAGTGATGGAAGCATAGGTGATTGATGGGGGGCTATCGAAGATTAGGTGCGTGAGAACAGGGTGCTTGACGGTGGGGCTATGTGTGAATAGGGTGGCTGGATAAGACGGTTAGCAGGTTTTTTTTTTTTTTTTTTTCTGAACTTTGTAAGAAAAATAAAAAATTAAAATAAAATAAAATCCATTTGAACTCCTTAAAGTTACTAGGCAATTGCTACCACGCATCTCGCGGTAGTAGTAAATTTATGCCCACCATTTGTATCAGTTTAATAATAATAATTGGTATTATTTTAAATTGCAACTAAAACAGTATATGACAATCATTCTAACACTATATAGAGAAATTAATAATTAGATAGGAAAATGGTTAGTGGCACGACTTGTTTAATAGTTGACATCGATTATTGATTTTTTATCTTTTGTTTTGAAGACAAAAATTTATGAGTTTATGAAAAATGAAATATCAATTACTCATGTATATATCTCTTGACCCTATATATATCTCCATACAAATGCAAATATCACAATTTTCTTGTTTTCACCTTGCAACAAAGATAGGAAGAATCTCAAATAATAAATTTATAAATAAGAATATACATAGTATTTGTTGGAGTTGTTGTACCGAATTTTTTATTTTCTATTTATAGTATAAGAATATACATAATACTACTTTTTCTTGCTAGTACTAATGCCTACAATGTTTTATTTTATGTTTATAGTCATAAGACTATACATAGTGCTACTCTTTCTTGCTAGTACTAATGCACTATAGTACAATACGTTGAGAGTGAAACTTTCAATAAAACATTGATGGCAAAAACATAATCAGAAATTGAAACTGGGGCAAGTGATTCATTCAAAATATAATTAAAATGCAATTTTACTAAATCCACAAGAAAATAAAAGATATTAACTCTTAAATAGTGTGGTGCATAAATTTTTGTTTTCAATTTAAATATTAATATGCAGATTTTAGTCCATCATTTTCAATTTAATGATAAATGATAGTAAGTTTGAACCTCTAGACAATGTACAAAGACTCACGAAGTGAAATAAACACTGGCAATTATCAAAGTAAGAGGAGCTATACAGAATGATCAAGTGATCTTTTTGATGCTGCATGTCGGAGTCTTTGAGATGCAGTAATGAGAAGTGGGCTCTCTGTATGGCACTCCCTCTGTTGATTTTTTATCAGGGATAATTTTACATACCTCCCTTGAGGTTTGCATAATTATATTTGTTTCTCCTCTAGTTTTAAAAATTACATTTACACCCCTTGTGTTTATATTTTTCATAACAAAATAAGTTCATTTTGATAATGTAATAAAAAAATGCCAACTAAACACCTTAAAATATGCTTAATTATTTTTTAAAAAGATAAATAAATATTAAAAATTAATTAATTAGTCATAAAAATGTCATAAGTACTGATATTTTTAAGTCAAATTTTTAATCTTCACAAAATATTACTACTTCAAAACTTAGTTATCTGACTAATCTAAATGAATTTATTTTATCTATTAAAATTTTACAAATAAATATGTTAATAAGAAAGAGATGACCAATTTAAAAGTAATTCAGAATATTTTAAGGTATTTAGTTAGTGTTTTTAAGTTATAATGGACTTATTTTGTTAAGAAAAATATAAACAAATAGAGTGTAAGTGTAATTTTTAAAATTTAAGAGAAGATAAGTGTAATTATGACAAACCTCATGAGAGGTATGTGTAATTATCCCTTTTTATTGTGGAATAAACGGTACTTGGGATGGGGCTAGCTTGAAGATTGACGAGGAGTGAAGAAACTGTATAGTTCTACTGTTGACAAAAGCAAAGACAGCTGACAAGTTTGAAGGGGGGTTAAACGTAAAGAGAATGCATGTTCCAACATGGCAGAATTTAGTGCAGACTGCGAGGCATAATTTTGCAAATAAAAAAGAAAGCAAGGAACTTATTTTATTTATTTATTGGTAATAATAGCAAGGAATTTATTTTACCAACACATAAAAAGTCCACAAATTGTAAGATTTCATGAACAATATCATTCAAGCATTACACTAATCCATCTCAATATAAGTCATTTTCTCCCAAAGCATCAAAGTACACCTCTCTAACTCGTTGAGGTAAGTTTTCAAAATTTTAACTAAACTTGGTGAAAAAGCAAGCGACCATTCCGTGGTTATTACGACGCGTATTAATTTAGGTCAAATCTTGTCATTGATATGAATCAGCCCCATCTCTCAAGCACAGCTACTTTCACTTATCCACAAGAATGTGCTCACTACTCATCCATGGTCCTTCGCCTAAGCTCTATTGTAAAAATTCCTCTTTTTCAACTAACCTCTTGTATAAACAATCTACCACTACAATTAAAGCTATAAACAAATTGAGTTATTTACAAACACAATACAGCTTAGCTCAGCTCAGTTCAATTCATGAAAGTTTGAATTCAATTCGTTCGTATAATTAAATGAACCAAACTCAAACTCTTGCACGTTTATTAAATGAGCAAGAGTTCGAACATGAGATATTCGGCTCAATTCGGTGAGCTCGCTCATTTATTAAACGATCAAGAGTTCGTATATGAGATATTTAGCTCGACTAATATCTTTACACTTATCTGAACTAAGTTGTTCACCACACAACTCGATTGGATTCGTGAAAGTTCGAGTTCGACTCGTATAACTTAACGAATCGAGTTCAAACACTTGACTCGTTTAATAAAGCAGCAAGATCAAACGAGTCGCTCATTTAATAAATGAACACGAGTTTAAATACAAGATATTCAACTCGTTTCGACTCAAATAATATCTCTAATTACAATATAACCATCATGCTTTTCAACTGCGAATAAATTTCTGAAATGGTAGTAAGCTATGTTATATAAAATCAATGCTCTAAACCACAATGAAACTTCTATCATGTACCTTCTGACCCCCCTACGAATACTATGGGTTGTAAGTGGGTCATATTAAATGGAAAGTAAATGGGGCCATTGAATAACACAGGCCACGTCCCGTTGTAAAGTTCAACAGTTAGAAGGAATTTATTATAGTGAGACTTTTAGTCTAGCTGTAAATTCTACCACCATTTGTATTTCTTGTGGTTAGTCTATTTACTAGTTGGACGTTCATAATGCTTTTCTTTTAAGGGGGTTTGAAATGAAAACATTTAATTACATGGCTCACTCCCCTAGATACATTGATTTTTCTCACTCGGGCTATTTGTGAAAGCTCATTAGTATGAAATTTAAACAAGCGTCTTGAGTAGGGGTGCAATCAAACTGAGCTATTCACAAGTGAGTAGGGGTGTAATTGAACCAAACTGCTCAGAGTAGTTCATGAGCAACTCGGTCAGCTACTAGCTCGAACTCAAGTTGGCCGAATTCAATATGAGTTCAAGTAGCTTGGTTGGGTCCAACAAGTTGAGTTAAAGTATTGGTTTTCCAAACTCGAAAGCTTGTCGAGTCTAATCAAATATACAATTATTTAGTAATTATATATTTACTTTTTATGTATTTACTATTTTAGTATGAAAATTATAAAATTTACTAGAATATCCTTGAGTACTAAAGCTCGAGTAGGCTCAAGCAACGAAGTGCTAAAAAAAAAGAGTGCAAATGAGTTTTCGAGTTGAGCTCGAGTATTCGAATGCTATTTGAGCTCAAGTTTAAACTTCACAATTTTTAACTTGATCGAGCTCGAGTCAAACTTGAGCAACACCAACAGCAATCGAGTCGAGCTCGACTCGGCTTGATAACACCCCTACTCTTGAGCTTGGTTACTCATCTCACTCATTTTATCATAAACCAAAAGTTCACTCCTTCAGAAACTAATTCATCTCTTTTTATTGATTTCAAAGTGGTGTGACATTGTATATTCTTTTATATATTAATGACATCTTTATCACAAGCAGTTGCTCTTCTAAAATTGTTTCACTTGTTAAAATTAAAGCTATTACAATATCATCATGCATTGTGCTTGCTAAACAAAAATACATTCTTGATTTACTTCATTGTGTAGGAGGTCCCAAAGATAGTTTGTTATTAATCTCCACTACATTCCATAGTATGAAATTATTTTTTAGACAGTTGAAGAACTCAACGAGTGTTCTAGAGAAATCTCTGGTTATCATTTTAATAATTTTTCGGTGCTTAATACGCCTAGTACAAAGTGTAATTTGTTTCGTATGCATCATGTGCATTCTTTGGCTCTTTTTGAGCCTACGATCGACATTTCTCGTATTTGAGTCGCTAAAGAATAAGGTGAGAAATCAAAAATTTTTAAGCAAATGTGGATATACTCTTTGCCTTTTTTTTTTTGGGGGGTGGGGTAGGGGAAGATAGTTTTCTTTCTGTTTTAACTGTGCTCCCCAAAGAACAAGTGGTCCATAAGCAAATTAATTAGTCTTCTTTGTTGTTTTTTTTATATGATTGCTATATGCAAGTGTACTAAGCTGGAACAGAGATGATTGTGGTTTTTCTAAAACTTTTGCTAATCAATTGAGTCCTTGGTTTGTATGTAGTGATTTTAATGTTATATCAGATATTTCAAAATATATAAATTGTGCTCAGCCTGATTTAGGGGCTATTAAGAGTTCAACAGGACAAATGATGGCTGTGGCTTGCTGCGTTTACCCTATACAGGTTCTAAATATACTTGGTGTAATAAATGTGACTGCTACGTCTAAAAAGACTGGACGGAATCTTATGTACTCAAATTCTTGTTAATCAATATCAGAATGCCGCTGTTGCTCATTTAAGAAAAGCTTGCTCGGGTCACTGTCCTCTTTTATTTCCTTTTAGTGCTGCTAATGGAGAGGGTCCAAACAAGTTTAGGTTTCAAAATATGTGGATGAATCATCTTATTTTTTGGAAGTAATTGCTAGAAATTGGATTAAGCCCGATCAAGGATATAAAGATATTGGAACAAGAATCAGTTTGGGGATGTTTTTCAGAATATAAAGATGACATAAGACTTGGCATTGCAAAAAAAGTTTGCTTTTCAAAAAAGTTTGCTTTTCAACAACAAAATTTGATGGATTCTAAGTTGGAGTTGTTTGAGGCACAAGCAAAATTATTTCAAAGTTTGGCAGGAGAGAAAAGTTTCTGGAAACAACAATTAGGAATTACATATGGTTCAAGCATGGGAAGCAAAATTCAAAGTTCTTTATTCGTATATGAAAACTGAGAAAATGAAGCATTGTATACGAAGGATTAAGAACTTAGAAGGTGATTGGATAGATGATCCAGTTGAAATTTGGAATGTAAGAACTTTTTCATTTCAAGGGTTTATTAATTACCGAAAGTATAATTTCAGGTAAGGAGTTCTCCAATATTGTTCCTAGGGTTATGATTGATGATCAAAATATGTCTCTATTAAGGGTTCCTACTTTGAAGAGTTTAAGAAACTTGTGGTTGCGTCTAGATGAGTGTTTTTTGAGGTGTTTTTAAAAAAAATTTACTATAGATGTTCTTTAGAAACTTTAGAAACAATTAGTGTTTGGACAATTTGTTTTTTCAAAATGTGTTTTTAAAAAACAATACTTTTTCACAATTAAAAATAAAACACAAACTTTTTACATTTTTTTTTACAAACAAGTTAGAGTTTAACGGTGTCAAAATGGAGTAGATTGGCAGCCAAATGAGCTTTTTGAAATATTTCTCAAAATTGCTGATTCTCGCATAAATTAAATGAAGTTGATTGACGGACCATCAAGCAAATGGGAAATAAATTAAATGGAGTAGATTACTATTTTAGAAAGCAATTTTTAACGGTGTCAATCTACTCCATTATCGAACAAACTCTCAAAATTGTTGATTCTCGCACAATGGAGTACATGCGAGACGGACCGAATCTGTGTTAAAGTGGAGTAGATTGGCAGCCAAATGGTCTCTGGCCAGGAGTTGATGACCCCCTTAGAGTTCCCTAGTATTGGTTGTTGCAGTGGTAGTCCATTGGAAGTGACACACGACAGCTGTTTTCGGCAAATTTGCTCGTTGGTGCAAGGAGGAGGAGAAGAGAGAGAGATTTGGACAAAGGCTTCAGAATTGTTTTGGATAAATTGCCCGAAAGACCCTAAAAACACTTGTATATTAAACGATGTCATCTAGTTATTTTTTTTTAACCACTTTTGACTGTTCCACTGATTCACACAATTGCTAGTTTTTATTCCTAAGATTCTCTGTTTCTAAAAAACACAACATCCAAACACAGCCTAAAATTGTTCTTATTTTTAGATTTTATGCCAATAAGTTTCATGTACATATGCTAATAAGGGTTTTTCAATGTTGCTAGCTAATCTTTTGATTCTTTTGTTGTATTGATTTCAAAATAGTAGAGTGGTTTTGTTAAATATTTTAATATTACAAATAATATTATCTGGTACAAGAGTTGGTGGAAGGAATTGATAAGAACATAAGAGGTGGAAATCTAATTATTAACTTGTAACCGGGGAAAGAATTCGATAGGATTTTATGGGTGTATATTTTAAAGTTCTTGGAATGGTTTGGGTTTTTCAACAATAGATTTCACTAGCCGCTAACTGTTTGAGTTCTTGTTTATACTTAATATTGATTAATGGCTATTTATCAGGTTTTTCAATTTCTCGAGACTCACAAGGCAATCAAACCCTTTGTCTCCTTAACTTCTTGTTAAGGCGGTAAACGAACCAAGCTGTTCGCGAACACAGCTCGGCTCGACTCGTGAAAGCTTGAGTTCGGCTCGTTCGTGAAGCTAAACGAGCCAAGTTCGAACACAAATGTTGGCTCGTTTATTAAATGAGCGAGCTTGAGCTCGTTCGTTTAATAAACGAACAAGAGTTCGAGCATGAGATACTCGGCTCAACTCGACTCGAATAACACTTTTACACTTATTTGAACCGAGCTGTTCGCGAACAAAGCTCAACTCGACTCGTGAAAGCTCGAGTTCGGCTCGTTCGTATTACTAAACGAGCCAAGCTCAAACACAAATTTGAGCTCGTTTAATAAACGAGCTTGGCTCGGCTCGACTCATTTATTAAACGAGCACAAGCTCGAACCGGCAATACTCGGCTCGGCTCGGCTCGGCTCGTTTATAGCTCTACTTCTTGTGCTATCGGTGAAAGGTTTTTGTAGAATAATTAATGCATTTTTTGTTGCTAGGAATACTAAGATATATATAGGAGTTGCATCTCGTGATTCATCTAGCCTATGTAGATAATGTAATTGTTTTCACTAAAACCAACTTAAGCTCGCTAAAAGCTTTAGTGAAGTTCATAGATAGGTTTGAGAATATCGCATAGCAGAAGATTGATCATTCAAAAAAGAATTTTTTAGTAAGAGCTAAGGCTATTTCTACAAGGGTTCGATTGATTGAAAGGCAAACTACTTTTGTGAGGAAGCAATTTTCAGCTTTTTTATCTTGGATGCCCAACTTAAAAAGGAAAGAAAATAAGGATTATTTCACCAATGGTTCAAAAATTGCCAATTAGATTACAAGTTGGCAAAGTAAAGACCTTTCTCCCGGTAGCAGACTAGTGTTATGCCAATAGGCATCTATTTTTTATTGAATTCAAGTATCCATTTTGGCATTGGACGTTCCCAAAATAGGTAAGTCGCCAGTCCTTGAATTATGTAATGTACTCTAACCAATAGATTACGTTACGTATGAACATTTTTTTGAAAGTTTTAAATATACGACTTCTATTGAAGCTTATACTTGGGTGTGGGTGCAGGACGAATAATTTTAAAGCAGACTGCTCATTCATTAGATGGAGAAGATCACCAAGATTTCAAATTTTAAACAAATAAACTAAAGGCTTAAAAATGACAAGACTCTTCCAATTAACAATTTTTTTTTCTCTCGAATACTCAACTAACCAATTAATCTTTATAACGTTCCTTTTTTTAACAAATAAGCCAACAACGTTTCCCAAATTTTTTGCAAACCGCTTCTTGTTTATTTATTAACCGTGCTCAATTCACCACAATCACTTGTAAAGGAGTTGAAAAAGGCAGTTTTCAAAATTCTTTTGAGGATCCTCAAAATTTGGTAATAAAGCACATTGGATTTCTTTAAATCAAATTTGCTATCCAAAGGAAAAGAATGGATTAGGAATGCGTTGTTTATGGGATTTAGTGAAGATTTTTGGCATGAAGCTATGGTGGTCCTTCAAATCTAGGATTTCATTATGGTAAAAAATTTATGGTTATATGTATAATCATGACTATCCTTTTTGCTATAGGCTAAAGAGAAAATAATAGTTTTTGTACCAAATCAATGCATAGCAATTTTAGTTTTTAAAGTTTAAACAAAAAGAAATCTAGTACTAAATGTTTCAAATTATTAGCATATTTAATACTATTGACTAGTTTTATCAAAATCTTACAAGAATCTGGTCATATAATATTCACATGCCTTTGATCAAATTTTAAAAAAAAAGAAAAAAATTTAATTATCATAATTTGTAATTAGAGACACACGCAAATGCATTGTCCATGTAGATTTTTTTTTCAATTTTTTTTTTGCTTATTTATCGTATGTGAACTCAAATTAATATCTTTAATTTCAAATTATGGCAATTAAAATTTTTTTTTTTAAAAATTCAATCAGTGGCACATAAATATTACATGATCGGATTCCAGTAAGATTTTGGCAAAATTAGTGAATAAAACTAAATGTGCTAAAAAATTAAAACATTTGGTATTAGATTTGTTTTCATCCAAATTTTTAGGAATTGAAACTACAGATACCCCCAATATTTGATACTAAAACTACAATTTTCTTTTAAAGCTAAATACTCTAGTGTCCCAACCATGGCAGAGGATGCTGGAATTAAAGGATAAAACTGATAAGCAGTTTCAGCATTTTTTTCGAGAAGGTTCCATTTGTTTACGGCTTGAGAATTGAGATAGTTTCGTTAGTCAACCTAGATATTCACTTGCCATCGCTAAAAGTCAATTAGATTTGGAATGGGAAAGTTGGAACGATTTGATTCGTTCAACTGCTCCAAATTTAGATCTTAAAATGCTGATAGATAAATCTGAGGACGTCAATATTGATGATCAATAAAGTAATTATAAAATAAAGGAACTAATTATTTTTGTGCATTTTTGTGGAAAATAGGCCTTAACATTCACAAGCAACAAGAATAAAAAGAAAATATTTATCTTGAGAAAAAACATTTATTGTACTACACTTGCATTTTTTTTCTTGTGAGAGCATTATTTTATTTCTCTTGGAAAATTACTACAATCAAGTGTGTAATTTATAATTTTTAAAAACTATTCTTGAGAAAGAGATACGTGAAGGAAAATATAATCAAAGTTTTCAAAATTGAGGGAGCGTTTGGTTTGAAGGTATCGGAATCAATCCCATAGTTAGTGTTCTGGTAATTAGGAATCGGAATCGAACCTTCAATTGGTGAATTTTGTAAAACCCCACCAAATTGGTGGGTTTTGGCCAAAATCCACCAATAATTCTTGCATCCGAACATCTGCATGGATCATCCAAACATCCGAATGGTTTATCCGGACGTGCAGAATCTCATCCGGATATTGTCTATATCAATTCCACATGTTTCAAGCATGCGGACATTCAGATGGTTCATGCAAACGTTTGGATGATTTACGGGTATGATTCCAATTTTCAATAAACCAAACAACAATTATGGTAATGATATCCATTCCAAATACTGAACCAAATACATTGAAATCGGTGAATTCATTCCAAATCCAAGAGGAATGATTCTCATTCCGATTTCAATTTCCTAGTGCGAACCAAACACCTTGAATATAGTTCAAAAAGGGAGATTTGATTATTGTGGTGGTAAGGAGGGTTGTTGTCTCAACCTCTGGAACAAAAAACCTAGTAAAGTTTAGGAGGTGGATGTAGGCACCAAAAAGAGTGACTGAACCACTATAAATACAGAGCTTATATTTTCTTCACCTACTCTTTCAAAATAATTGCCTCTAAATTTTATCTGTGCTTATTTATAATTCATTTGATTCTTCTTAATTGTATCAATAAACCTATTTCATCCTCTTCCTTAAATTGTCTTTTAGGCTAAAAATTAGTATATGAATTGAGGACAGATTTAATCACTTAAGAGTAATAATATGACAACCAATAATGCTATGTTCTTGAAAGCACGATCCATATTTAAACCATCAATATCTAATAGAACTAATTATAATAGTTAGAAGGATAAGATAAAAATCTACCTCCAATCTTTTGATGTTGAATTGTCGTATATTGTCACCAAAGGACCATATGAGGCTAAGACCAAAGGCAATTTCACGGGTGAAATGAGAAATAAACTTAGGGGAGAACTTGAAGAGAATGATAGGAAGAGTTTGACATTTAGTACTAAGACCATGAATGAACTTTATAATGCTTTAGATGCTAGGATAAAGGGTTGTAAATTAGCTCAAGAAATTTGGAGAAACTTAGTGAAATTCATGAAGAATTCGATGATGAAAAAAAAAACTAAAATAATCATTAATTGTCATATAATATGAAAGCTTCCAAATAGAAAATGTTGATCAAATATGTTATAGATTCAATATTATCATCAAAGATTTGGAACTTCTTAGAAAGAAATATCCAATTGGAGAACCTAATAAAAAAAAATTAAATGCTTTAACAAAAGGATGGGAAGCTAAAGTTATGGTATTGAGGAAGCGATTAATTTAAAAGTTTCACCTATTGAATAACTTATTAGCTCTCTAACATCTTATAAATTGAAATTGAAATCCAAGATACAAATTAAAGAGGATTCACAAGCCAAGAAGAGCATTGCATTAAAAGCATCACAAGAAGATGAAAATAATTTGATTGATGAAGGTGAAGGAGAAAATGATAATAATGGTATAGCATTGCTTACTCAAAGAATAAGGAGATTCTTGCAAAATAACAAATACAAATTTAGAAGAGGTGAAAATTCCGAAGGCAAAAACAACGGAGAAAGTTTCAAGAATAGAAACGACATATGTTTTTAAATTTGGCCAACTTGAGCATTTCATGGTTAATTATCTACTAAGGAAGGAAAAAAAAGAAAAATAATTGCAAGAATATATTTCAAAATCCAAAAATCACTTGTGATGAATCCAATTAGGGTGGTGGTATAGAAAAGATGAAACCGCTTACATATACTTCATGGGCATAGATGACGAGGTAAAATTCTCTTATATTCATGTGAAGAAACTAATTGTGAAAATGATGATGATGTTTATTGTCAAAATGATGATGTTGAAGAATTTATTTTGAGTTTGCTTGATGAATTGAAGAAATCATACACTAAATTTTAATAAATTTAAAGTAAATGAGTTATTACGTGAAAATGCTAGATTGGAAAAGCAAAATAAAAAGCTAACATGCAAAAAAGAAAGAATTGGAAAAGACAATTTATCTCTAGCATGTAGAAATGAAGAAATAGAAAGGTTGAACAAATATTAGAAGACAGAATAAAGATCTATGGAAAAATTGAGAATGAACATATTGATATGAGGAAAAGAGTTGATGACTTGAGTACTTGGTTGGAAAGATTTACAAAACCGAAGGATAATTTAGAGAAATTGCTTGGTATCAAACGCCAGCAAGTAATAGAAGTAGGCTTGGATATGGACTATTAGAAAGAACTAATTATTCTAGGAATTATTTTGTTAAAGCTATATCATATAGCACACCTCATATTGTATGCAATTATTGTCATCAATATGACACTTGTCTTGTAATAGTCGTGTGAAAAGAAGCCGTAAATAGAATGAAGCTATATAGGTGCTAAAAAAAGGTCACTAACACTCAAGGACATAAAAAATGTGGATAACAAAAATTACCATTTGATTTGATGTGTAGACTTCTGCTTGAGGATATAATAAAAGGTTTCAAAATAGTTCTTGGATAGTGAATGCTCTAGCCACATTATTGGGAATTTATTCTTGTTCATGTCCTTGAAGTCTAATGATGGATGATGTGTAACATTTGAAGATAGCAAGAAAGCAACAGTAATTGGCATTGAAAATATGGGTAAGAAAGATCAAACTTTAATTGAAGATGTATTATTGATTGATGAGCTAAAACACAATTTTATGAGTGTAAATCTAATTTGTGAAAAAATAAATTGATGTTTTGATTAAATGGGATCATTACTTAATATGGAACTCCAAGGTGATACTATTTTTAGTGATGCGAGACACAATAATATATATAAACAAATGTGATTCTTTGGTTGAACAAAATGACAAGTGATTGATTGTTGCTATTGAAGATTCTTAGCTTCGACATTGGAGATTAGCTCATTTTAATGTAGAATCATTGAATGAACACTCTAGAAAAAAATTAGTTCACCTCAAAAAAAAAAAAAAGATTAGTTAGAGGATTACCAAAAAAATAACATTTAAAAAAGACAAATTTTGTGATGCTTGTCATTGTAGTAAACAAATAGAACTTCTCCATTTAGATCTTTTTGGACTAACTCAAAATGCTAGCTTAGAAGCAATAGATATGCTATCGTTACTATTGATGATTTTTTTAGATTCATTTTGTAATATTTTTTGCATATAAAGATGATGTTTTAAAGAATTTTGTTAATTTATTTTTAAAACTTCAAAATTTGTTTGGATATAAGTGATAATGGAACTGAATTTAAATATAGTGATTTCTTGAATTTTGTAATGAAAAAGGTATTTCTCATTAATTTTTGGTTGCTTTCAAGGAACTGCTATTACCGTGATTAATGAATGTAATTTTCAAAAGTATTTTTGGGCTGAAACAGCACAATATATTACATTACGAATTGAGTGGGTTTAAAACTTTTTTTAAATAAAACTTCTAATGAACAAAAAGCCTATTGTAGGATATTTTAAGGTGTTTGGATGTAAGTTTTTTATACTGAATATTAAAGATCATCTTGATAAGTTTGATAAAGTTAGATGAAGGAATATTTTTTAGATACTCTTCGGAAAAAAGCATGTCGTGTATATAATAGAAGAACACCTGTCATTCATGTTAATTTTGATAAAACTAACACTGACAATCCAAAGAAGATTGTGATGATGAAATAGATCTGTAAGATGGCTTTGAGAAGATCAATATCTATATCATAGTCTCATAGATGAATCACAAAGTAGAACAAAAGTAGGAAATCAGAGTAAAGTTGAAGGGACTATCAAAGATCTATCAAGGAATCGGAAGTTCACTGAAAACCATCTAAAAGATTTGAAATAGGGAAATTCAACCGAAAGGATAAGAACTCATTTCTCAATTAGACAAATAGCTCTCTCATATTGAGCCCAAGAATGTGAAAATATCTCTAAATGATGATTTTTGGATGGTTGCTATGCAAGAAAATCAAGTCAATTTGAACGGAATAAAGTATAGACTCTGTATGGATAGACCTTTAAATCATTCTATTATTGGCACAAAATATGTTTTTTAGAAATTAACTAAATGAAAATGTAGAACTGGTTAGAAATAAGACCATATTAGCTGCTTAAGGTCATAGACAAGCAGAAGGCATTCAGTATGATGAGACTTATGCTTCGATAGCTAGATTAGAATCTAATTGTATGTCGCTTGCTTTTGCATGCTTTAAAAGTAACAAACTCTTTCAAATGGACATCAAAAGTGCATTTTTAAATGGCTTTATTGAAGAAGTTTATGTTGATCAATCTCCTTATTTTGAATACGAAAAACGTTTTGATTGTATCTACAAATTATCTAATTGTTGTATGGTTTAAAACAAGCCCTTAAGTCATGGTATGAAAAATTGAGTGAATTCTCATGGTATGAAAAATTGAGTGAATTCTGAGTTCAAAAATTTTTTTCTATAGGATCTATTGATACCACACTATTTACTAAAGGAAATGAGAGATCAAACTTTCCTCATGGTACAAATATATGTAGGTGATATTATTTTTGGTTCTATTAATAAGGAATTGTGTGCATGATAAATTTGAAATGAGGATGATAGATGAGCTCAATTTCTTTCTAGGATTTCAAATCAAACAAATAAAAAGAGAAGATTCATCAATCAAGAAAATATAGAAATGAGCTTCTCAAAAGATCTGGAACGGAGGAGTCAAAGCAAGTTGGAACACCAGAGCACATCTACAAGAATCAAATAACAAAATCAATAAAAAGGTGTATTGAGGTATGATTGGTATTTTATTTTATTTGACCACTAGTAGACTAGATATTATCTTTGCGATTCGTTTTTGTACGAGATTTCAGTCTTGCCCTAAAGACTTATCTGATTATGATTAAGAGAATTTTTAGATGTCTTAAAGGCACCATAGGTTATGATTTGTGGTATTGAAAATCAAACTCTTTTGAACTAGTAGGTTATTCATATGTGAATTCTACTGGATGTAAATTGATAGGAAAAGTACTAGTGGAATTTGTTAATTTCTTGATTCATCCTTAATTTCTTAATTTAGTTAAAAAAATCGTCCGTTCTTTTATTTATGGCAGAAGCTGAATACGTTGTTGCTGGTATTTATAATATACAAATCCAGTGGAGGAAACAAACTTTATTAAATCTTAGTTTAACCTTTAATTGTAAGCCAACAAAAGTGATAATTCTAGTACCATTAACTTTCAAAGAATCCTATGCAACATTCTAGCACTAAACATATTGATTAACTTGCTAACATTTATACTAAAGTTTTGTTTGTCGATCGATTTGAGGGGTCAGGTACTAAAGTTGGAATTATTTAAAAAAAATGTTAGATATTGATATTTTGTTGAGTTCGGATGAACTTAGAATGGATGCTTAATTATGACTCATCATTCGAACGAACCACTGGATCGCTCGAATAAACGCGTCCAGTGGCTAAAATTCTTATATCGTGCACGTTCATTCAAACAACACATCAAGTATTATTCAACAGTAGAACTAGTTTCTTACTCTTGATTCTAGATTTATTATTACGTTAATTAGATTTACTTCTCCTGTGGTTTAACTAAATTATAGATCAGCCTCCCAGATTTGGCTAAATTGTATTAACCTCCCTTGCTAGTAACATCATCCAATCCCATACGGTAGAATTGCAAAAATTGATAAACCTACCTTCCACCTAAAAGCATGAAAAGGAAAAAGTATTAGAATTGGAAGATATTTTTGAATGAGAAATAAATGAAACTAAAGTAACTAAAATAACAAAAACCAGATGACAGTTCAAGAAGAATAAGTAATTTAAAAAAAAAAAGTGATAATTTCACATACTTCTCTCAAAGTTTGTCATAATTAAACTTTCAGATTTTAAAAATTATACTTATACCCTATGTTTATATTTTTTATAACAAGAACACCCATTTTGATAATGTAACATAAAAAAACTAACCAAACACTCCAAAATATCTTTAATTGCTTTTAAAAAAGAACAATAAACCTTAAAAATTTAATTAATTTGTCATCAAATATCTCGAAATAACTCGTATTCTTATACCAAATTTTCAATTTTCATCAGATTCTGTTATCTAAAACTTGGTTATCTAAATAAATTACTTTTTTAATCAAGATCTTACAAACAAATATTTTAGTAAAAAAGAGATGAACAATTTAATAAAAAGATATGAGTAAATAACTTGGGAGGCCCAATTAAGGGTATAAAACTTTGATTTTTAGGATATTTTTACTTTTTTACTTATTGTTTGTTATTAAAAGCAATTAAAGATATTTTAAAATGTCTTGTTGATATTTTTGAGATATATTATATTTGGGTTATTTTGCTATAAAAAATATAAACACAAGGAACTGAAGGGAAGTTCCTGCAATTATGACAAGCTTGAAGGAGGTATGTGAAATTATCTCTAAAAAATTATGAAGAAATTTGTACCAGTAAAAATAAAAATAAAAACAAGCAATTGCGGGATTCTAAAAAGAAATATATATGAAAGGCGGTATAAAATTCCTGTGAGCTTTGAGCCCTTCCAACCGTCTTCTTCCCTTTTTCTAATGCTTAGTTTGGGAGATGAGATGGAAAAAGAATAAAAAAGAAAGAGAAAAGAAAAGAAAGAAGGAAATGAACTTTTTTTCTCCTTTTCTTTTATTTCCTCTCAATTTTGAGAGGAAAAATTTTTGAAAGAAGAAGAAAAGATTTCCTTCTATTTCCCTTTTTTTTCTTCCTTTATTTTAGCTCCCAAATAAAGAAAAGTAATTAAAATCTTTTCATTTTCTTTTTCCCCCGTTCCCCCAAACAAAAGTCTTTTCTTTTCTTTCCTTTTCTCTCCCTTTCTTTCCTCCGAAACTAGGCATAAGAGTAAACAACAGAAGAGAAGCACACGCACTTCTTTCTTGCATCTTCCCCATATCCATCTCCGACTTCTTCCCCATATCCATCTCCGATCAATTATCAGGTACAACTCCACTCCATCCGCTAACCATTTACCATCTTTTTTTCTTCATTTATTTTTTTTATTTTAATTAATTATTATAGCCCAAAAAAAAAAAAAAAAAAAAAAGGTCAGATCGGTGGCTATTATTTTGACGCTCTGCCTTTGCCTCAGCTGGGTTGCTTCAATTTCTGAAGCAATTTCTTCAGATATTGACGGGTTTTAAAATGATAATAGTAATTAATATATTATTTAATCGCCCCCAATGGATTACGTGAATTCCTTCAGAAATTGAAATTGAAAAAACT
Source organism: Mitragyna speciosa (assembly GCA_024721245.1). Taxonomy (NCBI): domain Eukaryota; kingdom Viridiplantae; phylum Streptophyta; class Magnoliopsida; order Gentianales; family Rubiaceae; genus Mitragyna; species Mitragyna speciosa. The sequence goes on from CM045568.1 coordinate 12,460,738, forward strand.
GATACTTCACTGGTATTGTTAATTTGATCTTATTGAGTGGTTGTAATATGGAAAAATGCGATTAATGTGAGATATAATTTATAGGGCTTCTTTTTATTACCACACGAGGTGTGATTAAGTGGGATTCTTGAGCTTCAGCTCTGCTTCTCTTTCTGTTCATAAAGATCAAGTGTTTTCTTTTATTTTTTTCACTTTATTTTAGCTTCACCTCAAAGTCTTTGAGTCTCATCAGTCTGTGTCTTTATGACCGTGCTTTGGAGCTCTTAAAAGCATGTTATCGAGGAGAAATTATTCCCTCAGATTCCTTTGTGACATTTAACTTTTTCACGTGTTTAAAAGTTTTCTATGTTTTCTATAATTTTACTAGGTGGAGGCAAGAAAAATGGAGAACGGAGATTACAAAGACGTCCCAGAAAATGCAAACGAACGTATGCAACTAAATCATTACTCTATATTTACTTTTTTTCTTATTATTATCAGCATCATTAATTTATTTTTTTAACGACTCAATAAATATTTCCTTTAATTTTTGGGATTTCAGATTGTCCAGGAACGCAGTCGGAGTCAGCCGGCAAGTCTGATGAATGTAAAGGATGCCCTAATCAAGAAGCATGTGCTACTGCTCCTAAAGGCCCCGACCCAGGTGTTTTTAAAATAAATTAAATTTCAATTTTTTTTTAATTTTGGTATTTTTGCTCTTGTTAGGGGGTGGGAGGAGGAGTGGGGGCATTGCGTTTATGTTTAATTAAGTTAAGTTGTTGTTATTCATTTTGGAATGGTTCAATGGAGGGGAGGCATAAAAATGGAAAATTGCTAATGATTTTTGATGTCCATTTAAAGTTCTCAACTTGCTGAATATGGAAGGAAGAGAAGTTAAAGATAATGTCAAATTGGAAAGTAAATTGCATGTTGGAATTAATGGATTACAAGGAATTGGTGGCCAAAAGGCTGAATTTCGAATTTAGAATATCTTGAATAGTTTATCCGACTGGTTGTTTAAGTTTTATTATATATGTATGTGTTGCGTGGAGTTTTGCAAAATGGTTACGAATGTTTCTTATAATGATGCTGCAATGGTATCACAGGTGCTTGGTTTGACATTCTCAGATAAGCCACGCATCCTCAAAGTTATTCAAAATTGCATTCCTAGATTAAGATGTAACTGTTTGGAGTAAAATGCTGTTAGGTTACTTTATTAACTTGGATTTCTCAAATACTATTGGTTGACCTGACGAAGCCTAATCCAAACTGCTTGTTGTTATCTGCATGATCTTTAGTTTGCTTTGTTGTGGAAGTAAGATAGAAGAATTTAGTAAAGCAGTGCTTGTTCTGATTGGTTCTACTTAATTGGTTAGGTTTCTTGGGGTTTCTTAGTACTAGAAGATCTTTCTCTACTAGATGATTGTATACTCTCTTCATTGATCTTTATGCTTAGTGTTCTTTTTCTGCACCATTCTGTGAAAAAATTGGGGTTAGGGTGTAGCAATGCTGAATTGCATGGCATGAAACAGGGACATGACGATTGAAATTTCAGTCAAACGACCTTTGTTAACACGCTTAATTTTCGATTGTGGTAATGAAGTGCTTGGGGGGTTCATGACTTGATATAAAGTTTTGAGCTTCCAAGCCAATTTAGGCTTGGTGGTGCTGTGCTTGCAGTCAGTATAGGTTTCAATACCAACAAGCCAATGTCTTGACATGTCTTCTACTGGCTGTGTTTACTGACAAGTTAATGAAAATTAAGGTTTTCTCTTTCGATGGCTTTTTCTTTTTCTTTTTTTTTTTTTGTTTTTTTGTTTTGGGGGGGTGGGGGGGAAGAGATGGGGTGGGTCTTTTTATAATCTATAACCATCAAGCTCTTATCTGGAAGTAAATTGGCATGTATCAAATTTTTTATCTGATACAAATGTTACGAAAAACCGATGCTCCTACTGCGTATCTGCTACTACTAAATTGGAGTTCTTAAAATAAAAATCGACTTGCTTAAAATATGCTACTAGGAAATGTAGATCCATATTTTAACTGGTTTTTAATTTCATTTGAAGTTCGTATGAATCATTTTGCATCTGAGTATGTTGTATCACAGGAAAATTCAATTGAGCTTGCCTTTCCCGGTTGTGTGATGCTGTTGTATAATTTGCTATTAAAGAATCATCTTTCTGTGTGAAGCGAAGAATATTTATTGCTCATAGTTTATTTCATTTTGTCCATTCATTCATATTTTGTTACCACTGTGGAGTTTATGGCTACCATGAAGCACAAGGTACTGGTTTTATTGCTTTGTGTTTAACGTTGAACTTGCTTTGCTTGCAGATTTGGTTACAATTGTAGAGCGAATGGCTACTGTGAAGCACAAGATACTGGTTTTATCGGGCAAGGGTGGGGTGGGCAAGAGTACATTCTCAGCTCAAATTTCTTTTGCACTAGCGGCTATGGATTTCCAAGTGGGTCTGCTTGATGTAGATATTTGTGGACCAAGCATCCCAAAGATGCTGGGCCTGGAAGGACAAGAGATTCACCAAAGTAATCTTGGGTGGTCTCCTGTTTATGTTGAGTCTAACCTTGGGGTCATGTCAATTGGATTCATGCTTCCCAACCCAGATGAGGCGGTCATATGGAGGGGTCCCCGGAAGAATGGCCTCATCAAGCAGTTCTTGAAAGACGTCTACTGGGGGGAGCTTGATTTTCTAGTGGTTGATGCTCCACCTGGAACCTCGGATGAGCATATCTCAATTGTACAATTCCTTCAAGCATCAGGAATAGATGGTGCTATTATAGTCACCACTCCACAACAGATATCCCTGATAGATGTGAGAAAAGAAGTGAGTTTCTGCAAGAAAGTTGGTCTAAACGTACTTGGTGTTGTTGAAAACATGAGTGGTCTGTGCCAATCTCTGTCAGATTTTAAATTCATGAGGACAACAGAAACAGGTGAACTAAAAGATATGACAGAGTGGATCCTATCGTACATGAAGGAGAAAGCCCCAGAAATGCTAGACGTTGTTGCATACAGTGAAGTATTTGACAGTAGTGCTGGGGGTGCTGGTAGAATGTGCAATGATATGGGCGTTCCTTTTCTTGGGAAGGTTCCACTGGATCCTCAGCTGTGCAAAGCAGCTGAAGAAGGAAGATCATGCTTTGCTGATACTAAATGTCGTGTGAGTGCCCATGCACTTAAAATAATAATCGATAAACTGTTGGCGCAGCAAATGATTTCAAGAATGGAGGATGGCGCCTAGAAATGCTAGACGTTGTTGCACACAGTGAAGTATTTGATGGTAGTGCTGGAGGTGCTGGTAGAATGTGCAGTGATCTGGGCATTTGCATACAGTGAAGTATTTGATAGTAGTGCTGGAGGTGCTGGTAGACTGTGCAGTGATCTGGGCTTTCTTTTTCTTGGAAATGTTCCGCTGGGATCCTCAGCTGTGCAAAGCAGCTGAAGAAGGAAAATCATACTTTGCTGATAATAAATGTCATGTGAGTGTTCCTGCATGTAAAATAATTATAGATAAACTGTTGACACAGCAAATGAGTTCAAGAATGGAGGATGGCGCCTAGATGCTGTCCTTTTCTTTTTCTTTAGTTTACTTGGCTTCAAACTGAGCAGTCTTTTGTGGCGAAGCTTTCTATATTTGTTTTATTTTGCGATAAGATGTTAGGTGCTGTATAATTTAACAGTATTTTTGTAATTGAGGTTGTTTCATTATATTCTAATTTATTGTTGATCTTGAGATGAGCAATTATTGAAGTTGTTGTTTAAGTTGATTAGAAACAAATGAAACCCGTCAGTTTATGCTATATTTGTATTTGAATAAACTGCTTGCTGTTGCACTGCAGCTCTGTTGGAAGCTCATATGTTTCCAAGTTTATTCTTGATTTTCTTTTCTTTTTGTGTTTCTTTATTACGTATAAATTCATTCCGATTGACTTGGTTTATGGATTATTTTCTGCTTTGGTCTCTGTGAGAGAAGTCAGAAGTGTGCTAGATTGCATTTTTTTTTTTTTTTTGGAACTACTGAGTTACTATATCAAGGCAGTTTTTAGCAATTCTATATTCAAGGTTCGACTGGAGTGATATGTACCTGAGACTTTAGCTTACTGCATTCCCTTTTTCCTTGCTTCAAAAGAAGAAAGGAAGGAGGAAACAAGAGAATCTGTACTCCTAGCATTTATTACGGTAGCTTGGAGCCATGGAGATGCAAGTTTAAGTTTAGGTCTGATATAACAAGATTGCCATAGATATGCATGGTTTAGGTCTGATATAACAAGATTCTCACTTACTATGAAGTTAATGAAAGATCAATTCGTTGGCATTTCATGTAAACAATGATAACATTTGTAATTGATTAATTAAAATTGCAATAACGTATTGGTATCTATCTTCTATGTAAAATGGTAGAGGAAAAATGTACAGATTGGGTGGGGGTGGTTGTCTTCAATTTAACTCCTTCACAAGTTGAGGACAGAATCAAAAAAATTCCAACCAACAATGTGGATGGTTGGTGATCTGATGGCTAGCGTAGAATGGAAATGCTTAAGCCCCAGATATAATGGCTAAACATGAATCCAGCAAAAAAATTCTGCCGTCTGACTGGGATAGGGCAGCAGACATGCTCGTGCCCTGCGCCACCCAGAAAAGGGTAGAGGAGACTGGCCTTTTCATTTTCATTTTCAGAAATTGATTCGTGCAAAAAAAAACAAAAATCTCACTGCAGAGGTTGTTGCTCTTGTTGAAATAATAGAAGGAGTTTGGAAGAAAAATAGTGTATATTGATCAAATTGTAGCTTATTTACAATGGTACAAGAAGTCTATTTATAGGCTTGTATATGACTAGTATATACAATGAACCTAGACACAATGAATCTAGACTAAATCAACCTAGACATAAGATACAATGAATATAGACATATTATCTACAATAATAAAGGAAAGATAGATATTCTAATCAATTCCAAATTACATCCAATCAATCACACATCCTAATCAAATATCAATCATATTCTTAATTATAAGATCTTTAACAAAATAGGAAACTTAGCATAAATCTATCCATTATACACCTTTTCTACACTCCCCCTCAAGCTGGTGAATAGGTGTTCTCCATTTCCAACTTGGATATACTGTTCTGAAACGCTGAGCTGCTTAATCCTTTGGTAAGTACATCAGCAAGTTGACCATGTGTAGACACACAAGGCATACAAATCAATCCATTCTCTAGCTTTTACTTAATAAAATGTCTATCAATCTCAATGTGCTTTGTTTGGTCATGTTGAACAGGATTATGAGCTATGCTTATTGCAGACTTGTTGTCACAATAGAGTCATATTGGGCCATCCCACTTAATCTTCAAATCTTCGAGAATGATCTTTAACCAAAGCAGTTCACATACACCTTGAGCCAAAGCCCTGAATTCAGCTTCAGTACTAGACCTAGCCACCACGTTCTGTTTTTTACTCCTCCATGTAACAAGATTTCCACCAAGAAAAGTACAATACCCCGTGATTGATCTTCTATCCACAATTGAACCAGCATAATCTGCATTAGTGTATGTCTCTAGAATTAAGCCTCCATTCCTTTTATACAAGATACTTCCCCTGGTGTTCCTTTAAGGTACTCTAATACCTGATAAGCTGCTTGCAAGTGAACTTCTTTTGTGTTGTGCATGAATTGACTAATCACACTTACTGCATATGCTGTATTTGGTCGTGTGTGTGACAAATAAATAAGTTTCCCAACTAGGCGCTGATACATTTCTTTGTTCACCATGACATCCTCTTTTGCTCTTTCAAGTTTGAGGTTCGGATTTATAGGTGTGCTAGCTGTTTTACCTGTTTCTTTGAGGAGATCCATGACATGCTTCTGTTGGGAGATAAAAATGCCTTATTTTGGATGAGCAACTTCAATTCCAAGAAAATATTTCACCTGTCCTAATGCTTTGATTTCGAACTCCTTAGCTAAGCATTGATTCAACAACTGTCTCTCCTTAACATCATTCCCAGTTATTATTATGTCATCAATATACACTAAGAGAGCTGTAACTCCCCCTAAATGAGAGTGCTTAACAAACAAAGTGTGGTCCCCCTAGCTTTGTTTATAACCCATAGTCATTATAGTTCTAGCAAATCTCCCAAACTAAGCTCGTGGTGACTGCTTAAGACCATACAAGGCCTTTTTCAATTTGCATACAGTATCAGCCTCTAAATTCTTTCCGTAACTTGGTAAAATCTCCATAAAGACTTCTTCCTTTAAATATCCATGTAGAAATGCATTCTTGACATCAAATTGTTATAAGTCCCATCCATAGTTAGTTGCCAATAATAATAAAACTCTGATTGTGTTCATGTTTGTAGCAGGAGCACATGTCTCAAGGTAATCAATTCCATAGATTTGAGTATATCTTTTTGCAAACAACCATGTCTTGTATCTCTCTATCGACCCATCTGCCTTATACTTCACAATATATCCCCACTTACATTCTACTGGTTTCTTTCTGACTAGCAATTTCACCAATTCCCAAGTTTTATTCTTCTCCAATGCCTCCACCTCTATATTCATAGCTTGTTTCTATTTTTCATCGAATAAAGCCTCGGATAAGGTTGTAGAAATGGTGATGGTATTTAGACTCATAAGGAAGGCTTTGTAGATTGGTGAAAATTTTTAGAATGACAAAAAATGGGCCATAGTGTATAATGGTCATTTTGTACATTATCTTATTCCTTTCCTGAGAGTAATTGAAAGGTCCTGGTCATCCCTATCTATTTGAACATAAATTTTGTCTTGCAATGAGGGGTTAGAAATTGTTACCTCATTCAAAGAATCTAGATTGGACTCTTGAACCTGCATAGGATTAGGAGTGATCATCTTCTTCCTTGTAAAAATCTTACCTTTGTTGAATCTCACATTACCAACGGTAGAATCAAGGTGGTTCTTTGGTGTTTGATGAATAAGTTTAGGCAATATTTCGGGCATGGATAGTATTTTAGGTGCATTTTCATGTTCGTGTAGTGCTTCAGGAATGGGCAATGTTTTAGGCACAGGTTCAGGGCCTAAATCTAAACCAGAGCTAGAACTAGGTGAATTTTTGGGTACACAAACTGGTGTGGGATTAGACACAGGAAAGGATGACAAATCAAGTCAAAAACTTTCCTCACCTTCCCTAGTTGAATGCTCCCCTTGAGGATAAGAATTAGAGAAATAAGACTCATTTTCATTGAATGTAACATCCTTCGAGACATAGAATTTCTTCGAGGGAGGATGATAACATTTGTATCCTTTCTGAGTTGGAAAATAACCCACAAGCACACACTTGTGCCCTTGGATCTAATTTTTCCCTATTTTGACTATGAACATGAACAAATGACACACATCCAAAGATTCTAGGGACCAAATTATTGGTGGTTTTGAGGTTTGAGTAGAGTGTTGACAAGGATCCATAGGACTCTTGAAATCTAAGACTTTATACATGAATTATTCCTTTTTTTTTGAAAAAATGGGCTAAGTGTTTGATTAAACTAGTCCTTGCCATTATCTGACCTAAATCTTTTGATGTTGACCCCAAATTGATTTTTAATCATAGCAGAGAAATTTGGGAGTACAAAACTAACATCAAATTTATGTTTAGGCAAAAAAATCCAAGTAACACAGGTATAATCATCAATAAAGAAAACAAACCACCTTGCCCTGGACACATTAGGAACAGTGGATGGACCCCAAATATCACTATGTATAAGATGGAAGGGAGTAAAACTTCTTTTATTGCTTATCAGAAAAGGAACGCGCTTGTGTTTAGCAAGTTCGCACACCTCACAATTGAAATTTTCAATATCTAAATTTGTAACAAAAAGGGAAAAATCATCTTAACAACTTAAATGATGGATGTCCTAATCAGTAATGGTAAAGTAGAATTTTCTCTTTGTTGGATGAAACAATTGAAATGAAAGAATGGGAAGGTTAACCGTTAGTTATGTACAACTCATTTAGTGCTTTAAGATAGTAGAGGCCAACTTTTTCTCTAGTATGTCCAATCGTCCTTCCCAAACCTTGTCCTGAAATGCACAATAATTATCATGCAATACCACAGTGCAACATAAATCTCGAGTAAGTTTTTTAACTGAGACAAGGTTTGTGGATAATTTGGGAACATGAAGGACGTTTTTTAGGGCCATTGATGGGCTCACTTTAATATTTCCTACACTGCTACAATTGCTAGAGATCCATCGGCTGTGGCTATTTTTCTATTGCTTGAGCATGGTATATAGATTGAAAAATGTTTGGGTGAGTGAGTCATATGATCAGTGGGTTCCGAGTTCATGATCCGAGAGTTATGGAAAGTAAAATTCGAGACATTTAATCCAAATGAAAAAGGTAACTTACTGGAATATGCTGAAGAACAAGTGCCTGATGACTTTTCAAGGTTGTTTATGAGATAGCCCAATCTTTCAATCTCCTCTTAGTTGCGACCACTTGGTTGACTAGAGTTTCCTCCTTCAAGAATGGATGTCTTCTCTATCTTTATGGCTTTTGACATCTTTTGGTGAGATAGAATCACTAGTAGGCAATTAAGGCCTTATGAAATAAAAAATAATAGCAATGAAGGCTAACAGGGAATCTGAAAATATCCAGCAATGAAGGCTATTTAGAGAATTCAAATAGAGTTTAGGCAAAAGCAAGGGCATGTTGAAATGGAGAAAAATAGTGTATATTGATCAAATTGTTGCTTACTTACAATGGTAGAAGAAACCTATTTATAGGCTTGGATATAGCTAGTTTATACAATGAACCTAGATATAATGAATCTAGACTAAATGAATCGAGACATAAGATACAATGAATATATACATATTATATACAATAATAAAGGAAATATAGATATTCTAATCAATTTCAAATCTTATCCAATCAATCACACATCCTAATCAGATATCATTCATATTCTTAATTATAGGATCTTCAACAAATAAGGAAACTTAGCCTAAATATATCCATTATACATCTTTTCCACAGCTCTTTCCACGACCTTGACTGTTCTTCGCTTTTCTTTTTTGTTAGTCATACTTGTCTTCTTTTAATTTTTCCCTTGGTATGCACTTCCCATCTTTTCCATCTTCTAACCAGCATTCATGTCTTCATTGCTATTTTGCAGCTTTTGATATGTGTATTGGTTGGAAGGATTCTTGGTTTCCTTCGTTTTTAGAGGTTTGTGAGTAAGGCCAAATCTTGTGGACTTGGATTTGTACGGGAGATTGGAAGATTCAAGAATTTTTTTATTTCCTATTCTTATGTCAAAATCTTTATGATTTGCTACTTTGTTTAAGATATATGCTTTCATATGCTGTGTGGCAATTTTTATTTTAGCTATCTATAATTTTTATTTTGTCTGCTATGTAGTAAAAAAATAAGATATTTGTACTTCATCTGTTGTGTAGGATGCTGGATATTCTATTTAGATATCTACGATGCTAATTTCATAATGTATAGGAAAAAATCCTATTTGCTATGATGGCACATGCTAACAGTTTTAGTTTCTGCTATCTTTTTTGCACTTTAGGTACTATGTAAGCAGGTCTCCACGCTCCCGTGGTTGCTCTGGTTGGTGGTTCTTGATTAGTTAACCTTCTAATCTTTTATCTATATGTCATAGTTTTGCTGTCATATCTAGATTCGTGCTAGATGTATGTTGGTGCCTGAAGGAGAAGTTGTCTTATTTAGTCTAGGCTGTTGTGGCATGTCTTGGTGGATCAACTTTAAGTGATCTTGCTACTGAGGTATGATTTTGCTTATTGTGTTATTTTTTATGATAATTGTTTCAAACATCTAAGATCTACTTGTGCAAGATCCCTAAAATTTATGTTTTTGAAGGCAGTTTTGGATATCATAATTTTGTTTTTGTTTTATGTTTTTCTAGAATATTCAATTTCAATCAACACTAGTAGTCAATAACATCTTGAACTATAATTTATGTTTTATCATTATCTTTTGAAGTGTTTTGGGATGAGCTGGTGGTAACTAACTTTATTTTCTTGTTTTATGCGCACAACATGGACTTTGCTCTTGTATTTATTCAATTAGTCAATCAATAGTAAAATTCAAGCAATTGTAAATGATTGGACTAGAGGAGACAACAAGAGATGGAAAAAAGAGAAACATGATGAATTCAATAACAAAATGGATTCTAGTACTGTCGCAAGCAATGAAACATTTATTTTGATTTTCCATCTCAATATCAAAGAAATATCGTGTGTTATTTTCTATTTAAAATATTTACTGTTGATAATATAATGTGTTTTTCATAAATTGACAATGTATTTTACTTTTCATAAAATTAAGATCACTTATTCCTTGCTTCATAGAATAACAATAAAATCAAAATATAATCTTTCTTCTATATTTATTTTTTTAACATTCTATTTAAAATTTTAAATAGATTGTCACATTACTTTGGCACCAAGATTTGTAAGAATAACTAAAATAATTGCAGATGCTTTGGGATGGTTCTAAATATCCACGGTTAGTTTCTACAGAGATGGAGGAATTGAAATTGAAGAAGTTTAGATCAATCACACATTGCTACAGAGAGGCAAATAAGGTTGTAGATATGTTAGTTAATATAGGCTATGAGTTTCAATGTAATCAAGTATATTTTCAAGGGAACGAATAGAGGGTCGAGCGATTAGACCTCTATGACTCTATCTCGGAGGTTGGGAGTTCGAATCCCATCAACATCAATTCCCATCCCCGTTGTAATAGTGTAAAATTTATAAAAAAAAGTATATTTTCAATCAGCTAACTTGCCTAAACTTGTTTATGGTTGTTTTAAAATGGATAGAATAGGAATGGCTTCCATAAGAGTGTGTTATTTTTTTCCATGTTATTTTGGAGATAAGGTATATGGGGGCCTTCAGTTTCCTTTAATTAATAAAATTTAGGGTTGACATTCTTCCCCTGTATATGGGGTTTGCCATTAAAAAAATAAACCGGTAAAAAATGGTTACAAAACCAAGACCAAGACCATTGATTTCAGAACCACAACCAGAAACCATTTTACAAGTTGTGAATTTGATTCTATCTTTTCAAGGATTGATTTCAGAACGGCAACCAGTAACCATCTTATAAGGTGCGAATTTAGTTTTGCTTTTTTAAGGAACCAAAACTGCCAGTTATTTTAGAGCTGTGGCTATGCCTAACCCAAACTAATAGTGATACTGTTCCATGTCACATCCCCAATTCCCAATCTTATCAAAATTCAATTCCTAAATTCATAGGAATCGAATTATTGAAACCGAATCCAACCTAAAAACCCAATAAAAAGAGAAAAAGAAGAAAAAGGCTTAATATGAAAATGCCCCCTTGTAATGTTAAGTAAATAGCAAATTATCCCATGCATTTAAAAAACATACAAATTACCTCCTAATTTAGTAACAAGTTACCTTTCATGTACACTTCACCCTTATGAAGACAAATTTACCCTCATAATTTTTTAATATTGCTGTTTTTGTTAATTTGTTATATGGAAACAAAATAAGGTTATTATTCTAGGTTAATATTGTTGTTGTACTCTTATGTAAAAAATCAAAATCATGACTCCAAGATTATAAAAATTTTCATCACAAACTATTCATATTATTTGTAATCAAGATGGAGAAAAATATGAAAAAAGACATGAATTATTTTTTTTTCTTTGTCATGATGTATAACGAATAGCTTGCAAAGTGAAGATAAATTTGAATGGTCAAATATATTCAAAATAAAGCATTAAGAAATGTTAGTAATGTCATTTCTATTAGTGACAAGAATAAAAAATATACCAATTAAAATCTTGTGTTTTTAACTAAAACAATGCAAGACCAACTTCATCCAGTAACAAAAGTAGCACAACTATTTTTTTTTTTTCAGTTCATATATCTGAGACTTCTCTCTCCATTATCATTTTGTTCTACCTGCTCATAAATGGTTAAAAATTTTAGATTTTAGCTAAAAAAAAATGTCAAAGCATTGTGTATAGAATGACACAACTGTCTTTTATCAATTTAAGGGGGTCATTTGTGTATTTGCAAAATAGAAGGGACAATTTGATATTGATGCAGTATTATATGGGACATTTTATGATTTAGCCATAGAAAAGCACAATCCTTAGCTTCCCCTCCAAACCCCAAACCAATTGTTGGGGGAATCCCTAGCATTAATTTTCAGCTTATGTAACTTATCAAATGCCAAAAGTGAAAATTTCTAGAGAACAATTTTTTACCCAACGACGTCAATGAGGGAAAAATTTCTCAAAGTAGGCTACTTTTAGGATTCATTCTGCACATGTGGGTGTTTTGTGCGGCATTTCCGGATGAAGGATTATCACATTCCATGAATGTGACATTGTCAATTTTTTTTTTAGATTGTGATGTCGCAACATTTGCAGTTTGTCAGGAACAACGCATTTCTGGAATGCGATGTCCTGGTCGCATTAAGCTTGATCGTTCCTATTGCTATTTGTTGTTGTGTTTTTCACATTTAGGTTAGTTTCTCCTCTTGCTTTATTTTTTTATATTACTGTATTTATTAATTTATGTTGCAGTTTTTGTCATAATTATGATGCTGGTCTTTGTTTTAATTTTACATGATTGATTGTTGCCTTTGTTTTTTTTCATTTTTGTTCAAAGGCTACTTGTTTTTAATATATTGCTGTTAGTTTGATTTTGTTTGACATAATATATTGTTGTTTTTATTGTAATTAGCGCAATGTTTGTTTATTATTATTATTATTATTGTAATATATTGCTTTTATATTTTTGTTTTGATGTAATATATGGATGTTTTTAATTTCTTGTAATATGTTGTTGTTTGTTTTATTATTTTGATGGAACATGTTGCTGTTTTTTATACTATTTTGTCGAACCAGTTGGATATTTTTTTTGTTTTGTATTTGGATGAGTATGTAAAGTAGATAATTATTGAAAGTATTCTCAAACTGGGAATAATTACAAAAATAAGTACAAAAAAAATGTAAAGAGGACAAGTAGGGAAATAATTTAAAAGTAGGAATTAAGGAAGTAATTAAAAGTTACATATTATATTGTAATTAACTGTTCATGGAAAATAAGTATGAAAAAAATGTTAAATAGATAATTAGAGAAACAATTAATAATGTAGGAAAACAATAAGGTGCTAACTAAAATTTACAGATTACGTTGAAATGATTATTTGTGGGTTTAAAAGTATGCAATTTAGATAATTATATAAGTAATTAAGAAATAGAAAAAACAATTAGAAACAACCACAAAAAAATATAATTACATCCAATATAAATTTTATTAAGTTGTAGTGATTATTTTTTTGTAAAAAAATGTAATTTATATAATTATGAAAATAATTAGAAAAAGGAAAATAGGTACGTAAAAGAATAATATAATTTACGAAAACAGGAAAAAATAAGAAAATAATTAGTAATTAGAAATAATTAGAAAAATAAATGATAATTTTTGCAAAAATAATTGTATTATGTTAAATTGATTATTTCCTTGTTCAAAAAATATGTAATTCATATAATTAGGGATATAATTAAAAAAGTTATAAAAGATTGCATACTACAATTAATAAAAATAATTATTTCTTATATAGTTAAACACCCTAAACCCAAAACTAAAAGCCTTAAACCACCGTGAACCCTAAACCCAAAAACCTCAAACCTAAACTCAAAACCCAAAAAATATAAATCCTAAACCAAAGAAATAAAACAGAAAGAAAATGGGTGGAAAAAAATGGTACGCTTACATCGCATTTAACCATTGTGATGTTTAATAACACCACGTCCCCAAATTAGAGGTGTGCGAGTTGATCCGGTGACCTGAAAATCCAGACTCGATCCAAAAAGTGCAGATATTTGACCCGTCGGGTTTTATCAGATACGGATCATATGCGGGTTACTTTATTAAGTGGATCGAATATAGATCGAGATTTAAAAAATCCGAAGAGTATCTAACCCGATTCACATATAGGGGTAATGATGTAATTTTATGAGATTTCCTAATTTAGGTCACCTTCCCCAATTCATTAATATTAATATCAATATCTTTTATTTTTATTATGTAAAAATCCCAGGCAGTAAAGAACATGATATTATCAACATTGAAATGTGAAGAATTGAAGATGTGGTGCTATAAACTCTAGTTGTGATAGTTGTTTTGTGTGTGTGTGTGTGTTTTTTTTTTCATTCTTTGCCTAAAAAACATAGTTGGTGTTTCTGTTATAAGACTTGTGCATAAGATATTTCTTTATCTCAAACAATTGAAATTTTATTTAGTGCTTAGGATGAATTCGTGATGAATACATGGTTTGTAAGACTTGATTTAATATGTGTTATTTTAAGTTTATATTTATTATAAATGACAATTTAATTATTATTAGATTATTCAAAAATTTGAAACACATTTAATAATACGTGGGTATGAGTCGAATAATGCGAATATCTGACTCGCGGATATCCGATCCGCCATATATCTCCACATATAGACGTGAATCACAATTTTGCATAAAATGCGACGTCAGCATTGAGTGCACATAAGTTGCAAATTATTAAAAAAAAAAAAAAAAGTAAAAGCGCAAGTGTGATAATCACAGTTGCGGGAACCCTACAAAAGCAGAATGATTCCTAAAACAAGCCTACTCTAATAAGAAATTTCTCGACAATGAAGCGGGCTGCGGACGATAGTCTAACTAAGGCGGACGGCGGGAAGAAGCCTGTCTTCCTCACCAAAGCCCAGCGGGAACAGTTAGCTCTTCAGCGCCGGGAGGAAGAAATTGCCGAACAAAAACGCCGCGCCGAACAACTTCTGCTCCAAACCAACCGCCCTTCCTACGCTGACGCCTCCAAACCCTCATCTGATAGGGATAAAGATAGAGATAGGGACCGCGAGAGGGAGAGGGAAAGAGAGAGAGAAAGAGACCACCGTGAACGGCGAGAGAGAGATCGCGAGCGAGAAAGGGAAAGGGAAAGAGAGCGGGATTACCGCGAATCGGAGCGGCGGAACCGGGAGAGAGAGCGGGAGGAAGATCAAAGAGCTCGGGAGCAGAAGACTCGAGATCGGGAGAGGGAGAAGGAGTTGGAATCGATTAAGGAACAGTATTTGGGGTCAAAGAAGCCAAAGAAACGGGTAATTAAGCCAAGTGAGAAGTTTCGATTTTCGTTTGATTGGGAGAATACAGAGGATACTTCGAGGGATATGAATATACTCTACCAAAACCCTCATGAGGCTAGGTTGCTGTTCGGCCGGGGTTTTCGGGCAGGGATGGATAGGAGGGAGCAGAAGAAGCTTGCTGCCTAAGAATGAGAAGGAGCTGAGGGAAGAAATTAGGAAAAAGGAGGGTGTAGAGGAGACTCCCGGCGAGGCTGCTGCGCAGAAGTTGAAAGAACAGGCTGCTGACTTGTATGATACTTTCGATATGAGGGTGGATAGGCATTGGTCGGAGAAGAAGCTCGAGGAGATGACTGAGAGAGATTGGAGAATTTTTAGGGAAGATTTCAATATTTCCTACAAGGGTTCGAGAATTCCTCGCCCAATGAGGAGCTGGACTGAGAGCAAGCTTAGTGCTGAATTGCTTAGGGCTGTGGAGAGGGCTGGTTATAAATCCCCGTCTCCGATTCAAATGGCCGCTATCCCACTTGGCCTCCAGCAGCGTGATGTTATTGGTATTGCTGAGACTGGTTCGGGTAAGACTGCTGCTTTTGTTCTTCCTATGTTGACTTATATATCTAGGCTTCCTCCTATGAGTGAAGAGAATGAGGCCGAGGGGCCTTATGCAGTTGTTATGGCCCCTACCCGAGAACTTGCACAGCAAATTGAGGATGAAACTGTGAAATTTGCGCACTATTTGGGTATTAAAGTTGTTTCTATTGTTGGGGGTCAGTCCATAGAAGAGCAAGGGTTTAAGGTTAGGCAAGGGTGTGAGGTTGTAATTGCCACTCCCGGGCGTCTTCTGGATTGTTTAGAGAGGCGGTATGTTGTTTTAAACCAATGTAATTATGTTGTTCTTGATGAAGCTGACCGCATGATTGATATGGGTTTTGAACCGCAAGTTGTGGGGGTACTAGAGGCGATGCCATCAAGTAATATGAAGCCAGAGAATGAGGATGAAGAACTAGATGACAAGAGGATCTATAGGACAACATACATGTTTAGCGCTACAATGCCACCTGCTGTTGAGCGTCTCGCTAGGAAGTATTTAAGAAATCCTGTTGTTGTTACTATTGGAACTGCAGGGAAGACAACAGACCTCATCACTCAGAACGTGATGATGGTGAAGGAATCGGAGAAAATGTTCAGATTGCAGAAATTGCTGGATGAGCTCGGAGATAAGACTGCTATAGTATTTGTTAACACAAAGAAAAATGCGGATACAGTTGCTAAAAATTTGGACAAGGCAGGGTATCGTGTTACTACATTGCATGGTGGGAAGTCTCAGGATCAGAGAGAAATCAGCCTTGAAGGTTTTAGGACCAAGAGATACAATGTGTTGGTTGCAACGGATGTAGTAGGACGTGGGATTGATATACCTGATGTAGCCCATGTGCTTAATTATGAGATGCCAGGTAATATTGAAGCCTACACCCACCGTATTGGACGAACAGGTCGTGCTGGGAAGACAGGTGTAGCTACTACTTTTCTAACTCTTAGTGACAGTGACGTCTTCTATGATCTCAAGCAAATGCTCATTCAAAGCAATAGTCCTGTGCCTCCAGAACTTGCTAGGCATGAGGCTTCGAAGTTCAAGCCAGGATCCATTCCTGATAGACCGCCCAGACGGAATGACACAGTGTTTGCTCATTGAATCTGTTGTCCACAAATTGTATTCTACTTTTGTACTTCAGTAGTATGGGCCTGAACAGTTTGGTTGCTTATATGGCAAAGCAAAGATCCTGTCTGGAGCATGTGCATCTAAGTTTGGGGAACCTAGTGTGTTTAAAATGGTAAACTACTTAGCCAATCGTTTTTATTACTCCTTTTCTTTTAGCATTTCTCGTTTATTACTGGCTATTAACTGCTGAGAACAAATTCGTGATTATAGTTCTGAAAAATTTGTAATTGCTCTACATTTACTGGATTCAGAGAACAGTTCTTGATGTTAGTTGTTTGTCTTGTCTGATAGCAACTTTATGTTGTAGTCTGTCCTTACTTTTAAGCAGTTGGAACTGTTTTAACTTTTGCGCTGGATCATGGAACTATTTTAGACAGCAATATATTTTGAGCTATCTAATATTATGGTTGTCATTCATGTCTACATGTTATAAGAATTATCTTTTATTTGTTTCAAGAAGTTTTTAATTGTGGATTATGTAAGTTGAAGAAAAAACTATCATCAGTCAAAATGTGTGGATTGCCTGATCCAGATCCATTGGTTGTGTCATCTTTTGGGTAGTAAATTCTTTTTGCACTAGTCGGTTAGATACTTTGGATGGTAGTAATCTTAAAGCAGTATGGCCTGTTTTATGTCAGCCTTTTTCCAAGTGGGAAACATAAAAATGTACACCTGTAGGGAACAGATTCTGAAGTAGAAAATGATTGTGGGGATAATTTAGGTGCAAACAAGGTAGGGAATTATTATTCTCTCGTCAAAAGCCCATTTTTGGGCTTAATAATACTGGCCAACAGCATTTACCATTTTTCAGGACTCAAATTCATGAACTAATAATACCGAGAACAGGAATCGAGAATTTTCAGCCAATTTGATGAATAGGGTCATATAGAACAAACGAGTAGTAACGGAAAATGTCACGATCAAGAAGAGCAAATGCTTGAAGGCAGCTGAACTTGTTTTGAGCCCTTCAAGTTTTAAGGAATTGGTTTTCATGAGATTTGTGTTGCCTTAGTTGATAGTTTCCTTAAATGTGAAACTAGTCGGATAGCCTCATGAAGGGTGTGAGGACTACCCAGTGTGAGTTAAATTGAGTTAAAAAGATGTTTTATGAAGTCGTATTTGTTTGTTTAACTGAAAATTTTAATTGTTGATTCTAAAAACTTGTGAGTTGATTTCACCAAAGAATTAAAGGAGAAAATAGAGAGACAGAAGGTTAATCAACTAATGCTAAAAGAAGAACTAAAATAGTGGAATTAAACGACTGCACTCAATTCCTAAAATACATTAGTGAACATGATTCGTGTGGAGTGGTTATTTACCAACGAGTTAGAAAACTATGCCCCTTGCCTTGGACTATCTTCAGTGCTAAAGATTCTGCCATGTACTAATTGCGAAGGTACTCCCACTAGACTTACCAAGATTACATCGAGACTCGTAAGACGAATAAAGAATAATAGAAAAAAATTTGTCCAAATTGAGTTTTTGATTGTATATGCGCACTGATAGCATGGGGAGTAAGAAAGACATATATTAGAAACATATGGCGTGCATATTGACACGCAGGAATAGGAGAGAGATACATTAGAAACAGATGGCGAGAAGCAAAGCAAGAGCTGTGAATGATTATGGACAGATGTGCATCATTGTCAAGGAAAGGGTAGTTTTTGGATGGTTGTAGTTGCACCAGAAATACGGACAAATCAGAACAACTACAAACAATTGTTTTTTTTTTTTTTTCGGGGGGGGGGGGGGGGTGTGTGGGGGTGTGTGTGTGTGTTTGGTCCAACCCTGTAATGGATTGACTCTTGTTTCTTGTGAGATTAGACACAATCCGCAAGAACAGGAAATGGAACAATCTACCTGAACATTTGCTGCAACAGGCAAAAAGATAAAGTAATAAATGATAAATATCTCAATCAGCTTCGCTAGATCACTTGTGCAAGAATTCAGCCAGAAGCTATAGTATATTACACATCAGCTGAATAAAACCTAATCCAGATGTTTCTAACCCAGTGATACTTCACAAAAACAGTAACATTTTTTAGAGCGCAGTCTCATTTGTCTTAGAAATGGCACATTAGCCTTTAGTGAAAGTAAAATCATGTTACACGTATAAATAGTTCTCAAGCTACTAGTATTTGATCACCTAATTTGTTGCATTAATGAATCTTAAAAAGTGATTTTCCAAGAAAATATTTCCTGAGGCAGTTTATGTTAGCATGGAAAAACAACTGAACCGAGTTCATTTGGCAGCAAAATTAGCTTCGGAAATTCAAGTTGTAAGATTTGGTTCATGGATTTTCCTCCAAGCATTGTAACTGCTATTCTCAATGATTTAAAGCAATGAAATTCTCCATTTATTTATCCAAAAAAAAAAAGAAAATATTTCCTGAGGATCGTCTATGCAGTTGTTAGACACCCAATCCAATCATAGACTGAGAGTTTTGTTCATGTACTTCGCGGACGGAGCTTTAAGTAGGTGCTAAGTGAATAATGGAATTTTCTATTTCAATAACAACGAACCGAAATACGGTTGTCAAGAGCAGGGGAATAAACAATATAACTCTTCAGCTGTATTCCCATTAAAGAGCAGCTAAACTGGCAAACCTTACCGCCTTACCACCCCAATCTGCCCTTTGAGTCTCTATTTTGAAAAATACTCTGAATTCTCTATTTTGACAAACTAAGGTTTGACAATATGAACCCGTCCATAATTCACTCTGGTGCTATTCTGATCTTTCCAAAATTGCTGGGAACATGTGTTTAGAGCCACTAATCAAAATCATAAGCAAAATGGCATCTTTCAACCATTCATTAATCAGGAATTAGAAGGATGAAACATAGTTTCACTTGGATTTTAGACTCCACGATCATCCCTACAGAACCAAGAAGATCCGGACAAAAAATATCACCCCTGCATAATTTAATGGTATTTTATTTCCTTAAGTTTTAGAATTTCTGATATTCTTATCCTAATCATCTCATAGAAATCATTGTATGAAAATTTTCAAATACTAAAAGAAGACCTTTATGAATTATGTGTGATCCAACGTGCATCCATCTACCTAGAGTAGCGCCCATTTTTTAAAGAAAAATAAAATGGAAAAGAAAAAGAAAGAAGTAATAAAAAATGAAAAAGGGGTGGTTTTTCAAAAAAATGGATTTTTATCTTTTGAAAATAAAGTAAAAGGACCCAAAACGAGACTTTGGAAAAAGGCAACGATTTGAGCCCAAACAGAGTATAAAAGGGGTTTTATATGAAAAGAAATCATCGCTTGGTATTGAATGTAGGTATATCAAGTTGCTAGAAAAAAGTTTAATGAAAAGTCTCAAAAGAAAAAAAATATGAAAAATTCATTTTAGACGGTTCCAGATCTTTGAAAAATAATAAAAAATGAGTTCGGAAGACACAATTGAAAAAAGGGAAGAATTGAACCTAAAGCACACTTTCAACCTACTTGAGGCTAGTTGCGAGGTTTACTCGAAGTTTTCCTGATGTAACTCTAAAATTCATCATATTTTGGATGTCATTACATGAATGCAAAAGCTAAACTTAGAAAGGGTATTAGTAGGGGCAAAATATCCCTCCAAAATTTAATTGGAGTTAATACATTAATTGCGAAACTCAAAAGAAGTCTTTGAAGGGGTCACGAGTTATGCAAGATCAAACTTAAAAAAATGAAAAACATACATACACACATGTATACATATAAATACATACACACATAATGCAATTCTAATTGTCATGATCTAAACATATGGGGATAAAGGATAATAAAAGAGATTACCATGCAAATGAGAAAATAATCTAAGATAGGAAAAATGCTTGAGAATACGATAAATTACGTGCAAATGATGGAACTAGCACTTGAGGGACCTAAGAATCAAACATTAGATTAGCCCGTTTCTACAAGTCCTCACTGGCATTGGACTAGCGAAGAAATAGGGAGACAAATTATAACTAGCGTTGCACTAGTGTGGTGGCATCACATGTATATCATTTATAACAAACAAACAAAATATAAATAAAAGTAAGTAAACACATAAGAGCACATAAAGCACATGGATTACATAGCATATAAGCATGATATCTAAATACAAGATCTTAAGTAAAGTGAGTAAAGTACATAAGTACATAAACACATGGCACACAAGCCCTAACTATTACATTCAGAACTTAACTACAATCTAGGAAAAGGGGAAAATAAGGAAAACAACTTATCGAACCTATCTATTATATTTACCTACCTAAGTATAAGTCGCGCTAAGTAACAAAAACATAAGATAAACATATACTTATCTATTACATTCTTTTGAATAATTGTAAATTTGAAATTGAATAAATAAACATGAACTAAATAAATGCTCAAAATAAATAAAACAAGAAACATATACAAAAACACATAGGAACATAAGGAAAATTGAAGGATAATAGATGTACCTCCTTTTGAAATAGCTCACGAGGGCAAATGTGATGTCCCTATCCAACACTTAGCCATGAACAAGCATGTAAAGGTATCCTATATATAAAAAGTAATTTAAAAGAAAGCACTATGTCCTCAATTAAACATGCAAAAAACCTAAGAATATCCAAGTCCTCAATTAAACATGCAAAAAACCTAAGAATATCCAAAATGACAACTAAAACACATTCTTGAGGAAAATGAAAACAAAAATTAAATAAGGAAAATGATCATAATTAAGAGTTACATAAGCTATCACCTAATTGAGAAATACAAAAAGTTTAAGGAAAGAAATGTAATTTCTAGCACATTTAGGGGCTGCATTGTAATTTTTAGAAAGTTCAAGGTTAAAATGCAATTTCTAGAAAGTTTAGGACTATATTGTAATTTCAAAAAAGTTTGGGGGTCAAAATATTATTCTTAAAAAGTTTAGGATCCAAATGTAATTTCTAAAAAGTTTGGTGATCAAAATGTAATTTTAAGAAAATTTAAGGACCGAATTGCAATTAGTTTGGATCTAATTGAAAAGATAATAAAATTCTAGGGGTTAATCTATAATAATAGGAAACTAAAATGCAAAAATTCCAAATGTCAAGGGCCACAATAATATTAAAAAACTATAGAGACTAAAAAATAAATTTCTATTTTGAAATAATTACAAAACAACGTGGTTTTACTAATTTTTTTAACAGTTGTTTCAACCTCGAGAAATCAAGCTGGCGGCCATGAAAGCGCCAATCGACGACTCATTGGCCAAGTCGGATCAATGCCAAATTCATGACCCCTTAGTTTTTCATGCAAATTCTATTTTTGGCCTTATTTTTGTCAAAAAATGGCAAAAAATAGGCCAAACAAGCCAAGAATGGTTGGATTCTTCTTCCATAACTAATCTCAAAAAATCAATAAAAAAAACCACAAAAAAAGTACATGGGAAGACTCCTAGGAACTAGTAGAGCTTGAATTAGCCAATAAAAACAATATTACAACGTAAAATCGTGAGTTTTTTGTAGACTCATTTTATTATTCGTAGAGGCATTTTATCAAACACATGGTGAACACGTGGAAGGTATGTGTGAATGATCTGTCTATCATTCAAGCCCAAATTTCAGCCAAACCAAATCACAACGATAATTTCATATCACAACAGCAAAAGTAAATGGTAAATATGCCCAAAAAAAGAAAGAAGTCTTTCTCAAACTTCAAGGATGAAAGTGGCAATAATGATGATGATGATTTTTGGTCTTTTGCTTCTCTAGCTTATGGTATGCATTGTAAGGTGCCAATGAATGTTATTTTTTGTGAGTTGCGTTGGTTTTTTAGGGTTACTTGTGTGTATTGTGTAATTTTTTTTTTGGTTGTTTGTTGATTGTGAGTATGTAAGGGTCTTCTTGAGGGTTTGGTGAGGGTTTTACTGTGTTTTGTTGTGTGAATTGTGTACTTCTGGTTTCTGTGCACGTATGTGAACCGTATGTGTACCAATGTTTTGAAACTTGGACTGTTAATCAAATCGGTGAGGTAATCAGGTCGCAGTTCAACTAGTCGTACCAGTTCAATCCCAGTTCAATAATTTTCATTTTTTAAAAATAAAATGATATAAATATTGGACATTTTATGAACAAATATGAGACATTACTTGTTAAAAAGTTAAATATTTCTAAAAAATTTAGATTTTCACAAATAAAATTTTAAATTATGAATTCAAACAAATAAATTCATCTCAATTATACATAAAAATAATAATAATCTTAAATCCTATCTAAAAACATCAACACATCCCGAAATTGAACAAAATTCATTAAAATTGATGAAATTAAACATAATTAATAGAACTCCAAATGTTAAAATCACAAGAAACATAGAGGAACATTAAATGTTATCCAAATTACATGTCCAATTGTTTAAGTACTAATAACACAATGCCAAAATTACAAAATCACCGGCTCAATAATTCAAACCGGTTCACACGGTTCGAACAATTTTTAACAATTTTTTAAGCTAGTCAAACCAATATATGAACTAGACAAGAGCCATGATTGGTTCACGGTTGGCCGGTCTGGTCTGCTTATTAAAACACTAGTGTGTACTGTTTGTGTGTGCAGGATATGTGTGTTGTGTATGCTGATGATCGTGATGGAGCACAAGGAGCTGTCTAGGAGATTTCCAAGATTGATGAGCTTAGCAAGAATCCATTGTGAGGGATTGGAGGTCCAATGACCAAATCAAGGACCAAGAGGTTGAAGCAAGCTCTCCAAGGACTACTATTACAATTACAACAGGATGAAGCTACTTGGGCTAGAACAAGCTTGGAGCATATGCCATCAAAGATTGTTACATTTCTTTGGGTTGGAGAAGAAGATGGGATGTTTCTGGAGCAATCCGCCCTCAGGAGGCCGTGGATACCAGTCGTGGATTAGAGCACACTGGCGCAACATCAGAATGATGCTTCTGATCCTATCCGCACCCAGTATCCGTGCACGAATAGACCTTGCAGATAGGAACAGAAGTTTTGACAGTTTTCAAGATTTGGGTAGCAACCTTTCTATTGCTATCCGCGCTTTGAATCTGCGCACGGTAAGGGGTGTGCAAGTTGACCCGGTGACTCGAAAACTCGGCTGATCTGATCCGGACTTGATCCGAAAAATGCGGGTATCTGACCCGAGGGATTTTAGTAGATATGGATCATATGTGGGTTTCTCTATTAAGCGGTCAGATACGGATAATAATTTTTTAAACTCGGCGGGTACTCGACCCGACTCACATATGGGGTTAATGATATATTTATAAGGTTTCCTAATATTAATATGTGATATTATTATGTAATATTACTATGTGATATAATTATTATTATTATGTAATATGCTATTAGATATTATTATGTGAAATTACTATGTAGTATTTGTTATTTTTTATTGATATTAATATCAATATCTTTTATTCTTATAAGCTTTCCTAATATTAATATGTGATATTATTGTGTAATATTACTATGTGATATTATTATTATTATGTAATATGCTATTAGATATTATTATATGAAGTTACTATGTAGTATTTGTTATTTTTTATTAATATTAATATCAAGTATCTTTTATTCTTATTTTGTAATCCTAGGCAGTAAGGAGTACCGCATTATCAACATTGAAATGTGAAGAATTGAATATGCGGTACTATAAACTCTAGTTATGATAGTTGTCTTGTGTGTTTTTTTCATTCTTTGCCTCAAAAACATGGTTGGTGTTTATGTTATAAGATTTGTGTGTACAGTGTTTCTCTATCTCAAAAACTTAAAATTTTCTCTTATTGCTTGTGATAAATTCATGGTTTGTAACACTTGATTTAATATATGTTATTTAAGTTTATATTTGTTATAAATGACACTCTAATTATTATTAGATTATCTAGGATTTGAAGCAAATTTAACAATATGCGAGTACGACTCGAAAAAATGCAGATATCTGACCCGTCGGATATCTCCATATGCTGATACGGATACGGATTACAACTTTACTTGGGTCAGGTCAAAAAATACCCCATGTAGGTCGAATATCCGACCCATGCACACCCCTAGCGCGCGGATACCAAGCACGGATAGGAACGGAAAGTTGCACAGAGAGAGCAGAACTTTCTGACTCTATCCGAACCAGTTATCCATGCGCGGATAGCCGACGCAGATATCATCAAATTTGACGTTTTCTATTGTGATTTTATTCAGTTTTTGAGTTGTAACTTCCATATTAATGTGAGGTGCGATAAGTTACAACTAGTGGTAGAGATAGGGTAAGATTTCTCTTTCCAATCTTGTAATTAAGTGACTTAGGCCTATTTAAGGTCTAGTTTTCATTGGTTAACGGAACTATGATTATTGCAGAAAATTAACGTGTTTTTTCTCTCTTGAATGTGATCTCTTAGTTCCTGGGAAAAAGAACTACTCTTAATTTTTAACAAGGAAGACTTACTTTCAATCAAGCAACTCGCTTAAGGTTTTCCTTCAATACGTTTGCTTTTCCAAACTTCAGAAAATCGACTAGGAATCTACCCAATCCTATTGGTTAGGAGTCTAGGTCTGCATCTGAAAGAGGAATTCGAATCTCTGGGGTTGAATTTCGAAGCACAACAATTCAATTCGACTTGGAGTCTTTGAACAAGTGGCAAATGAGTCAAGTTTGGTTGGATTGCTCTGACCTAGTTTTCGAGGCGTTCTTAGGTTCACGCAACTGTGTGCGTATCAGATCGTGTGTGGAATGGTATGTGTATTGTGTGTGATGTTGTGTATGTGAGCTATGGGATGAATTGTGTGCTTAGGTGGCCGTTGTTGTGATTTGTGTATTGTCGTGATTTGTGTATCATGAGTGTAACTGGTGAGTTGGGGGCTAGTTGTGTGAGCGATGGAAGTTGCTCCTGTTGTGCAATCAAGGTTGTTTTGGCATGCGTGCATGGATGCTTCCATTTTTCCAAAAAAAATCAAATAAATACCAAAACGATATTTAAAAATTACAAAAATTTTATAGAAAATCTACAAATATATAAGATGCATATATACATACATAAATACATACATATATATATATATAAAACTTTTTACCTATTTTTAATCTTTAAATTTATATTTTACACTTTCAAGAATTTTTCAAATTTTCAATGGTTTTTAGAAGTCATTTACTGTTTATTTGGGATTTTGTTATTTTCTTGTTAATAGCGTGCGTTTTTTCAATAAGCCAGTATTGTTAGAATTTTCATGTAATAGATAATGGCTAAAATGGTCAAATTATCTAATAAAAACATCCCAATTAACACATTAAAAGATAACATTAATTTCAAATGTTACCAGTCTTAAAATAATAACCTTCAACTTTTCATTACAAATCAAAGCTTCTATCTAACATACTAGAGTTCCAAAACATATCCTAACTTAACATATGATAACTTAAACAAAATAAAACTCTACTCCTACCTGTAGCCTTACTTCATATCTTCAAGGCAATTGGCTCCAAGAGTTATTCCAGTCATCCTCTAAGAACTCATCTTTCACTACGTACAAACACGGGATGAGTGAAAAATTCACCCAGTAAATAGCACATGTATCACTTTATTGACTTGAGCATATTACATATAAATACATGATATAGTTCAAATAATTATCTTTTAAATTATAATTCATATAAATGCATATGCTCAATCAAAACATTTCAAATATTAAATCATATATCATAGACACATATGAAAGAGCTCAAGAAATAAAGCATAGTTGATCTTGGATATCCAGTTGTTAGCATTTATTGGTTAACATGGTCTAAAACCAACTTTCAACCAATTGGTATGGCTCATAGCTAACTATCAACCGGTTAATGGATTTCAAATAATCATTCACTTCCTTCTATTTTAAGGAACTAGTCTCGTCAAATGTAACCTTACACAAGAGCTCAATCAAACAAATCATTCGTACATTCATATTTGATCACATTTTTCACATTCATATCAAATCATTAACAGATTCGTATTCATGCCATATCAACATATATACAATAGTGTCCAAAACATAAATTTTATCAAATACATTTTCATAAATTATAAAGGATAAATGTACCACTTATCTTGGTCCAAGCTAACTCAATTAATCCAAAAAGGAAGAATCATCGTCTTTGCCTAAAAACACACAATTAAACTCTCAATTCTAGGTCTATGCCATTAATAAATCTAATAAACGTGTAATACTAGACTTTATACATAAAACGGAACGAAAAGAATTGGAAAAGGGCAAACTAGTGCCAGCTGTGGCTCGTACTAGAGAACAGCCATTTGGCCATGGCCAACCACGACACAGTGCTAGAATGCTAGTTCTCACAAGCCTACAACACAAATTTTAAATATCCAACCATCCAAAGTTTGCCAATCACAATCTAAACACCTAATCCTGTTCAAACATAGCAAAATAGACTGAAAAACCACAAATTATACTCAAATATACATCATAGATCATCATCCAACCATTACTGTCAAACACCCATGAATTATCACACCAATTAAAAAACCCCTTAATCACTCTTAAACGTAATCACTCTCATAAGCACAATACCAAGCCATTAAAACATCATCCATCTTATTCTATCACTAATCACACTATAATAGCTCATAACACTATCATCTAAGCAAAACCCATATAATTTAGAATGTAAATTTAAGAAGTTACCTTGAATGTTAGAAAATTGGGTTGAGCTTCAAGTTTTCCCTTCTTCGAGTAAGTGAAAAAGAGGGAGAAGAAGGAAAAGGAGAGAGAGAGAGAGAGAGAGAGAGAGAGAGAGAGATATATATATATATATATAGATAGATAGATAGATAGATAGATAGAGAGAGATAGAGAGAGAGAGAGAGAGATTGAGATGAAAAGAGGGAAAGAAAATGCAAATGGAAGAAAAATAAAAGCCCTAAAAATTTTGTAAAAAATTCACATTTTTTTAATTACAATCAAGTCCCTCATGGTTTTGTAATTTACATCTTTCACCCAAAATGCCAAATTACCAAAATACCTCCTAAGGTCCTAGGTATTTCAAATAGGATGAATAAAGATGCAAAGTTAGACTGCCAAACTTAAAAAGTGAACTGATGATGTCCAAGTTGTTGGACGAATGCATGATCTCAGGATGTTGGGATTAATGAAAATACAAATTTTGGATTACCAAACTCGGAAAAGTAATTTGATGATGTCCAAGCTACTAGACGAATGCATGATACTAGACTACTGGGATTAATGAAAATTCAAAGTCTAGGCTACCAGACTTAAAAAAGTAACTATGGATGTCCAGCCAAGTAACTGATGATATTTAGGCTACTAGACAAATGCAAGATCTCATGCTTTTGGGATTAATAAAAACGTAAAGTATATGCTACCAGACTTGGTAGTTGAAAAGCGAAGACAATCTTACAAAAATTTTATTTATTTATTTATTTTTTTAAATTTTAAGAAAAGAAGAAAGTACAGGAAACAAATGGCTTTTAGGAAAATCAAAAGTGATAGATTATGCAATTTGAGCAATACAAATGAAAGAGTGCTTGATGAAGTTTGGGAAAGAATTTATACATCATATTCCTCATGATTAGCAAATTTTCCTTCAAAATTATTGTAAAGAACGAGGCTGCTTGTGCATAAAATAGGAAGACTTAAAAAATAGATGTTGAATAAAACATCCAAATCATTTCAAAATTAATCTTTTCAAAATTTGTCCTAATACAACATCTAAATTAATTTGAAATCAATCTTTTTAAAATTTACCCCAGAGTAAATTATCATTAGCTAAAAAATATCCAACAATTTTCACCTTTTGATAAGGTATTAATAATAATCACATGATTCCACTTGCAAAAAGATAAAACACCTATGACGAAAGACCATGCCACTACTACGTGATCCCTCAGGCCTTGAAAACCATATAAGCATGAGATTGTTGTCCTGAATGTTTGTTACAACTTCTCACTCTCCATTTTGCAAGCTTCTGGATTCAATGGATTCCAATTTTAGATTGGACCAAACCATCCAAAAGGTTTTCCATTTATTTGCATAGATTTCTTTCCTATAAACTTAGGATTGCCCTTTGAGTTTTATTTGATTTCAATGTAGACAAGCAAACATTTATTGAGAAATCATTTTTGTCAAGCAAAACATGTTTTATTTGAATTCAATGTAGACAAGCAAACATTTCTTGGGAAATCATTTTTGTCAAGGAAAACATTTTCGAGATTAAGAATTGTAATAAAATGAGCCATAATAGATCCATTATCTTCCTCAACGTCAACATGGATCATGAGCATCTCCATCATCACATATAAGGTCAATGCTTCTTGTTTAAGTCTTTGTAACCTTCGATGCAAATCCCGAACATAGTGACTAGGAATAAAGCGTTTCCTCATAATGCTTTTCTTCTCTCTCCATGTACAAACTGGTGGCTTTCCACATATCCTTCGAATTTTTACTAATTGATCCCCTCATATACTTGCATGATTAGTGAATTCCACAGCTGTTAATTGCACTTTTTTCTACTAGAGTAGTTGTGATAGATAAACACGTGCTCCACCTTGCGATCCCACTCCAAATAAGCCTTGGGATCACTCTTGCCTTAGAATGGTAATATCTTCATCATGATGCTTCCAAAGTTACCATCACTGTTGTTGTAAACCCTTCTTCCACTTCTAGAAATTACATCATTCGAATCAGAGTCCTCCTCCATGTTCTCTTCCTTGAATGTAGTGTTTCTTGAAACCCTAACTTGGCCTCGATATCCAGACTCCAAATCATCTGGCCTCACATTTAATAGAACAATTGATCTTGCGTGGACTTCATAAACAATTTAAACTCAAAATCATCACCAGCCTTTCTTTCCTCCATAAGAAATGTAATCCTACAAGAAAAGGGTTAATAGTAAAAAGAAAACCTTACTTGCTTCGTTAGTATTTATACTCACCCTCGTATTTCATTCAATATCTCTGTATGTGTGTGTACATAAACACACACACACACACACATGTACATGTATATGTATATGTATATATATATATATATGTATGTATATGTATACCACACATATAGATTTGTGTGAGTACGTATATGTACACACACACGTGTGCACATACACACATGTGTGTGTACATATACGTACTCACACAAATCTATATGTGTGTGTGTCTATATATATATAATTATTATATATATATAGTTACACACACACATATATGTATATACACACACACATACAAATATACATAAATATATCTACATGAAAACATATATACATACATATGTATATATGCATACACACACACACATGGGCTTATCGGATGCACTCCACTAATAGGAGGGTCGACTAAACACCAAACTGATTTGAACTTTCTTAGTGGGTATTGGCTCATTGAACACTAACTTAAACCCAAAATTCAGTTCAGCTGTTGTGTGCGCCAATCGGATGACGAATTGATTGAATAGCCCTTAAAGGGGACGCTTGCGAGGAATCGACATGAGGATACTTGCTCATAGGTGGTTGGTGCAGAGGCAAGGAATGCGCGGAGAAAGGAACGCGAGCTACGATACCGAATCCCCGCTAGCCATAAAGGGAAGTTTATGAATTCTTGAAAAAAAAAAGAAAAAAAAAGAGCGAACCTGTGTAAAAAATGCAAAAGAACAAATCTGCGACAACCAAGGGGGACTTAGGGGGAGATGGAACAAGGTCAAGCTATGACATACATACATACAAACATACATATGTATGTCATATATATATGTGTGCGTGTGTGTGTGTGTGCGTGTGTGCCCACGTGTCTATGTATGTGTGTGTGTGTAGGAAATCTCTAATGTGCGGTTGCTTGTATGTGAATCTTGATTTTCTAAAAATTTCTTCAAAAAGAAAAAATTCAAAAATAACAATGCAATTAATAAATTTGTGAAAAACAAAGACTATAGACTTTTCCCAAACCAAGTAGGATTTAGCTACTAATCCAACCAACCTAAGGAATAAGGCCCAAAGCCCCAAACCTAGAAGTAGCACTCTCCTTAATCACAGAAGACACCAAAAATAAAAAGGGCACAAGAATCAGCCACAATGCTAGGAACAAGCTCCAAGTTAAATAGATGTAAGATTGTTGTTTCCCCTCTATATATAATACATTTTGGGTAGTTTTTAAGGATCCAAGAAAAAATGGTTTTGCTACCCAAACTTCAATAAACCAGATTTTAACACAATTCTGATCAAGATCTTCAGAACTCAATCAAGAGGCTCAACACAATTGCAAGAATCCAAGAAGGCAATGTACTTGATTCAGAAAACTCACAAGGCCTTAAAACTCAACTAAGACACCAAGAAACACAACTATATCAACAAGAATCACCAAGAAACCTGATAGATAGGATAGGTGCACCATTCTTTGCCTTTCGTGCCTGGCCTTTTCTTCTTTTTTCCTTTTTTCTTTATTTATTCTTCATTTCTTGTTTCTTCCTTTTTTGTTTCTTGTGCACAGCTTCTTTCTCTCTCCTTTCTTTTGTGCTTGCCTCTTTTTTTTTTTTTTTTTTAACCTAACAACAAACAACATAGCACACAAACACTAACTTTCAAGAAAATAGATTTCTTGGATGTCGTAGTCCAAAAACTTAGTTTTCTTGAAAATTTTAAACACACAATTTGTGAAAGCAAGAAAAATAGTCAAGAAAACAAACCAACCATATAAGATCTAGAATTCTAGATTCAAGAAGAATCAAGAACAACACCAGATGATGAAGAAGCAAAAAGAACAATTCTAGGACAGCAACTTAAAAACACCAAGAATAACAAGGGATAACACGAATTTAGACAAGACAGAATAAGACACGGATCAAACAACAAAGAAAATGCATAAGGGAACTACACAAGCAGAACAAAAAAAATAAATAAATAAAAAAGGGATATATCCAAATTTCTAAGAAGCAATCTTCTTGGATTGAAAGAACCTGGATTTACGAGAAACTTAAGGCTATGATATTAACCAACACGGTGAACTCGTGAATTGCCAAGAACGTCTTGAAAACCAAGTAAAACAACTCATTAAACTCTGATTACTATGGAACCTATCTAATGCCCCCAAAATCTGGAGTCAGGTGAGCTTTGAAATCAACCCTTGAGCAGCAATCTAGACCTCTACTCAACTTTTGTCAGAAGATTTCTAGTTGACAACACTAAAGGAATTAGATCAAACCTGTCTAAAAAAGCTTAAGCAAATTGTTTGGTCGTCACAAGATTACCTCGATTAGACCAAGAGTAGTTCTAGCTACAGAACCAAGAAGTAATCTCAATGAGAAAACTCACACAATTGTATTGATTATCCTAACTAATAAAGTTGTACTATAAGCCTTATTTATAGGCTAAGAGACATCCAATCATAGTTAAGGAAATAAACACTTATTATAAACTAACTAAAGCCCTAAACTTGGCATAAATTGTAAACTCTTCACAAATGGTAACTACTTAAGTTTATAACTTGCAATATATTCAAAAAAACTTAAAAAAACAGAAATAAAAACTCTAGAGAATTCTTGAAATACAACACACCATATTAAACTTTAGCCTTCAACTTGGATCCAACAAAGTTAGCCAGCATGCTTGAAAACCTTTTGACCCCTTTGGATCTAAGGACTTCTTTGAACACGTGCTTGATCCAAAACTAATGGACTAGTTTTAGGCCCAAGTTCCTAGCTTGAATCCTGTGCTCTCCAAGCTCAATATTCTTCTTTAACTCATGATTCATTCTTGGAAAGACATCACACTTCTTAAAGACAGATTGCCTAACTTGCAACTCTTGAAATGCTTTACATTCTTGAGCTTGACTCGAACCATTAAGTCTTCAATTCCTTGCTCAAATACTTCACTTTGGCATGAAAGCTTAAATTCTTCATAATCAGCAATTTTGAAATGTGTAGGTTCTCTTCAATTCCTACCACATTAGGAAGGGAAGGAAAGTAAATGTAGCATAACTTCAACCAATACCTTATAATTAAACTTTTATTCCTCCAATCTAATTGTTGAATCACACATAATAAATGTTCTTGAGCCCTGTAAAGGCATATGCGCAAACCAAAAGCACAAAAAAGGAATTGTGGTGCAACAGCCTATACATAAAAATTAAAATGCTTCAGATAAGAGAATTCATAGATATAATTACCATGAATAACTAATCAGTAACCAATGTAATTGGACTCAAGATAAGATCTAGGAAATCAAATAAGTAGGAATTAAAATTAGATCAATCATTTGAAACTTAGTGATACATAAAGGGATAATAATTTCATATACCTCACCTGAGATTTGCATTAATTGTGCTTACCTCCCTCCTCAAGTTTTGCAAACAACACTTACACCTCCTATGTTTTATTTTTCTTTTTTTTTAATAACAAAACAAGTCCATTTTGATAATATAACCTAAAAACACGAACCAAACACCTTAAAATATCTTTAATTGCTTTTAAATTGGTCATCTCTTTCTTGTTAATATGTTTGTTTGTAAAATTTTGATAGATAAAGCAAATTCATTTAAATTAGTCTAATAATTGAGTTTTGGAGGAGATTGAAAATTTGATGTAAGAATATAATTCTTTTTGACATTTTTATGATTAATTAACTTTTTAATATTTATTTATTTTTTTGAAAGTAATTAATAATATTTTAACATGTTTGGTTGGTGTTTTTTGGTTATATTATCAAAATGTACTTGTTTGTCATAAAAAAGATGTAAACACAGGAGGTATAAATATAATTTTTAAAATTTGAAGAGAGGTAAGTGCAATAATGGCAAAGCTCAGGGGATGTATGTGAAATCATCCGAAACAAAAAAACCCAACCATTTCTTCTTCAAGAGGACAATTCAAAACAACTACCAAATCCCAGTTCACCCCACCATATAATAGCTCATTTCTTAATGCACAATCTTGCCAACAAAACTAAGTAGCACTTTCCAATATGTCATTTTCCACGGCAGTTGACACTGCAAAATTTCCATAAGTTTGGTCTAACCCAATTATGCTGAAAATTTCCAGTCATTGCCAATTGATTTTGGGATGTAAGCCCAAGTTATTTAATACCAACCAAAAATAGTACTGGAAACAAAAACTTCACGTGGAATAGTTTTCGTAGTTTGGAGGGTTAATAGGGGAAAACAATCATGTATTTACTTCTGATGATCAAAAGAACATTGCAGACAACTACAAACAAAAATCCAGATGCTAACATGTGCACCCATTGTTATATTCAACTATACAAGTTCTATAGCATCTATAAACAACTATGAAAAAGGAGGCAAAAAAATAGGCAAAATGGGGAAATAAACCTGTAAACTCAGCGAGATAAACATCTTTTATCTTATACAGATAATTCTTCAGAATCCATTGGAGACGACCAGTACCGCAAGAGTGACTCTATGGTTAACCTTCTTGTGGCACCAAGCATTGAGATGAAGAATCGACAACCATCAATTTTGTACTCTTCAAGTGGATTTCTATGCCCAAAACTTCGGACATTCACCTGTCAAAAGGAGCACTAATAACAACATTGTGCAAAGAAAAGAACAATGTAAAACAATGTAACACCAACAGGTAAATAGCATACCGCTGAACTGAGCCGATTCATGTTTACGAGATGATCCCTCCAGAAACAATCTAAAGTCTTAACAATCACTGTCCTCTGTATTTCAGGAAATAAATATCATTAATTTCAAAGCAAAAACACAATTGAGCAGACTAATCTAATTCTCTCTTTAAAAGTACATAAATTCAAGTGAGACGCACCCAAAGGGTCCTACTATGCAATGGACATTCCATATCACAATAAATTGCCCCACCGGGACTCAAAGATTCAACTATTTCTCTAATCCATATTACTGATTTTCATTCATGCATTTATTAAGCCAGAAAGGTTCAAACTGTTGATTTCCGGCTCAAGATTTCTAAAGGAATCAGGCTTTCAATAGTTTGCAATGTGTTAAATGACATTACCTCTATTTCCTTAATGTATGCAGCATCATAACCAGATTCTTCAATGACATGCAAGTATGAAGCAATTACGAAATCTCCAAGGTATTTGCGGAGAAGATTTACAGTCACCCGGTACTTTCCATTTCTGGACATTACACATCCATAATAGCAGAAATGATCAGATTCCATCCATATGACTAGAGGCATAAAAAATTAATCAACAAGAGGCAGTAAGGTTTACGGTGTTGAATCATCAGCACATATAGCAAGCCAACGTTTCAATGAATAGCTTTTTGCACAGACACCCCTAAAAGAGTTAGGAGGTTTGGGCAGATTTGGAAGGTGAAAGTCATTGATATTTACAGAATTTACTTCATGAAGTCGAGAAAGTGATTTCCCTAAACTCTCTTCGGTAATCTCTGCAAAACAGTCTAGAAATGTTCCCAATTCATTGGAGAATTAGTTGATGAATAACTGTCAGTAAATATCATTTAACAAGTAATTTAATGAAAATCAAGTACATACCATTCAAGCATTCCACGGCAACGTCTTTAAACTCCTTTAAAAGCTTACCCAAAGACCAACAGCTTGGATGCTATAATATTCCCAAGCAAAGAGGAGATGCATACACAAATAGAAATTAGCTCATATCATGAAGTAATCATTATAAAGAACATAGTGAATCTAAGATGTTTACTACCTTAAGGGGATTAACCGTTTTAAAAACGATTTCATCCACCAATGCTTGCATGTATCTGGTAAATATGGTGTGGTTAGAAAAGAAAAACAGTCAAGCAACCAGTTGATCAACATCATACAAAGCAATTTTAATAGGAGACAATTGAGAAGTTCATTCTTTATAGAAGGCAAATACCATCACAGAGTAATCATGACCTTGGGGTTGTATAAAGTATACGAGGAATAAAGGCAACATGGAGTTATGACAAAAAGCAAGTATGACCTTCCCATAATAATTTAGTCAATCAATCAGCCAAGTTCACAAAAGCATATATCATAACGACAATGCTTATTACCTAGCTTAAACATTACGACTTCCACGATAAACCATGACTAGTCAACCCTCCATATAAATGTTGATGCATACATTGATGCACATATACGACAGTCTAAAATCCACAAGGACCAAAAATCCTTCAGTAGAACCCTAATGCTTAAATCTTCGATCCCAAAGCGACTAAAAACAACTGGCAAATTTGCACAATCTATGAACTAATTTACTTGCCTTGGCTTAACTTGGCAACAGTGTTCTCATTTAATTATACAGCCAATGTGAAATGCATGTGAGAATTAAAATGTCAAGAAAATGCCATCACATTCTGCTTTAGGAGGCAGAAAGGGAAAGATCTCTCAAAGAAGAAAAACAACAGAGTCTGGAAGCATAATATAATGGACAAGTAACATTCCATTGTAAATCAAGCACCAGTTATGGCTCTAATCATACTGATTGTTGAAGCTGCTGCAAACCACTTCCAAAGGAGCAAGCTATATTTTCGAACTTAACTACTGAATCTATAACAAACAGCATTACTGATACATGAAATTGCAGGCAAATGCGTTTTCCATGCACTTCGAAAACAATTTGAAAAATCTCCTTCAAATTCAACCTTCTAGGTCTTGGCAGACATTTGGTTTCTTCAATGACTCATAACAAATAACATTTCATGCGTCTATTAAGAAACAAGATCTCACATTAGGATCCTAAAGAATTACAAACTAGTTAATAAATTTCAAAGGCCACTCCACTCATTGTGAAATGGTTTTGAGATGAAATCCAGGTTCTTCAACATAGTATCAGAACCAAACTTTGGGTTTTATTTTCACCCTAATCCACAGCACACAACTCAGTTCCTTCTTAGCTCGTTTCACTTGATGGCCTCCACCATAGTCCTTTTTTTCCATGAGCTCTTATTATGCCCCTTGCAGTTTGTTTCACGGGAACCAGTCAAGCCCCTTTCAATGTGAGTCATGGACTGTGAAGTTTTACGGCTAATGTCAATCCTGAGTCACATGTAAGGGGGAGTGTTAAGAAACAAAATCCCATATCGGGATGCCAAAGAATTCTAAAACTTAATTAATAAAGTTTATGCACCACTCCACTCATTGTCAGTTAGTTTTGAGACAGAAACTTAGGTTCTTTAATAAGCTCTATTTACTAGAATCTCTCTCCAGCTAATCACGTTTAGCTATCAACAAAGAAATTAGCAAAGGATTGTTTCTTTCAAAATAGAAAAATAAAAGTGAAAAGAGAACGATAAAAGCTATACTTTTCTGCTAGTTCAAATCCTCCCTGCAGATCATAGCTAAAGGGCTTACAAGTGCCATGATACCAAGTTTTCTTCCCTAATTCTTTTTTGCTAGATTTATCTCTATAATATTTCTGGATGGATGTTGCTTCTGTTCACTTAGACATCCAATTTGATGCCATAATTCAGAAACTTCAGAAGAAAATTAAAACCATTAATTAACTGGAGGCCCCACTTTGATGGCCTCAAATTCAGATGAAGCTTAACGCTTAAATTGACTGGAGAAAGTGAGAATCAATCCAACCCAACTGACTTAAAAATGATTCCTTTGTCACTGCTAAATGTTGCCCAAGTGGTCAAATGGGATTTCAAAATAATAAAACAAAATCCATAAACATCACATGGGAAAACATCCACTGAAAACTCCTAGTTTTAGGCATCAAGGTTGTTGCAACTTGCTGTTGGTATTCTTAGATTATATAAATGGGATTCATAAGAAAAAAAACTTAATCAGGATAAGAAATTTTAGCATGATTTATAGCAGGAACAAACTGCCCTCCCAAAAGCTTACCTGATTAACTTTTAGACAAAGATATCATTCCAAAGCTTTTTCTTTTTTTCCCCGTTAAAATAACTTAACACCCTTGCAGATCTACTTTAGAGATTATTCGTAGATGCGAAGTAAAATAGATATCTCTACCACCCCTCTCTTCCTATTCGTGAAGACTCTTGACTTAAGAAACATTTTGCATCTATCATTAGCTTATAGTCCCCGTTTCTGGTATTTTAGTCACCTTTCAATGGCCCCCTATATTAAAGTGTTCTACAACAGAAAAACAGTAAGTTTATAAACTATAATAATAATACAGATCTCCTTTTTAATAATTTTGCTTTTCTAACCATCAGAACCGGCCCTGGCGAGGATGTAAATGTTAAAAGTAAAAACATAAGTTCCAGAAATTGAGCGAATGATAGCTAGGCACGAACTGGAAAATGTGCTGAGAGCTACTTTCTGAATTGCCCATCAAGATTGATTGCCGAAGATCATAGACGTGCTTCCTTTGCACCTGTCAAAAAAATGATACCATCCTTGATAGATCAATCGTAGATCATCTAACAGATTACTGATCTGGTGAATAAATGCTAGGAAAATTGCTTTATGAAAAAGTGGGATTATGCAATTCATTGCAGTCATGTTTTTGTGACAACAATAAGCCTACAAGAATTAAGTTAAAAGGGATACTAAAATGCCACTACAAATCTCAGATGCATACCTCTAAAACTTCATCAAACTCTACAAGGCTCTTTCTTATGCCAAAGAAATACTTCTCAGCATTAATTTGTAGTGCCAAAAGCTGAAGATAATGATTAGTATTCAGATGAGCCAGAGAACAATCAAGCAAAGGATTTCATTTCCTTATCTCTACATATCTACATACTTGTGTACTTCAGATGGACAGAAAAAGAAAGATGAAAATATTGTATGTGTGTGGGTGTGTAATGTTGTGTACGGATGTGTATGTATAAACACATGCACAGTGAAGCACAAATAGTTCAGCAAGAATAAAGTATACCTGTTTAACAATTGCGTCACCTTCAATAGGAATATCCTCGTCATTTGTAATCCTAGATATAAGTCTCACTGCCCATTCTGTGTCAAAGTTAAACTTCTGAAACATCTCATCCTGCAAGCTGCAATATAAGTTAAACTTCTGAAACATCTCATCCTGCAAGCTGTAATATGAGTGATATTTTTGACTTAGCTACTTCAAACAACTGGAGAGTTGATACAAGCAAGTTGTGCACTAATGTACTTTTTATGCCGAAGCCATTTATGTGGTTTGTAGTATTATATTCCAATATTGGAATCTGACAAAATAATACACCTGCAATCCCTAATATAGAGAGTTTGCCCAATGAAAACATACATCCAAATGACACCTTGAGGTCATGGATCCAATCTCACCAACAATACACAAACAAATTCCGCAACAAAAATTAGTAATATAAATTGAAATGGTATTCCATTCTCTTGGAAAAAGCTCAAGCTCCGCTAATTTTCTTGCAGTATATAACACATGGGTGAGACCATCAGAGAGTCATAGAAAGTGCGACTAATTTGCCTTATCTATTTTAAGCCTGGGAAGCAGGATGAATGCAGCATATTCGTCATTGAACTCAATAGCAATTCTTATAAAACAGGAAACAAGGACCTTTTTATCTCCATACACTTGATGATCACATAGTAACATGAGAATTAACTTTTGTGTCATCTGATGCATGTTTCGGCTCCTTTCTATCGGTGAGTTACTAAATTACATTCTTTGAATCAGAAAAGCTAGAACATGTCACAATTCACTAAACTTGGTACACATGTTGTGTCCAACATTGAACAGGTTTAGGTTTGTGCCTCTTAAGTTCCACAACCAAGTTTCGAAGGGTACTTTGGAAAGTGTAAAAGATGTTGATGATGACCTTAATTAACAGCCATCCAAAAGAAAATGGTAAGGGAGGCCTCTTATCCTACAATAGCCTAGAAGGGAGGTCTATGATATTTCAAAAAGCAGAGGAGAGGTCTCTATCTGCAACAAACTAGAGGGTGGTTGTGATATCCAGACATTTCATCACCCTAATTGTCTAAGTTAATTGCCCATTTAAACTTTTGAGGTCTTTGCTGTGGAACTTACCAAAATCTGGGGACTTGGATTGCAATTTATAAAACCTAATCAGCCATATAATGAAATAGGATACAGTTTCCACATTCAGAAAACAAAAACACTACTATTCCTCACTTCCTCTCCAAGACGAGCACGAAACCCCAAAAAAACTAGTTTGACAAGGTTAGATTCTTGCACTTTGGGACTCATGGAGACACATAAAGCTAGAAGGAAGTTGTAAGGGAAGAAGAAAAAAGGAGATAAGGATATTTGGGTATAACATTTTTCCTTAGGGAATAAGTGATACAACAATATATATACAAGATTGAAATCAATCAAGATCCCAAAATCAAGCTACTATAATTAGCCTATCTGATCAATATAATTAAGCCAATGTATCTAGACATATTTGCTAATGTATCTAAACATGTTAGCTAATGCATCTAGACATATTCAACACTCCCCTTCAAGCTGGAGCATATAAATCATATGCATCATGCTTGTCACATATATATTTTATCGGAGGACCTGTGGGTGGCTTAGCGAGAAAATCTGCAAGTTGAATATTTGAATTAACAAACCATGTCTCAACAACTTTGAAAATCAACTTTTCTCTCACAAAGAGACAATCAACTTCAATGTACTTCGTCCTCTCGTGAAAGACCAAATTGGAGGCAACCAGGAGGAGAAATGCAATTCATTGAGTAAATGCTTGAGCTGTATCAGTTTACATGTAGCCATAGTCAAAACTCGATATTCAACCTCAGCACTAGATCTAGCAACCACATCTTGCTTTTTTACTTTTTCAATATATTAAGTTCTCACGAACAAGAATATAATACCCTGTGGTACAATGACGATCAATCCAGCACCCATTTGTTCGTGCATGTTCTTAGAAGTTCTAGTACTTAGAATAACCTATGAACATTCTCCTTTGCAAGTTGTTTTCGGAAGTTTGGACTTGAATTGAAGCCTGGTTGATTTTGGAGTAGTGCAGCCATGCGACTGACTGCTACAAACTACATGCGCGCCTCCTCTTGTGCATGCGTCCACCTCCTTGTGATTTCTTGGTTCATGATGCAATATAGTTCGACGCATGTTTAGGGCCTCAGCTGGACATATTTAGGGGGATCATTTGCAGATAAAAGTATGGAATTGTTGAAAGTAGGAACGTTTTTTCATGTTAGGAATAGCTTTGATTAGTTTTGCCCTTATTACATTAGATGAATCGACTATGGTTTTGTCAGCTCGCCATAGGTCATTTTGTCATATCCATTGTTGTGAATCTTTATCACTTTGTATGGAGTTTCTTTAGGTCATTTGCATGAATGTATAAAAGCATCTTGATAGTTCATGTGACTGTTACTGCTTGACTTCATCTTGTTTAAGTTTCCTTGGTCGCGAGCATTGGACATAGGTTCTAGAACCTGAAGTGGATTTTGTTGTGTCCGTTAAGGACTGCTGAATCTTTTATATGACAGTTATTCACTATCGTGTCAATGCATGACTAATTTGCATGTCTTATTCTAGATTTGTCCTTTTTAGGTTTTGGTGTGTCAGTAATAGTTGCTTAGGTCTAACTTTAGATTGAGGCATTTTGCATCAATTAATGTTTCATTCATTAAAAAGACTTCATGAAGGGTAATTAAGATTCTTTTATAGTTCTCATAGAAAATTATAAGTGTCTTATTGTTTACAGGAAAAGGGAAGATCTTGGCGATATTTGTGAGCGGGAAGGGAAACTTGTATGACTAGTTGATCCTTGAGGGATTGTTCTTCTTTACTTCAGTAAAGGTGAGT
The DNA here is from genome assembly GCA_024721245.1 of Mitragyna speciosa. NCBI lineage: Eukaryota > Viridiplantae > Streptophyta > Magnoliopsida > Gentianales > Rubiaceae > Mitragyna > Mitragyna speciosa. The sequence goes on from CM045568.1 coordinate 12,502,242, forward strand.
AGGTCTTTTACTGGTTATGTTTTCAAGCTAAAGGGTTTGGAAAAGTTAACATTTATGTTTGCTATTTGATAAACTCTCTTGGCATCGGATTCAAATCTGTTGTCATACTTCTGTATTTAATAATGAAATGCTTTGTTAAGTGGATCGTGCTCTTGATTCAATTGTTATGTACGGCAAGATTTGTCTATAAATAGCTTGTTCTTGTAATGCTGCCTAACTGGTAAAAGTTGGTATCAGTTCTGCATTCACTTGGTAGGGGGTAAAATGCCAAGGCTGGATCCAGTGCCGCAAACATCATTTGTTATCTTGAGCTGTCCGAACTGTTCAATTTTCACATTAACTTGCACATGATTTCCTCTCTAAGCATGTTTGATTTTCACTCCTCTACATGTTAGACATTTTGCAAGTATTAGTAATTTTGAGAGTTGGTCTGGAGTGAGCTTAGTGTCCATTAGCGCACTTAAGGATCTTGGAAGACTTGGCATTTTTTTTATCTGTTTAATCTCTAGCACTTGATATAAATTGTACTTAGATGTTGTATAGATTGAGATTTGTAGCTCTTGTATTCGATATGGATGTAATGTATTATGGAATTTTATAGCTAATTTAAATGTAAGATGCTCTGTGTTCTAGGTTAACTATCCAAATATGGTGGTGCTAGAACTCCGGGTACCAGATGTGACAGTGGTCCCAGGTTAGAACTGTTTTGACACCCTCGATGTTGATTAACTGTATGTCCTGGGTACAGTCATAAAAATTATATGCTGTTAAATGCTCAATTTTAGATCTTTTAGAAGGAACTACAAAGGTTCAATCTACCATCCTAAATTCATCTGAAAACCTGATACAAATTCCAAAATGCTTCCTGTCAGAATCTAGTATATTTATAGTTTTGTACCACTCCTATTTTGCTCAAATCCATAAGAATTGTCGCCTTGATACTGTACGCACTATCCCCATTTTATGGCATTGTATTCCTAATGCTTGTTTGCATATCAATTATTTTGTGTTTTCTTCCAGCAGTATCTATTCAAAAAGAATAAGCATAAATAAAAAAAAATAAAAAATAAAAAATTCAGCATTACCTAACCATGAACCGTGTTGATCCTGGGTCCCCTTGTCTGCCTGCTCTACCACGAAGCTGTAGGAAAGAACATCAACTTCTCAGCTAGAGTTTTAAGCACCTGATAGAGAAGACAAGCACTACCAGAAGAGCTTACGAGGAGGAAACCAGAGAATCCAGGCCATGATGATATATTACACACGTCACTATCAACATCCATGAAGAAACAGGAGGCAAATAGTTCACTATTACAGTAATGTCCTAAATTATCAAGAATGAGCAACTCTTGAAATCGAAGGCAGCATTTCAATGTTATATCATCATGTAGCAAGTTCCACAGAAGTAATACCAAGTAAAAGATTTAGAAACAGCAGTATAAAATGCTGAAAGCTCTCCATGAATCATACAGGAACAACATTTGAAAGAGGGAAAAACAAAAAACAATGAATTGATAGCCTCCTTCCAAGGGAGGACAAAAGATAAATATAACCAGTTATTCAATCTCCACTTATTCAGTAAATACAGTTTCTTCCAAACCAGAAAAAGAAGCATGAACAGATTCCAAAACAAAGAAAATAATTCATAGTACCATTTTTTTTCTTTAAAAAAAAAAATTAAGTTGTTGAGAGTTAAGTTACATGGACTGGAATACGGGAGAATGTGGACACGGGTATAAATAGACTCTGACACGGTACAACTAGAAAAAGTGAAATTTTCGATAAATATCTGCCACATCCATACTCATATCTGTACCGTATCGACACACGACACAGGTACGATGGGAGTAAGTGGAGAGTCCATGTAACATAAATTGAGAGAATACGAACCATCAAAGTAGCACGAGGAACTTAGTACTTCTAAATTCTTTTTTGTGCACGAAAACAAGCAGTTCAGCAAGAAAATTTTTGTTGATACCTATACATGCAAATTAAATTTACTGAATCTTGATGCACAACTTAAGAAGATAGGCATCAAACAAGAATTTAAAAATGTAATGAACAAGCTAAAGCATATTCGTTCCTTCTTAAAACTCCACTTGAATAAGCATGTTTACCTGATTATCGATTCTTCTTGATTCATGTAAAGATGTCCCAACAACATGTAGACCCCCTAATCTTTTCACTTCCAATCCTTCACTCAAACAGTGAATTTCACAATCTTGAAGAACAGCTAGATAAGTAAGAGCTATTGACGGGCCAAGAGGATACATCTCTGATTGTTCATCAACAAGCCTTTGCAGCTCTCTTGAGTCTAAAGACTGACTAAACTCAATAGAATCTGAAATCATAGATTTTGCCTCCTGATATGTGCTAGTGCACTGACTTTTGCCTACATATTTAGCTATGCATTCATCCAGAAGTAACAAATTTTGTAAGTTACAAAAGAACAAAAGAAGACAACGAACTATGTAGATTAAAAGAGAACAGCAGAAAGATTTCAGAGAGGAAACCAACCCATCAGAGCTGTCTTAGCTAACAAAGCAAGTGATGATGGTCCAATTTTCATTTTTGACAAGACCTACATACACAATAATAGAAGATAATACATCAGCCCCATACCTGTGTAAAGCCTCTTACAGCTTACCCATGCAAAACCCACAGCGGATGAAACCTCATCCACAAGGTTACTCTCACTTCCAAGCAGAACTAAGAAAAGTGATTTTCTTCTTTAAATGATAGTTAAAGAACTTGCCTTTTCTGAGCTTGGCTCTCCATCAACTTCAATATCGGGAGCATCTTCTGTCAGGAAAGAAAGCAAGCTATCTTCCAGCACTTCCTTTGCAAGCATCTTAACAAAGAAAAACCAGATAAATTCTTCCATCATAAGATTGATACACCATAGAAGATTTCTCAAAACCAACAGATCTTTTTTCATAATCCAAAAACTATTCAAGCAAATAAAGAGCAATGATTCACCTCCAAACCTTCATGCACCGACTACATTAATTAATCTTCTACCCCCTAGATTGTCTTTGGTTTGTTGAGAAGCAATCTGAATATAGAAATGATACCTGCCTTTGGATTTCCTCCTAGTATTATGTCAGTGCCCCTACCAGCCATATTTCGTAGATATGGTGATTGCATATTTTCTCCCAGCTTGGGCCACAATTTGAGCTTCCCTCGCAGCATACTGCAGAGGGATAAAACATTAAGTCAAAAGCTAAAAACTAGAGATTAACAAACAGGCAAATCCTATTAGAAAAGGAAATCCAAAGCCATATTAGAGTAAAGAAATCTCAGTGTGTTACCAAATAGTATACCTTTGGTCGTGCATTGAGAACATTGTGCGGAATTTTCCTTTCCTTCAGCAAAGAAGAAAGATATTCAGAATTCTCAACGCTGCATCGACAAGTAGATAACCATATAAAATCACGGATGTTGGCCTTTCAAAAGATCAACTCTTAAAAAATTGAATGAATGGAGAGTGTATAAAGGAAATAGAAGTTAAAAGTAAACCAGCATCTCCATTAATAACATCAAAGAAAAATATGTATCATGGCCATGCGAAGACTCAGAAGAACGCAAGGGAGTTGGCAAAGAAGGATATGACATTACATTCCCATAAATTATTAATTTAAACAGGATAAATTTGTTCCCAATAGCCATGACTCAAAGGAACGCACGGGATTTGGCAACAGGAGGATATGACATTACATCAACAAAAATTATTATTTTAAACAGGATAAATGCGTTCCCAATTCTGGCTTCCTTCATTCCACTCATATTGTTTTCTTAGTGGCATTGATACAAGGTGCAAATTGTCTTCAAGGACCAAAACAAACATGCTCATAAATACTGTAACCCAATCAAAGTATTGGGAGTGTTATGAAGAAAAAGGACAACAGCAAGACTATCAGATGAATCGTGGAAGCATTCCTGATGATCAATAAAATTGGTTTGGACACATTAAACGGGACCAGTTGAATGCACTACTTTAGACAAACAACCAGTAAGATTAGTTGGAGATGAAGACCAAAATATCTTACAAAACTAATTTTTGATACCCAATAGTTGAAAGCTAATGTCAGTCATTTTTGAACTCTCACCAGTCACAAAATCTGACATTTTAAAGAGCAACCAATTTACAAATGTCACTTGATAATTATATTTATACAAACATCACTTGATAATTATGATTGTGAAAGCAAACAATCTTTTATGTCATGATTCTCATGGTCAGTTTGAATATCTAACTACTTACATTATTCAAGTTCATTATGCAACTGCTATTATTATTCTTTCTTCCCCATCACCAGTGAGGGTGGGAAGAAAGTGCTTCATTCTTAAGGAAGGAAATGAGTACAAAATATAAACAGGGATAGTAGACTGTGTGTTTTTACATCTGATATGAAGTAAATTGACTACTAAATATTGAAATCCAACTCCGGAATCAGTGTCATGACTTGGACAATAATCTAATCCTAAGCTCCTAGCCTTCTTGCCGCGTACATCTAGTGCACTAGATTGCATGTCATAAGCTCTCCTTCCATTTGCAATCCTCATAAAAGCCGTCCAATTAAAAGAATCATGCAATCCCAGAATAGAATGTTTCCGATCTTAAAAAGTTGACTGTATTACCATTAAGTCAAGCAGCTCATAAAAAAAGAAGTTGATGGCACATCCATAGGTCTTGTTCAAGTTTCTTAAGCCAAGGCCACAAGCAATTGTAATGGAAGAATAAGTTCTCTAGTTCAACCAAAGTCTCTTCAATTCATCCGTGTCACATATATAGCAAACAAAGTTTGTCTGTCTAACACATCAATAACCTTGTAATATCCAGTGTGAGGCTGTGAGCTGATACAAGTGCACTACACCACCATTCAGTCTAATTTTGGTTAAGCTTTTGGATATAGCAACCTTAAGTGCTTGTAAAATTGTCCTACCGAGGTGAATGTTGATGCAGAAATAAGATGGAGTTGAGAACACTGTCAATCATGAGAAAATGCCCCAAAATTTAGTCTAATTCTCATCAGTAGCAGATATAGCTACAGTTGAGCCAAGCCAAGCGAAGTATTAAGTGTTTAAACTTAGGATAATTTCTTAGTAAACAAAGCTCAAGTTCGTTTCTACAAATTTGTCATTTTCTAAATAAGAAGCAGAGCGCCATAGGCTCATGTAAATAGACCATCCATTTGCTAGTCCCCGAGCAATCAGCAGCCTTGAACTCCCATCAGGTGACTTGCAGTATCCAACTCACCATATATCCAAATTCCAAATCCACTATCAACTCATACAATTGTTAGGTCCAAACTAAACTGATCCTCATTCTATTTGAAGATTGACACTATCAACTTAATTAAAGAAATAATCAAATGATATCATGACCAGATGACACCACAAACACTTGACATCGATAGAACCGATCAACAGAAAAAAAAAAAATGGAGCGGCCCAAAAAGGGGCTTTGCTTAGCACTCAACAAATTTTATCCATGCATCTGTGCATGAATTTGGTTGTACAAGCGTTGGTTCTACGAGTTCTATATGGCTTTTGCTATTAGGGCAGAGGTGGCAGCTGAAAGGAGGAGAAAGATGAAAGATGGAGATAAGAAGAGAAAAACAGAAAAGAGGTAGCCATTGAGGTCAGATGAAGGCAGTAGTTAAGAGATGAGGAAAAGCAGGCTTTAAGACTGAGGTGTTGGCCAAGGAGGCATGGAATGCTAATATTCTAAGAGTGGAACTGTAGACAGTAGGTGGCATGCATTAACAGATGAATGAGACCTAGATAGGACATAAAAGTGGGAGGCATGAGAAAGTCAAGTGCAACCTTAATGTTTGTATTCTTGTGGACCTGCTCGACCAAATTAACAACAATCAAGCTAACAAGAGGCTTTTGACAGGATATTTACTAAATAAACAAGCTTGAATAATAACTGTTCACAAAAGGCCAAAATTGTTTACAGCACGAGTGCTTTATAACAAAAGACCTACCAGTTCTAAATGAAAGGGAATCTCGGGGCCCAAATGGCATTCATTGTTGCCTGCATAGATTTCTAGAGCAGAGAAGACGATAAATTGTATGAATTTGATGGAAGAAATCCCTCTCTGCTATTATGCCAGATTTTTTTCCAATAAAATCTACTTTTAGTTCTTTAGTCAAGCCAACTAGTTTCTTTCAGGAAGAACTCATATGTAAATACAATTGCTAGAATGGAAGACTATCAGACGGAACAGCAGGTAAAAGCACAGAGTGAACTAAATTAAATAATGATCAAGCCAACAGACGTGAAAAGCATATGCGTTAAAAGTACCTAGTAGTCCCAACTAAAACAGGACGACCCAGTCTAAACATGTACTCAACTTCTTCACGAACATGTTCCCATTTTCCTCGTGCAGTCTGAAGCAATTTATAATTCAGGCAATAATCCAGTCAAATTAACAAGCGTTGCTATTTAACTGAAGTAGGAACACATAAGTCAGCAAAAACTTAAATACAGCTGATATCTCACAGCAAAAGCTTGAATTGGTAAATCTTGTCGAATATTTGGCAGATTTGTTGGAACCTCAACAACTGGCATTTGAAACATTTTCAAAAATTCTTTCTCCTGCAATAAACAAGAGGTCATTTTGCATAATAACATATCTCACTAATACAGGCTGCACCCCATAAACAAAACCCCAAAAACCTTGTACCTCAGTTTTTGCAGTCCCAGTCATCCCTGAGAGCTTCGGATACAACTTAAATAGCGATTGATATGTGATTTGGGCTACAACAACTGAATCAGCCTATCAAGCATGCAATATTAACATAAAATAAGTTACCAGGAAGACCCCATATGTGATTATAAGCCTGATAAGCAAGCAACAGTTAGATATCTAGACACCTGAATCTTGACACCTTCTTTAGCTTCTACAGCCTGATGAATCCCCTCAGACCATCGTCTTTTCTCTTCTACTCTTCCTGTCAACTGCAGACAAAAAGGAAATGATTATTTCAATCAGACATGTATAAAACAAAAACAAAAGGAACAATTATTGACGTATCATCACAAGTGTCAAATATATTCTCCAACCTCACACTTCTTAACGGATGAAACTTTGATAATTATTAGATAAAGAGTCAGTTTGGATATCAGGATGTCTTCTAACTAACGTAATTAGAAATGAAGTTCGAGTGGGTATTAAATTTTTTTTTTCCCAATAACAGTTTTACATGTTTTTATTATGGTTAAATTTCCTTGGTTAATTCCTGATAAATTTAACATAATATAGGTGTGTCAATTTTGTAGAACATCTTTGATGGCCAAATGATTGGGTACTCGGGAATAATTATTGATTTAAACTCTAGCTTGCTTTAAACCTTTTCTTCCTATAGTCACAATCCTACTTCATTTTGGTAGCCAAGCTCAACTACAGATTAAAGTTACTGCTCCCACCATGGGTTGCTTCTAAACCTATCAGCCAAATCTCCAACTTTCAACCTTCCCCCATAGTAGCCACTAGATTTATAAATTGCCATGAAACGAGGACCCCAAAAAAAAAAAAAAAAAAAAAAAGAGTATTCTACACCTAAAAGATAGGTACAGTTTACCCTTAGAAGTTAAGAAATCAATGCAAGAGGATAATTCTTGCCCAACAGTAACTGATAATTGATTATGGTCAAGCATGCAGCATAAAGATTTCCAAAATGTAATGTAAAGCAATAGATAGCAGATACAGGACAACTTGATCAATCAATAAATCGAGGAAAAGCTTACTACGGCAAGTCATTATCAAGGAGCACTCCATATTTTCTTGCAACATGTTCGATTAACCTACTAAGGGTTTGCGCATGCCTGATATCTTGTCAAAATGTGTATTATATAATGTGTTTTGTGTGATCCAAAAATGGACTCATGAACAAATATCTCATCTGCTAGCTTCTGTAAAATAGATAGCAGATGTAGGGCAGCTAGATGAACAAATTGAGGAAAACGACTTCTACAGCAATTCATTATCAATATGGAGCACCCTATATTTTTCTAGAAACATGGTTGATTAACCTAGTAAGGAGCTTGTCACTTGTGTATGCCTGATAACTTGTCAAAAAATTTAATATATGATGTGTTTTGCGTGCTTAAAAAATGGATTCATGTATAACTATATCATCAGCTAGGTTCAAGCAACCTAACCCTCTTGAATAACCTAGGATTTCCAGGGAAGATTCATTTAATTTTTTTTCCCCTTCTTTTCCAAAAATATAATCCCAAATTATTTCATGTTCACCACAAAAACCATAAACCACAATGTTTTCCACCAGCGAACATAAATTGCAGAAATTTTCAATGAATAAATTACTACCAGAAACAGCCCTTAAAACATTATTCCTCAACTTCCAGAATGAAGTTCTGTTAACACTATCAAGAAGCATCCTCCAATAGGCTGTCATACATCAATAGCCCATTATCTACTAACAGAAAGTCGAAGAGACAAACAAAGCACTAAACAGGATAGAGATAAGTTCATAAGTGAAGCTACAAGAATTGACATTTATCAACCCCCAAAAAAAACAAAAAAGGTTGCTAGTCAGAATACCTCATTTATGATAAAAACCTTTCCAGTCCTGACCATGTATTGAACATCTCGCTTGTAGAATTCTTTGGCTTTCAAAGCATTCATCACAAATCTGGACATTGCATAGCAATACCATATAAAGGGATTAAGGAATGAAAGCAATCAAAGGAGCATTCTTAGGCATAAGAAAATGCGATATGCGATATGAATTCGTTGATTAATACAATTGAAAATGCATTAGATGCTCTATGGGGCAAATGTTGCTCTTCACCTCTCGAGGCCTACCATACTACTGAACCTAGATATTAACTATCATAAGTTTTCTGACAGTTTATTGACTTGCTGTTCAAGCTGAACCATAAGAAAGCCTACAAGATAATTAACCCGTAAGAGTTTAACACCAAATTAGCCTTACAAGAATAATAGTGAATTCTAGTGTCCAACACAATGGTTTTAAAGTTAATGCTCACTTGCAATGAACTTACACCAAAATTTTCCAGCTACTAGTTTCATTATATCAAACAAGCAGATCATCCATTTATCAAAACAAGATATATGCAGCCTAATTTATTGCAATGATCCAGGATTGTAACAATTATTTCAATAATTTTTGTTTTCTTTCAGCTTAAGAAAAAAGCAAACTAATCAAAATCAGCTAGACAGTTTCTGAATATCTAAAAACATCTAAAATATTTGCAAGTACCTTCTTAACCAGGAATGTGAAACAAATCAACACAAGCAAAAGTATGGAGTAAAGGAACATTTTCCTAATTCTGTTCTCATCCCATCATCAAAGTCAAATAGAATCTGTGTTCTAAAGATTCTCTTATCTGATTAACAAATGAAAATGTTAACGATAAGAACAGTTAATAAAATTGTTCAAAGAACCTGGAAACTGGAAATATCTACACTTTCTTGAACATAATTAAGTCATCCATGTTTTAATAACTCGAGCAAAGTTTATCGCACAAAGTTTATGATTCAAAAGAAAATAATCTTCAAGCCAGCAAAAGCAAAACAGTAAATCCTCTTGAATCAAAATGCGTATGAAGCAAGAACACTGGGAGATATATATGACTAAATAGCATTTGACACATAACGACACAAAGCATGAGTATATTGAGATTTCTCCCAGTTTTCCCAGTTGCAAGGAAAAATAAAAACAAAAATTAATTCAAGTGTTACCTGGCCCAAGGATCATTCTCATCCCATAAGTCATTTGTTTCAAGAGCCATCTCAGCTAGCACAATTCCTTCTTCAGTCAATTCCACGGAATTATCCTTAAGATCCACATTGTAATGCTGTTAACAAAAGAAAATCTCATGAACTGCTCTACCATTTAACAGCAAGATTGCAGACACGTCCACAAGAGAAAAAACTCTTAGCCTAGGATAAGAAAAGAAGCTAGAGACTTGGAATTACAAGACCTGGGTATGAGAAGCTCAGCTACTTTAGCAGCAACTGGATATCGAGCAGCATCCTTATTTGCCTAAAATGCAGAATCACAATAATTTCAACACAAGGAAGGAGGGTATTAAGGTAAGTAATACAGACTTATTCCAGCACCAAAATTCCCAGCAAAACAACGAAGCTGATGTGTCCTTGGGTTAAGAATATTCAAAATAGCAATTCTAATCTAACAACAAAACAGCACCAAAATTACCTCACCACTTATCAACAAAGGATTTCTCCCTTCATCAATGAGAACAGAATCAACTTCATCAACTATTGCAAAATGGAAAGGGCTTTGGCCTGAATTAGAGAGATCAAATTCAAATTACCTAATAGAACAGCTAGAAACATCACAGAGCGAAAGGTAATGAATTTACCATCTCATCACAAGTTGATCACTGCTACTGACAAGATTATCTCGAAGATAATCGAAACCAAGCTCCTGGCAAATCAGTCAAGTGGATGAAGAGAGGAGGAGAATGGGTAAACGAAATTAATGAAACAAGGAAAGAAGTGCACCACTTCAGTCAACCACATCAACTAGAAAAAATAACCTAAGAAGTAAACAATGACAACACTAAAGACAATAGAATTCAGGAAGGGGAAATATATAAAATTGAAAGTAATTACTGAGTTGTTGGTGTATGTTATGTCACATCGATAGTTTGATCTCCTTTCCTCAGCTGTCATCCCTCTCTACACATGAACGAAAAAAAGGAAAAGGCCACAATTCTATATTAGTTCAGATGTCAATGACTGCCAGATAAAAATGACTTGCAATTGTTTCTTTCTTTTTCATTTCAGCAACTACATTATAACTTGCAAATTAGATGGTTAGATTTAAAACTAGTTCGACTATTAAAGCTAAACATCATTCCCAATAATATATGCTTTTTATACACGAGCACAAGAAACAAGCATAATGGACTTGCTAAATCAGAATCTTCTAAGAAAAGTAAGACACAAAACATAGCTGTGACAACACCATGGTCAGGTTGGTAAGGGAAGCAGAGATATTTTAGATTCAGGAGAATAAGACAAAGGAGAAAAGTTGGAAAAATATGAAAAGAAAAGAAAAGGATAAAAAAAAAAAAGGTCAGGAAGAGAAAGAAGGAGAAGTTACAGTGACATAAAGGAAACAGCAGGCAATCATTTTGATCAAGTAATACTACTTTGGTTTGCCAAAGATCTATTCCAGCCAATTCAAATTTCTGCACTTGCAGAAACTTGCAGCACTGCTTGGAGTAACTTGTCTTCTTTGTTTCCTATGTCAAGAATATGGCAGAATCATATTAATTTCCACAATATATGGAAGCAATAGCAACATAGATCTAATGTATCATGGACAAGTCCTGTCTGAGTGGCAAATGTCGAAAATACCAGTGTGTCACCACCGAAAACATATCTGTGTTTCATGGACGGTTTTAAGTTGAAAGGATATTGATAATTCTAAGAAGCCTTTTTGCAGCTTTTTATTTTTACACACGGTTCAAGAATAACCACATACGTACTATAAAATCACGGTCAGCTGTTAGTTGACTCCTAAAATTCCCTATTTACATGCATAATTACGTAGATTGACAACAAACATTCTAAGATCAACTTGCTTTTAAAAGATTTACTCATTTCAAATGTATTAACACCAACATACCAAGAGGTGCAGCATATGCAATGTATATAATAATGCTAAAAAGCCCACATACTTCAACAGCAATATATAAACGTGAAAGCTCTAAGTATATCTCTTTAAAAAAGAAAAAGAAAAAAAAAAGTGTCACAATTTATATGAATAAGCATTCTGATACGAAAGGCGGACCCACGGTACGTTCATGTAACACGAACCTCTTGTATATCACAGGAATAATTTCTCCAATCCCCAAGCTGACTAGAATTGAATTATCCATTTACAAAGAACCTTGTTGAATAGCTTGACTTCAATCGGACCTGTCGAAGGCTGACCACACTACGGAGGCTGGGGCAGTTAGACCCATATCACTCCTTTGAAGAGATTATAGTCTCACAACACCTAGACATCTATCCAACCCATGAATAGCAATCTAGAAGATTGAGAAAACATAGAAGTGCCCAAACCAATGGATGAGAATTCCAACTAAAATGGAAGACCGCCACAAGAATTATCTTGAAAAGGTCCACATAGTTGTAATCCAACACTATAAGAAACTCCTCTTGAAGAGAAAACTCAAATTTTATTGACTCAACATAAGATATGAAAAAGAGTACATCAGAAGGCCTTTTATGGGCTTAAACTTAAAAGTTGATATAGAATAACCTACTAGAAAGTTCAACTAAAACAAAACATAAAGTAACATAAAACCCTAGAAATAACTAATCCCACTGCCAAGGTTACGTCCTTGATCATAACAATGTCTGGCCTTGGACATCAGGGCCAGACATTGGCTAAAGTTTGCAACCAACAGTCGACCTAGACCAAGAAATAGGCCATGTGCCGGCGCGATGTCCGGCACCGAATATTGGCATGTTTCCTCCAATTTTGGTTTCTTCAATCCATGAAATCTCCAAACCTTCCAACCCTTGCTGATTCTTTCAGTAGCAGCTCCAACATGTCCCTCTGAATGCATTATCCATGAGAAATCTACTTCTAAACCTTGACCAAATTCAAGAATACCAACTTATGAATATTTGATTGAATATCCTCCAAGGCCTTTTGTCATAAATTGAGCCTGTTAAACCCTCCAAAATAAATAGATAGATGGATAACTTTGGTGAAACTTGATTGATAGGGAAGGAGGCTACCAAGATCGTGTCACATTCACATTGATGTGATATACACACATATTTTGGTATAGGTAATCTAGGTGAGCAAACAACATAATCACATGTAACTCAATTTTATAGCACTACCAAATGACAAACATTAGCCAAGCATTTGGAAATCGAAGAAAAATGGAAGACATTCAAGCAACAAACATCACATCAAACGTATAATTTGAAAAACAAATCTGCACATTCAGATGTTCTGACCATCCATTGGAGAACAGCAAAAAGATTTTTCTTAACATAGATGGAAAACCCAGAAATTAAACATTCATATTCCTTAATTTTTAAGTTTCAGTTAAATTCATTTTCAGAACAAAGCATTAGAGACCATCATATAAACAAGTAAGGCTGTCTTCACTTAAAGCAGCAAAGACTAAAATTTAAACACTGATTATTTTTTAACAGTTTACCATGATAGAAAGAACAATAAAATAGATATTTAAGCATTAAAGACTAGTAACAGATAATTACTTGGATAAGGCCTACAGAAAGACCCAAAAAACGATGAACACGTCCCATCCACTCCGCATCACGTTGAGCCAGGTAATCATTAACTGTTACCACTGCCAAAAGAGGTAAAAGCAATGATGACGGTAATCAAAACAACAAAGCGCACAAATAAAACTCAAGTTGTCAATGGTGCTCCTCATAAGCAAGCATGTAGAAATTTAAAAAACACATCTTATATCCTTGAAAATATTGCTAATTTATGCTATTAACTTGAAATAGAAGATACCGTGAACACCCTCGCCTGTGAGGGCATTGAGGTAGGCTGCCAATGTGGAGACCAAGGTTTTTCCTTCCCCAGTTTTCATCTCTGCAATAGACCCATCATGAAGCACTGCTCCGCCTATAATCTACCATTTTAAAAAAATTGCCATAATCAAAATTAAATCCGAGTGGACAAAATTTGAGGGACAATGTGCCAAAAGGATGCATTTCAATGTCTAATTATTAAAGATGGCACTAATTTGAGTTATTTATTGTAATTTTTACATATAGTTGTCCAAACTGAATTGCTAAATGCAACAAAAGATTGTACATCACGTACAAATGTCAAGTAAGAAATAGCCCATGTCAAGTAATAAATAGCCCAAAATTGCAACTTTTTTTTTATGAAAAATGCATCCAAGAGTTCCATTTTCACAAGTTTCGTTATTCATTTACGAGTAACAAAAGCACACCCTGTCACAAACAGACAAGGGAGAAGAGCAAGAAGAAAAACCTGAACATCAAAATGCCGCATTCCCAGCTTCCTTTTTGCCGCTTCCCGAACAACAGCAAAAGCCTCTGTCAACCAATCATAGTTTCCAGGAAAAAATGAAAGAAGAATAAATTTCAAACCACCTAGAAAAACAAAGCTCCATTTGGATGGCAATTTTAAAAAATATATAATATATATGTGTGTGTGTATATATATATATACACACACACCTAGAAAAAAAAAGCTCCATTTGGATGGCATTTTTAAAAAATAATATATATATGTGTATGTATGTATGTATGTTATATAAGCAGGAAAGAAAGATATAAAGTACGTTGAAAAACTCGCCTGAAAAATCATTTTCTAGAATATTCACCCATCAGATAAAGAATAAGCATTTTGAAAATCCAAACACTCAAATAAAATTTCAAAACAGAAACACCTGCTTGAATATCAGCTAGCGTCTCTCCCTGCTTCAACCGCCGTTGAAACTCCACAGTCTTTGCACTTAACTAGCAACAAAATAAATCAAAATAAACAATTAAACTCAAATATTAAAATGGAAATACAAAAGACCGCCGTTGAAACTCCACGGTCTTTGCACTTAACTAGCAACAAAATAAATCAAAATAAACAATTAAACTCAAATATTAAAATGGAAATACAAAAGAAAAGGTGAATTCAATTACAGAAAAAACCAACCAACCATTTCATCAGGGAGAGCTTGAATTTGAGGCTCGAGGGCAATTACGGAATTGGCAAGGCGGTAATAGTCTCGCACTACCCAATAATTCAAGCTGGTTAAGTCAGTGCATTTCTTTTTAATCTCGCCAATATTTTCCTGACGACAATTTTTTAAGCAAATAAATACAAAAATTTCAAAACTAAATTCGCGTCAAATTTTAGAGGACTTTTCGTTTTATTGGTTGCGTACCTTGAGAGAAGCGAAGACAATAGGAGAGGGAGTGGAATTGCAACGACGACGTCTCGAACAAGAAGGTGAATGGATACGGAATTGAATTAAATCAAGCGGTTTTGTGCAGAAGAGAGTTCTAATTTCGGGGCGGCGGCGGTGGTGGAGTCGGCTTAGCGGGAGAAGAGTGGCGGAGGAGGAAGAGGAGGCTACTGTGACCATTGTTTTTCTTTTTCTTTTTTTTTTCCTTCTAATTCGGACTTCGGGAGATTTTTGAATTTGGAACTCCCATGACAGTTCGGAAAATAAATAGGTTTACACGGAACGGTACGCCATGTTGTCCGGACTAATCTAGGCATTCACAATGCATTACATCAAAGCCTCAAAACTAATGGAGCTGTTCACAAACACGTCTCGCCCATGAAAAATTCGAGTCCGGCTCGTTTATGTAGTTAAACAAGCTGAGTTCGAATATAAATTTTGGTTAGTTTGGTTTGTGAACATGGCACTGCTCAGGCTAGTGAAAATTCAAGTTCAGCTCGTTTGTGTAGTTAAATGAGTCGTGTTCAAACACAAATTTTGACTCATTTAATAAATGAGCAAACTCAAGTTTGTTCATTAATAAACGAGCAAGAGGTCAAGTATGAGATACTCAGTTCGGTTGAACTCGGCTCGGTTAGGCTCGAGTAACACTTTTTCACTTATTTGAACTGAATTGTTCACGAACAAAACTCGAGTTCGACTCGTTCAGCTTGAACACAAATTAATGAGCTCGACTCAACTCGACTCGTTTATTAAACCAGGACCAATTCGAACCGAGAATACTGTCGTTTATAGCTCTAATTACACTCTAATTAGTGCAATTCATATGCCACGTAATCATTTTACTATTCTCTGTTTCTTTACACTGTCACTCATTATTCTACACATAATAATAGTATAGATCTACAATTAAATCACACGGTTATTTTAATGATCCACAATACATATCTCGAAAATAAATAAATTTATTTTTTAAAAAGTAATTTCATTATTTTGAAAATTAACTTATTAACTTTCATGGAAATTTTTACTATCCCAAATTTTTTTTATTTTCTAAAAAATAATATTATTAAGTTTTTATATAAAACTATATATTTTTTCCCTAAATCTCTAAGTTAATATGTTGTTATGTTCTAAAAAATAATTAAGTAATTATTAAATTAATACCCTACAACTAAAATGTGAAAATATCATAGTCATCATAACTTCATTAAAAATACTCTATTTTAATTAATTTAACTCCATTGCGTAATTTAATCAATTGAAGTAGAAGTAATAATATAATAAATATTAATTTTCATTGCCGTTGCCTCCAAACTGTTCCCAAATATGCTTGATCAAATTCGATCGAAGTTGATGATGTACTTTATGATCACGTAGTTCCACGCTCTTTGAAGATAATGTTGAAAATCTTGGACAGAACCTTGAGTCACAAAGATTGTGGGATCTTCATCAGTCATCATCCTAATTTCTTATTGTGTCTTTATCCTTGATAATCATATTATGCAATATAATGCATGTGTACATTATCTCTTTTAGAAAAGTAAGTTGGCCCACGAATAATGGCCCAACGACAAATGTTTGCTCGAGATCTTTTCTTGCACCCTTCTCGTATTTGCTTAAACTTTGATCCTCTTTGGATCTCTTAGAGAGGTGAAACTTTTAACAAATGTTGCCTACCCTACATATATGCCATGTACTTGATAATAGCCTTTATCGTATTATGTGCCATTTACCATAAATTGAATATCAAGAGTGTATGCTAGCAACACGTCATTGAATAGTGGAGATTGGTTGACCACATTGATGTCGTTTTCAAATCCAAAAAATGCATGCCATATGCATTGATCTGTTGATGTGGCTATTTCAATCATTATTGTGGGATCTTTGATCACTCCGAATAAATTGACCTTTCCATGCCATGGGCAGTTCCCCGGTGCTAGTGCATGCAATGCTACCAAGCATGCAAGAAAGCCATGGCCCTTGGAATGCAATTGAAGTAAACGTTCAATGTCATTAATATCAGCCTTCTCAAGTATTGTGCCCCATAAATCTCGATCATACATCACTAAAATTGTGATCTCAATTGTAGTATTGATCCTTATATAATTATCCTACTGGTCAGCCGGTGCTTTATACGCTAATTGTAGGATAGGCTGATTTTTTGAAATGGAGAAAGTCTCCTCCCACTTAGCTACATCAGCCCTCGTTTAAAAAAAAAAAAAGCTAAATAATTCTCAATAGATACTCTTTATTTGAAACCTTTGGCAGAATATATTTGAAGAATAAACCGAGCGGTCGATGAAATAGTCATTGAAAAGTCAAATATGTGCGACACCATGCTCTCGATTGTAATATCTTTAATTGTGTTGGGCATTAGAACTTTCAAATGTTTTTTGCCCCTTTGCCATTGGTCTAACAACATCATAATTTGATGATCACTTTCGTCCATCATTTCATCGACTAAAAAATTTTTAATTTCTTCTATAAGGGAAGGATTAGGAAACTGAGACATTCTGGAGTGCGTTGAGTATATTATTTCAATGTGCAGGAGTCTCTCTAATACATGTGTAGTGTTATTATAACCTTATTAATCTAACTCTTTGTAATGTCCATACTTAATATGATTACACTTAAAAAATACAACTATTTTAAGAATTGAATAAATATTTTGGAAATTAAAATTCTTCTTTCAATTAAATTTTTTAATAAATACTTTATTAATTTCAATTTAAATTAAATTTGAATTGTAAGAACGTGAAAAATGAGACCATTTCAAAAATGTAATAGTAAATGTTAAAATACCAAACCATTTAAAGTCATTAGTGCTAAACAATTGGTCTAAGTAATTGTTCTTAATTAATTTTGTAATTAAATAATTATTTATAATTTATTGATTGCAATTAGTTACTTAGACAAAGGTTTGTGTAATTACAAAGTGTGCTTGTTTCTGTCTAATTTTATATTTTTATCATTATTGGATTTAGTTTCCAAAGCATGTAATTTGTAATGTCATTGTGAGGTCTAATTATATTTGTGAAGACACACCGATATGTAATGTTATCGTGGAGGCCCCATTATGGAGCAATGCATGGCTTGTTGAAACTGACGATAATTTTGTTGTTGATTTGTCACTTTGGTTTGATTATAAAATCTTTGAACACACCTTTTTTTTTTTGCTAACTCCATACACAAGGAAGGGTGCCACTCCAAGATTTTATTAATATTCAAAAAATAAGGAATACATGAACATATATTATTTTAAAGCATGAACGAGGAGTACAACTCCCTTTACATAAATTAAGAGAATGGAAAATAACTAAATCATACATTTTTTGAATGAAGGGAATCCTAATCTATCCAACTTCATGTCTCCACAAGCTATAGGCGGTAATTCAAAATCTCTCACATATACCTGCAAGAAATTCGTTTGAGAGGCACCCAAATTTGCTAAACGATCCACCACCATGTTAGTTTGGCGTGGGCAATGAGACACTTTGACTGCTGCATTTGTTAGCTTAATAATTTGTATAACCTTCTTCTTCACTCTCCATGGGCATGAAAACTTACCTTGCAATATACCAACCAATATCATAGAATCATATTCAATTTGAATGATTCTAACCATGGTTAAAACAAATTTTAATTCCAGTGAGAACTACTTTCACTTATGCTTGCAAGCTAGTACCACGACCCAATGAGCATGCAAACCTTACAAGTAATCTCCCCTTCGCATCCCTCAACACTCCACCACTACCACAACTTCTTGGATTTCATTTAGAGCTACCATCCGCATTTAATTTAATAATTCCCACAAGAGGAGGCATCTATTTTATAGCTTTCCAAACAAATCTAACAGGCACACTTGATACAGAATCAATAAATACACACCAAGATTGAAAATCCAAAGATTCTTTGAATTTCACATAATATGCATCCCTCAAATCCCTAAAGATCATATCACAAACTTTAGATATCAAAGGTGTCTCACCTTCAACAAAGGCCTTGTTCCTCGCCTTCCATAAATTCCAACAAACAAAGATTGGAATCAAATGCATAACATACCTCATTCGGCTATGTTTATGAGTACCTAGCCACCAAGAAGATAACATCGTAGGACATGAGAGACAAAAGTCTGTATTTCACAATTTAGTCCAAAAACCTTCCAAACTGCAGATGCTAATTCACCATACACAAAAACATGATCAATAGATTCCATATTAGCATTCACACAACAAAAGCATTTTGATGGTAGGTTAAAATTAAATTTAACCAATACATCAGACAATGGTAATCTTCTCAGAAGCAGCCTCATCATAAAAAATGACAACTTCAAAAGGATCTAAGGATGCCACATTTTAGAAGAGAACAAAGAATAAGGCCTACAATCTCTAACTTCATTAAAGGCAAAAAATAAGGAAAAATTACCAGATTCTATCTCCTGCCAAATCATCTCATCTGGAATTGTACCAATGGGAACATCAATATTTAAAATGGAATTGACAATATTCGAAGGTAATGCAATAGGGTAATATTTCACTTCCCCTTAGTCACAAAATCAGACACAGCATGGCCTGCAATGTTGTCAACTCTAGAATATAAATCACCTCTATCCATCCAATTATCAAACCAAAATTGACAACCACCATTATTAATTATCCAAGAAATGCTCAATTCAGCCAACCCCCTTACATTTAACATCTGATTCCATATAGTTGAATTAATTATGGATACCTCAACTTGGCAAACATGAAGGTTAGAGCAATACTTCAACCGCATGAATTTGGCCCAAAGAGAAGCTCCAAGCCTAAAATTCCAACACAACTTACATGAAAAAGCTACATATATGTCTTCCATCCTTTTAAAATCCACACCACCTTCCTTCAAAGGATAGCCCAAATGATTCCAACCAATCCAATGGAATTTAGACTCATTATCATTCGAATTCCAAAAAAATTCAGCAAGTACCTTTCGACCAGCCGAAATACACCCTTAGGCATGGTTGAGACTGCCAGCAAATGAATAGGAATGGCACTAAGGACATATCAAATTAAAATCATCCTGCCTCCCAAAGATAGAAGCTGATATTTTCAAGACAAAATTTTATTCAAAACATTCTGACAAAGTTTCGAAAAATACTCTATCTTGGATTTACCAAAGAACAGAGGGCGTCCCAAATACTTAACAGGAAATTACTTTTTAGAAAAATTAGTTAACCTCTCAATCAACTTGACCTAAGATAGACATAATGTCGGGTGAACTAAAAAGCAACTCTTCTAAGAATTAATCAATTGCCCCGAATCAGTTTGATACTTCTCCAAAACCTCTACCAATCTCTTAAGCGATCCTTTGGAAGCATTTGAAAAAATCAACACATCGTCAGCAAATGCCAAGTGAGAGACATAAAGACAACCAGAAGGAGTTATGAAGCCCATAAAATTGGAGTGTTTTGCCAGCCCATTCAATGCATGAGAGAAAACTTCAACCCCAATGATAAACAAGGAAGGAGATAACGGATCTCCTTGATGAAATTGTCTAGTAGACTTAAAAAATCCAAAACTCGCTCCATTAATAATGATCGAAAACTACACATTAGATATTAGCCTCCAAATCATATCAATGAAACATTTACCAAAGCCAAATTGACGTAAAACACATATTAGAAAAGGTCAAGAAACCCGATCATACGCCTTCGCTATATCGAGCTTTATTGCCACATTTCCACCCTTGGACTTCTTCTCAATATCAGGTATAATTTCTTAGGCTAATAAAAAGTTATCCGTTATGCTTTTGCCTTTAATAAAGCCACTTTGCTGAGGAGAAATAATTTTTTGCAAAATGGATGGATGCCAGTCGATTCAAGAAAACTCACAAAATCACCTTGTTTATAAAATTACAGAAGCTAATAGGCCTGAACTACGAAAATTCTTGTGGATTCGGATTCTTAGGAATAAGAACAATGGATGTTGCTATAATCACTCGAGGGAGATCAGCCCCACAAAAAAAAGCTCACAATTGCATTATCTACCTATATTGTAAAAGACAATAAGGTTACTATAGTAGCTTCATTGGTTGACACGTGGATAGCCTCATTGAATATCAGATCAAGAAGGAAAACAAACGGCATCATTTTGCCAACCATGAACCTTAGGCAGTCTCCCAAACAATAACCACTGGCTATCTCCTCAATTTCTTTACCAACATCAGACCAAGTCATAGCCTTAATTTCTCAACCGCTCCACCTCACTCACTCAAGTACGCTATCAGCCTCCAACCACCAGGCCCTATCACTTGCATGACCCACATACCACAACCCCATGCCCCTCAAACCCTCTTTTTCCTTGTCCTCAAATCCCTTATGTTTCACTGCCAACCTAAAACAACCACCACCGGCGGATCAACCATGGCTTCGTTTACGATCCACTGCAGCACCATATTGCTATCAAATCGATAGGTTACCCCATTAAACTCCCACATCCATTAACACTCAGTACAACCTTTTTTTTATTTTTTATTTATTCTGGTTCTTCCATTAGCCACCAAAGCAGAAAAGGAAAAAAATGTTTTGTTATTTTGATTTTTTTAATTCATTTTATCATTGTTGTTGTTGTTGTTGTTTATTGTTGTTAAGTGAATAAAAGATTAGAATCATTTTATTGTTTTTCCATCTTTTTTGCTACTGAAATTACTGGTTTACATGCTTATGTTTTGGTTAGTTTAAGATCGGATTTTGGTACTTTGGGTTTATTCATTGTGGGAAGACTATTGGCTTTCCAAAGTAATTCAATGGTTGTACAAGCCCTACATTAATAATGTTTATTTGGATTGGAGTTATAGTTGAGCATCATTAGTGAGTTTTTAACCATTATTTCTTTTGTCTCTTTTGGTTACGAACTTTTGAACTTCTCACATTAACTCTTTTTGTTGCAGTTTTTTTTATATATTACGTTACATCCTTTCTTTTTTTTTTTTTAGGAAGAATTCCAGTGCTCTTTGTGGTTGCGTTCTGTCCATCACAGGTAAACCAAGATTGCTTGCTCTTATAACATTTGTTTTTAGTGAAACTCAGCTTTTGTGATCTAAGAAATATCTTCTTCGAACGTTATGTGATTTGAAAGATTTTTGACATTCTTTGTTTTAAATTTTAGAATTACTTAAAGTATACTGGTAAATAATCTTGTCATATAAGCCATTACTTGGATGTGCTTTTACTACTGTCTAACTATTTCCCTATGTCGCAGAAAGGGGTTGTTGATAAAGCAATTAATCGGCTAGAGAAGTCAAAGCAATTCTAAACTAGAAGCTACTGTTGCTCAGCAAATTTAGGCACAATTTCATAGTTCTGGAACTCAAGCTCTCCAAGTTAGTAGTAATTCAAATTGTTCTGCTATGATCTTTTACGGTTTTTGCAATTCAAGTTTTCAGTTAATAGGCATTTAAGTAAGTATATTTCTAGTTGGGAATGAAGATGCACTGAAGCACTTTCCAGATGACCTAAATTAATTGTTTGTTACTTGAGAGTAAATTCCGATTTACATGTGATGCTTTTATTGTTTTGTAGCTTCTGTGTGTCTATGTGTGTATTGTTAGTAATATAATATGATAACTAAAGGGTATATAAAGCACAAATCATGAGGGATGAAATTTTCCCATTTTGATTGGTATCATTTAGATTAATGATGACTATTCGACTATGACTTTGTGGGTGCATATGGGATAATTAGTGGCCCTTTGAATTAAAAATAGTGTTCACGTCTCATAGTTTAGTTGTCATCCTTCATTATTGAGTTCAATATTTAGGACATCCCACTTTGCTACATGTCGAGAAATGGATTGTGTTGTGTACTTTACAACTAGGATCTTGAAAGTGAATATATGAGAAAATGAAATGGTTTTTATTTTTTCACTTTTTTTGGTAGAGAGTAAAGGCCAAAAAAAAAAAAAGTTATTGGTACATGCTTGGGATGGTTATTGATACATATTAATGGTGGCAGACATTTTCTCTCTTATTTGGCCAGACTACACGGGAAAATCATAGCTTTTCCTTGGTTTCGACTCAAATATAAAATCAAAATTTGTGGCTTATAAATGTTAAAATTCTTAAGAGTTTTTTATTTCAACTTGTAATTTATGAATTAGTATCATGGCCAAACATTATAAATGAATGTAGCTAATCTAATAGTTAATAGGTTATGGGCTAGAAGATCATTTCCATAAGTTCAAGAGAAAAAGAGTAAAAGGTGTGACGTGGTGTAGATTAGATATAACAATTATAAAAAAAACACACAAATCAAGAAATAAAAACCTAATCTCTCAACTGAATCCACAAGTGCACGAGTCGTTTGTAGTATTTGGAGTATTAGGTATTGAATACCATGAGGAATCAAATATGTGCAATTACTAAAGCTTTTTCACTAACTTCTATTATCTAAACACAATCAAAATAAGATGGAGATGGGGTCCCTTCAATAGAGTAGGTATATGATTGAGAACTTGTGTAAAATTCAATACAAAGAAGCCTAAAACATAGAATCCACTAATGAATCATGCATGAATGACTTACTAAGTGTTTTCTTGCTCTGTTTAGAATCCAATTCTATAAGTGTCATAACCAGATCTCTCTATAACATGACAAGATTTCAACTATTCTCATGATGAAACTTTATGATAACATGAATTGTATTGATTCACTTAAGTGTCCATTATTCTCATATGAAAGACTTAAGCATTACTTGTTCATTTTCCATTGTTGCATGCATCTCTCAATGTCAAGTAGCAACTAAATGACTTGTTTAAGTTGGCCAAGCAAAAACAAGTGTTAAAGCTTGAACAAATAAACAAACAAATGCAAGCTTAGTAAGTGCAAAGAAGTTAAATCATGTTTGTTGATTCAATAGCTTCATCTATGATATAGATGAAGCTTTAGTTCAACATAGTTAGTGAAACAACTAAAAGTTCGACTTCAAAGAAAGAATTTATGGCAACCATTGAAAGTAAAAGAGATAGAGTTTGGGAATTGCTCAACCAATATGGGATAAGCTTCTCTTCTTTATTCACCTTCAAAAGTTGCACTACAAAGTCTCCTACAATGATTCTCACCACTCTATTGAAGGATTAAGAGAATTCTATTAATTCTCTACCAAGCTAAGTATAAAACTAGAGATTATAACTACTTTCTACTACTAAAGCTTGTTACAAATGCTTTACAAATGACTCCTATTTATAGACACATGTTCCTCAAGTCATTTTCCAACTTGCATGAATCATTAATGCATGAAAATGATGAAGATTTGCTTGAGGATTCCAAATGAGTACAAAAGTCTTCATTTATGCTTTCAATGTATTCTCCCACTTGCAAAACTCTATCCCCATCTGAAAATGTCTGCAAAAACAGTTGGAAGAAGATACAAGTTGATGCCCTAGAAAAGTCTAGTCGACCTGCGATCCGTAGGTTGTGATCCGTAGATTGTGACCTGTGGATCACTCCTTGTGGACCCACTTGAGTTTCTGATTGTTGCTGAGTTGGCATCCACTGTGTGCAAACATTTTTCACGTATTTTCACTCATGTTGATAAAGAATTAGATTTTTTCATTATTTTTGCACGATTTATTTCTCCAAGTTGTTCATCAATCATTGCTCTTTGAATCACCTTTCAATTTGATTCTCTTTGACTCCAATTGATCCAAAATAAGTTAAGTATGATGAACTTGCAATTATACACAAGAATTGTGTATTAATTTGCTCAAATAAAAATTCTGCCTTAAATCCCTAAATCCAATAAAAACCCTAATTCTTAGCAATTGTTGGAAAATGAGTCATTTGTAGCCAAAAATACTATAATTATGCTTAAATAACATCTAAAACATATAATAATATATATAATAACATTGATAAATTTATTACTTATCGAGGTGCATGAGACATTTTTCTTAATCTTCATTCTTTTTTTTTTGTTCATTTTTTGCATCTTTGTTCTTGGTTAGGATACATAAATTGAAATAATAATATGATTAATTTGAAAAATTACGAGATGAATATCAACTTAGAAGAACCTTTTGAGACAATTAGAAAGGAACTATAGTGGAAGTCATTACCAAATAAATCAAGTGATTGTTTAGCTACCTTATACTCCCAAAAAATAAAAAAATTCTTTTACATTGGCTATAATCTGGAAGGTAAGCAAGCACCAAGGATAGCTAGAACTTACAAAAGACAATGTTGGCTAATATTCTTAGGAATAAAGCCATTCAATGAACTGGAGCGACAGAAACAAGAGATGGACAAGACATTGGGATATAATATTGGACTAACCCTTTTTTTTAATATTCACTTTTTTATTAAAAAATTTTACGTGTCCTACAACTGCTCCATTGATTTCCTAGGAAGACAAATTTTTCCAACATATAACTTTTTCTTTACTGGTTGCTAAGGGGAGGCTTAGATTTTCATGTAACCATCGTAAAAATTATTCAGTAGAATCATGTCATTTAAGGTGTAGAGAGAAGAAATTCCTATTCAATATGAAGCGTTTAACTAAATTGGAATTATTTCTGTGCTATGCTATTTAATTCTGCTTTTTATTTATTACTGTTATTGTTGAACATTGGTGTACATATTGCTAAACTTTTTGGAAGAAATTGATGCTTCTGATAGGAACACGAACTACAACTTGGGTGATGGGAGAGAAGAAAAAAGTTCCTTTTATGCCCTTTGGCATGATATTTAATTATTTAACATTCATTTGCCCTTAAGCTAAAACGAAGTTAATCCACGTTTTAGTGACCTTTAAGGTTGACCCCACTAAATATTTTCAGTAGCAAGTTTATTTATTGTGATTTTTTAAATATATATCTTAATTAAGTGGTTTTTTGTATTTTAAAGAATAGTGTTTTGCTATAACAGAGTTTTTGCTATGCGGATCCCAATTGACTTGCATCCAGTGACAAAGAAATCTTCCTTGGAGACTGCCTTGATGCTATTATGCATAGATCTCCATTTCTATTTTGATTCCAATCAGTTTTAGTGATAGAGGTTGGAGCTGAATACAATGGAAGTTATAACCTTTTGTGATATTAATGTAGCTTTTAAGAAGCATTGTAATTGCATTTTTATTTTAGTTGAGCAGTTTATACATTATATGTGTTCTATTGACACATGAATCAATTATATTATTCAAGGATTAATTTTTTTCTTTAAAAATGAAACATGTAGTTGTATTATTGTTCATTATTTTGAAGTGTAGTATTGATGAAAAGAGACAGTGACTATCCTTTTTAGATATGGTCATTTAATTGTGATATCATTTGTTCTCTTCATAGTTGGAATTGAAATGTCGTGAAGATATTTTTGTATTATTACTGTTGTGTTGTCACTTATTATATATTATGTGTTCTATTGACTCTTGAATCAATTTCATTATTGAAGATTAATTTGTTCTTAAAAAATGGAACACGTAGTTGTATTATTGTTCCTTGTTTTGAAGTATAGTTTTGCTGCAAAAAGATTGTGCCTATTCTTATATATGAGGATATTTTGAAAAATTTCTTCACTATGATCCATCTTTTTGTTCCCAAAATCAAACTCCTTTTACATGGTTTATCAAAAGATGTAACATACTCTTTTTTCTTCTGAACATAAAACTTTCATCTAAATTAAGCTCAAAGGAACTCAATTGCCTAAAGTAAACATGTCATGCATTTTAAACCATTTATTCCAAATTATGCTATATACTTTTATGTATGTCCATGTGTGTGCATTCATATGCAGACTTATTTTACCTACTGTATTTAGCCAAAGCTTTTTGATTTGAGTGGAAGAATTTTTTTTTACCTAAGTATTACAAATAGCTGACAAGATCATAATATAGTGTGGTTTCTACATGCATGTGGCAAGTTTGGTGGTTCCAGTATTGGGTATAATATATCAGGAGGATAGGATGGTAGGTTTTGGAGATTGGGGTCTGGTATAGTGTTATATCAGTAGTCCAAATGTACACCTTTTTCTTTTTGTTTGACTACTCAAATTCACATTCTACTCTATTTCAAATAGCAAACAGCTTTATTTGGCCTTAAGATAAACTGAAGAATGATATGAGTT
The DNA here is from genome assembly GCA_024721245.1 of Mitragyna speciosa. Taxonomy (NCBI): domain Eukaryota; kingdom Viridiplantae; phylum Streptophyta; class Magnoliopsida; order Gentianales; family Rubiaceae; genus Mitragyna; species Mitragyna speciosa. Next base: position 12,529,304 of record CM045568.1, read on the forward strand.
ACTCATTGAATATTTATTTTGAGTTGCAAAAACTAAAAATGATGAGTTATTATTTTTTTTTCCGGTTAGTGTCTGATATTAAAACTTAATCTCTGAATCTCTTAATTTTGTAAAAATGTATAGTTTTTCTTTTATGCTATTGACTTTCTCTATGTGTTTGTCAATATTTCTGATATAGTGCTTAAACTTTTGACTTAGCAAGGCATAGCCTTAGACCTACTAGTGAACATCACTAGCAATCATATCCCATGCAAAAGTGAAGAACTTCCCCTTAAAACAATCTGGGCCTGCATCACTATCCCCGTCCATTTGAAAGATTACATTTTTAATCTTCGCCTAAGAAGGGATAGCTTCCAATAAAGTATTATCTTCTTCTGTAATTATCTTTGGAATAACATCCACTAAGTGAACTGGCATCCTGGACTCTTCCCTGAACAATTTCTCAAAAAACTTGACAGCTTTATCACTAATAGCATTTTCCTCTGAAACCTAATTCCCAGCCTCATCTTTTATTTTGGGATAGAAGCTTTCAATCTGCGCTATTTAATTATAGTATGGAAATATTTAGAATTCCTATCACCTTTTTTAAGCCATTTGATACGAGCTATTTGACTCCAATATTGCTATTTAATAGATAACAAACGCTGTAAATCTGCTTGAGCTTTGTTACTCTGACTCAGTCTCAGTCGAAGCCAAAATCTACAAGTTATTTTCAGCCAATAATACATTCTCCTTAGCCTTTTTAACATTGGAGAAAATATTACCAAATTGCTCCTTGTTCCATTGTTGAATATTTCTTTTCACAGGTTTAAGTTTACCACTCAAAATTGCCAAGGGAGGACCCACAACCTCCACCTGTCATGAGCTTCGAATAACCTCCATAAGACTACCATTGGTGGTCCAAACATTGAAGAAACAAAATGGACAATGCTTGTTGTTCAATCTTGTAGAAAAATTCAGCAAAAAAGGTGCGTGATCTATGGGATCTCGAGCTCAGTGAGATACAGACAAAGATGATATGTCATAACACTCCTCATTTATCAAAACCCTATCCAGGCGCTTCCAAATTTTTGCCCTTTCTCTGTGATTATTGCACCATGTAAAGCTCGAGCCTGAAAAGCCCACATCATAAACACCTGCCATAGCATAAAAGATAAGAAATCCAAGGATTCCGAAATATTAAAAGGTCACCCACCTTTCTTCTCATGTGCAACCATCACCAAATTAAAATCACTACAGATACACCATGGACTTTGGGATGATTTGGAAGCCAATCAATCTGCCCATAACTCTCTTCTCTCCTCCAGTGTACATTTTGCATGGACAAATGAAAAGAAAAGAGGAGAGGCCAAGTGAGAATGAAGGACCTTCAAACCAATGTGTTGTCTAGAACAATCAATCACATTGCAAGCTACCACATTCTTGAAAAAAACCCATGGACAGCATTAGCAAACCTTAACTTCAATCTAAAGGAATTAATTTTAACAGAAGAAACTTTGGGTTCACAAATAATGTGAAATTTCAGAGAGAAGAAATTATTCTTCATTATTTTGAGATGAATAACAAGAGATACATATGCCAAAGATGCTAGCATTCCAGTCCACAAAATCAGGAAAAAATCCCTTCAAATAAGGAATTCCACTAAAATAAGAAACTAATTAAATAAGAATTAGTTAATGACCAAAATATATATAGAAATTCCACAATCCCCTTCAAGCTGGGATGTACCAATTGTACATTACCAGCTTGCAACTCAATTCTTCAAATCTGGTTCTTAGAAGTGCTTTGGTAAGAATGTCAGCAATTTGATGTTGAGTAGAGATGTAGACAATTTGAAATGTTGAGTAACGGTGTAGACAATTTGAACAGTTCTAATTTCGATGATGAAATGGCGATCAATCTCAACATGCTTTGTCCTATCATGGTGAACTGGGTTTTTAGCAATGTTGATTGCTGCCTAGTTATCACAAAATAACCAGAGCAGTTGTTTGTCTATCAATTCCACCAGTGATATATTCATCCTTACATTTTTCAGAAATAAACATCAATACAGACTGAGATCATTGAAGGTAATTTTGTCCATTTAACTTATGACTAGTGATTAGAATTGATCCAAAATCTGTGTTAACATGAGCAGCCATTGTTGTTCCTTCATATTTAGAAGTGACCTCAGAAGAGGATGTTTGAAATGCTGCTCCAAATTTTGTCATGCTGAAAGAAATTGAAGGAGATTTTTTTTTTCAGATTGGAACGAGAATAAAGAATGAATTTCATATATTTAGGTTTTCAGAGACGAATTGGATTGATGGATCTGATACCATGTGAAATTTTAGAGAGAAGAAATTATTCTTCATTATTTTGAGATGAATAACAAGCGATATATATACCAAAGAAATTGGCATTCTAGTCCACAAAATTAGGAAAGAATCCTTCAAATCAAGAATTCCACTAAATAAGAAATTAATTAAATGAGAATTAGTTAACGACCAAATCTCTTTATTAGGAAACAAATCACTAAATCAAAATATATATGATAATTCCACAAATAACAACCAACTGATCGTTATTAGACCAAACTAACTGCCTTAATCTTCTAACATTTGGGGCTTTAGCAACCCCCATAATATTCCAAAATACTACATTAATCATTGGAAAGAACCTGGAAGGAGTTTGTAGAAGATTTAGAGATGATCACAATTGACGGTCCAATGCAAACTTTGCTCTAACTCCTTGGTCGAACCTGTTGGAACTCCTTCTCCAAAACTCCAGATCCTTCAACAGTCAAAGCCTCCATTAAAGAGTCACTTGGGTCCCTCATTGGCTCTGAACAGACAAGGTAAGGTGACAAATTTGCTACCACATTTGGAAGCTTTCCCATGCTTTCTAGCAAGTTCAAATCCTCAACCCCTTCATTGGACATACCTGCATCTTTCCTTGCTTCTACCATCTACATTTGAATTTCTTCTAACCCATACACATTAACCTAATAAGAACTAGCATCATTTCTAGCAGGCAACTGTACATTAGAGATCACTGTCTGCACCTCCTGGATACCCTCAATGGGAGATTGAACACTAGTTTCTACTCTCTGAACATCACGCTCCATGATATCCAGTGCCAAGCTTTGATAACACTCCACCAAGGGACTATCATGCCTGTTAATGATTACCTTATTGACAGAATTCACTTACATGGCATCTTCCTGGTTCCCAATCTTGCTTGTTCCAACTGTTTCAACCTCATTGATGATATTCTTCTTTGGAGAACTTGAACAATCCTCAGGAGATGAGTATTCTCCCTTATCTGCTCGTGAACATTCACACCATTTAGACGACATTGTTCCTCAGCATGTCCCAATCTTTTACATCGAGTGCAATAAAACGATAGATTCTCGTAAGAGACTCTTTGCCAAAACCCCATTTGTCTATGGCCAATCCAAATTTTACTTGGTTAGTCTTCATCAAATCAAATTCTACACATACACGCACAACGTTAGGCCTAGATAAGCTTGCCATTATAGTGTCAATTTTCAATGGATTTCCAACATCCTTGGCCAGTGAGTAGAGAGTAGATTTATCAAACAAGTGCAGAGGCAAATTCTCAAAATTAATCTAGATTGGAACAAAAGAAGATTCTTTATCTAACTAAAAATCTAGAGTCCACTTGAATACTCTCATTTCTAACCCTTGAAAACTCTAAAAACCCCTTAGCCAACATCTTTGAAAATCCTCCTCCAAATCAAACTCAATATAAACATGATGGGCATCCATCAAGCCCAGGGAAGCATGCTCTCCCTTATAGATTACAGTTTCTTTCAAAGGAATAAACTAAGATTGCATCGAGACCACATCTACAAACGACCTGTTAATAGTCCATTTTGATTGCCTCCAAGTTCAGATTGAGTTCTGTCCATCACTGTCAACAGAAAGAGGTGGAAAGAGGTGATCGGCGACCAGAACTAGCCAACCACCTTACCGATAGGTTTAAATTTAAAAAAAATATTGTTTGAGAGATTTCTGTGAGAAAGAGAGAGATTTGTCTATGAACACATAATGATGTATTAGACTAATATACTGTTCTAATTTTTTGTAGATTTTTTAAGAATCATTAACCATCATTTTTTTGGGCAAATGGTCTTGAGCAGTTGTTTTAAATGCTAAAATTGAAAATTGAATGGTAGAAGCAGAAAAGAGGCCTTCAAAATAGCTCTTTGCTTGAAAAGAAAACATGAATATGTTATTAATGGAATTTAAAATATGTGCTTGGAGGAAATTTTTCCCTTGTGCATTTTGCGAGATGACATCTAAAGAATCTGAGCTTTGCATGCTTTATTCTTTTATCTATTTTCCAAGCACAATTATTTTAGTATTAAAAGGATAATTTTTAGACATGGTTTTAAAATATAGAAAAACCAAAATTACTATCTTTTCTTTTTGTTTTTTCCCTTTCATTATATCATTTATTAGACAAATTTATTATATCATTTGTTAAACAATTATTAAAGTAGCCAAAATATTTATATATAATTATTCCAAATTCCAAGCTGTAAGGTAGTTCTTGATAATTCTTTTGGTTCTAAATTTAGCCTTTCAATTGTTTTATCTTGGTAGCATATTAGAAGTTTTTGCTCATTTTTTCTTGATCAACCTATACTTTGTGCTTGTTTACTTTTTGTTCACTATATTTATGGTTCTATCAAGTGTGAGTAGTTCTTGATAATTCTTTTGGTTCTAAATTTAGTCTTTCAACTATTTTGTCTTGGTAGAATAACAGATAGTTTTACAATGGCTAGTTTATAAACAAAATTAAAAATAATTTTTTATGGCAATACCCTCTCCAAGGGTTAGGATGCCAGTCCAAATTTTATTAGAAAATAAAACAGTACGAATCAAAGGAGGGAGACATAAACCTTACCTCCAGAAATACATGAATTATTTGTACCTGCATCTAATAGGCATCATGCCTATTCTATCTATTTTAAATTCACCAAATACATATTTAGGCAAATCAAAAAAAGATGAATACACTTTATTCTCCTATGACTCACATCCTACATTAGCTAACAAGGTTGTTATTTTATTTGCCTCTCTATAACAATGACTAATCGAACCAAACTTGTATGTCTTCAATTCTTCCAATTCAGTAGACATTAACCAAGGATATTTCGTGCCACGCTTTAACATGTCCACCAAACTTCTTGAGTCCACTTGAACCTGAATATTACCAAGTCCATGATGTATACAAGGACGAACACCAAATAACAAAGCCTTAGCCTCTGGTTGTACACTTGTACCATACCAAAAAAAAAAAAAGCCAATTTCATCTGACTATGACAATCTCTTGAGATCCCTCCCTATCTACTCATTCCTGAATTTCCCTTGAAACACCTATCCGTATTAAGTGCCCAACAATCCATCTGAGGTTTCACCCACTTCAAAAATGTCGCCTTTTTTTTTTTTTTTGTCTTGCCTTAATACCCCTAACAAAGGCATGTCAATCAACCTCATGAGAAACAATATTTGGGAACTTAATACTGAATGATGCTTGAACATCTTTGTAGATCCCTACACATACACTCTCCCATCTTGATTTTATCCCTTAACAAAATCTCTATTTCTTGCTTTCCACAAATGTCAGCAAATGAACAATGAAATCATATGCAATAAGAAATCTAAAAATTCATAATTCACTAACTTGAAGCACCAAGTCGCCAGCTAGTTCTCCAGATATAAAAACATGATTTAAAGTCTCTTCTTGTGTCTGAGAACAACAATAACACATCAAAGGACCTCGAAATCCAAATCTTCTTAACATATCATTTAAAGTAATCCTTCTCTATAATAACCTCAACATGAAAAAGAGATATTTTAAAAGGTATCTGTCGCATCCAAAATCTACCATACAACCATTATTTATATTTAATTGTACGTATCAGTTGGAAGACAGATGCAACTGTGAGATTCTCTTTGGATATCGGTGACCATACACAAGCATCTGACATCTTGGAAGATGGAGTAGTAAACTCCATAATCTGGGAATAAGTTTGGTTGGGACACACTCCTAAAAAGCTACCATGTTCCAATGACCATTCTCCACAAAATTTGATACTCTTCTACTATTTGCATTAGGAACTGACCAAAAAATCGATCTAGTCCCAAGCCAATTATTAAACTAAAAGCTGCAACTTTCATCACAAATAAGCCAGTATAAGTGTTTTTCAGCAACATTTCTGACTTTAAACATTTTTTTCCAAATCAGAGAAGAGAACATAGACACTTTCACCATGTTTGGATGCCTTCCTGAACAATACTTATTCTTCATAAAATTTGCCCAAAGTGTACTCTGAGTCTGGAACTTCCACCATAATTTGATGGAAAAAACACCATAAACCTTGGCTAAAGATCTAAAACCTGCCCCTCCTTCATCTGTAGGTACGCATAAATCCTCCCATTTAATCCAATTATGGCTCCCCTTCCAAAAGCAATTTGTAAAAACCTTATCAATCATCTTTAAAACCCCTTTAGGAGGGTTATTAGCTGTTAACACATGAATTGGAATGCAAGCCAACACATGTTTGATCAGAACAAGGCCAGTGAAAATGGGTGCCCTTTCCTTAATCCTCAAGTGGAACCAAAAAATCCAAGTGGAGCTCCATTGATTAATACTGAGAACCAATTATTAGAAACGAGTCTCCAGACTAAGTTAATCGAATGTTCCCCAAACCCAAACGTTCTTAAAACTTTCATCAGATAAAGCCATGAAACTCTATCATACGCTTTTGCCATGTCTAACTTCAAAGCAATATTTCTTCCATAATTCTTCTTTTTCAATCCTTGATAATATCTCTTGAGCCAATAGGAAATTATTGACAATAACCTGTTCCCTAGTGAATCCACTCTGCTGAGGAGAAATCAACTTTGGCAAGAAACTAGCAAGTCTATTAGCTAAAACTCTAAAGAAGATTTTGTTCAAAAAATTACATAGCAACTTTCTAGCAACCATCACAATAGTCTGGAAGATTCTCAGCCAAAATAGGTTGCTAAAAACTCATAGACTCACCTTCAACATCGATCCACACCACATCTGGTATTTCCTTTAATAGATCAACTTCAATGCACACATGTGCTACACTTGGACGACCTAGAGATGATATTGCAATATCAGCAAAGAGAGGTCTACCCACTGCACTTACAATTGAGAACAAACATTTCTTAACAAAGAAATGCACTGGCAATGAAGGGAGAGAAAACCAGACTGGTACCAGTAGAGATTCTCGATTAACATGAAATTCAGACGTCCAATGAAACGTACACATTGGATATTTGCCAATATACTAGATCCATTTCGTCCAAATCCTCAGAAAATTAGTCTCAAAAGAGCATCAAATCAGAACATGCCTAAAGTCCAAGTGCCCAATCGAAATGGTAGTTTTCAAATCTAGGGCTCCATGGATGACCGTGGGAAAATTTTTCCACAATCGCCTGATGAAAAGGAGCCAAAGCTTTCAAAATATCCTCTTAACAAAACACAACCACTTTTCCCTTGAATGTTGATGGAGTTTAATCTCCATGGGTGATTTTTCAATCGCAAACAACTGGGAAAATGATTTTTTGGTCAAAAAGGAAACCTCTGATGCATGCTGAAGCCACTGGATAGCCATAAGAAGCTGTAACAACCATGAAAGAACCAAAAGAAATCAATCAGAAAACCATCGAGAGAACTTGATTGTAGATAGGGTTGTTCATGAAAACTCAAAAAATCAAAAAATTGAAAAAACCGACCTGTCCCGAATCGAAAAAAAGGGTAACCAAACTGGTTTCAAATGGTAGGTTGGTTTGCGGTTCACATTTTGGTGAGTCACTGGGTTTGGGTAGTTATGTAATTTCACATGTTAGTTTGGGTGTTCATTTGACTATTTATTGAATATTTATGTTCTTATGTTGATTGAATTGTGAAGATGAAGTTTGAAAGACTAAGTAATTATCTTCTTGTCTATTTTGTTTTTGGCAATTTGTTGAATATTTATATTTTTATGTTGATTGAAATAAGAAGATGAAGTTTGAAAGACTAAGTGATTATCTTTCTGTTTATTTAATTTTTGTTTTTTTGAAGATTAAGGTTTGGGATATAATATAACTTTAAGATTGTTAATTTTTGTATTATTAGCGATTTAATAGTATTTTATAATTTTTCTTGTTTATTTTTTTAAAAATAAAAGTAAATTATTATAGACCGAGTCGGGTACCCGACTTATCTGAATCAGTTTTGTGGGTAACCGAAATGCCTAGTACCCACTATATGTGGACTGATTTGTAGTTTAAAATTTTACCGAACTGCAAGGACCGGTTCGGTTCACATTTTTTGTCCATGGACCGGGTATCTGATCCATAAACACCCCTAATCATAGAGTCAGATGAAGAGAGAAACCAGAAAGAACGAAAGGCTAGCAATCAGTTGGCAATAAGCCTTAAAAAACAATTCAAAATTCAAACTTCCCACATTTTAGGAGGAAGAAGCAGTTGAGAGAATGTTTTTTATTATTATTAAACAATCGAATGCAATATTACATAATGACATAAAACCACAAATAAAAATTAAAAATTAAACCATTAAAATTATATTATATTATTACATAATAACATAAAACAACGTAAAACTAAAATTAAATTAGGGAATATTATATTTGGCTTTTAAGAAGGAACACATATGCATGAATTTGAAATTGTTGCTCAATCATGTCCGTTGTATCTTTGAATCAGATTTCATAATCGCTTCAAAAAGTATAATTTCGAGCTTATTTGCTAAACTTTCCATAGCTTGCAATTTTTTTCTTTTCGTTGTTTCACCATGCTCCAGATTTGATTAAGTTTCCCATTCAAATTTTCATCACTCACCTTTGACTTTTCCTTTCTCATTCTCTACTTTGATGCTTTTTGACCGATTGAGTGAACTTCTACTAGTTCACTATTATTGACGTGGAAGCTTGAATTCATATTGGATGAAAAAAGTGTATGCCCCGCTTTCATCGGTCTATATCTTTTTAGATGAACGCTACATATGATTATTTGCTTTCCACTTCGAATCATCTTTTAGCAACACCCACACATGCTCATATAAAAAATACTTTTTATTATTTTGGTAAAAAAGCTCATGAGCGTGTTGTTTGATCTGGTTATCATTTCACCCATTATGATGTTTTTCGACCAATTTGTTAAAATGTTGGTTGAATTTGTTAACCATCTGACTCAACCAATGCCAATGTGATTTTACAACTTGATATTTTCTTGCTGGCCTAAATCTTTGATTCTCATTGAAAGTGACTCGTTTCCAAAAAAATCTTTCACTTTGGGAGTTACCCACAATGCTGCAGCTGGAAATTGTGAGCCAAGCACTTGCAAGCATCTTGCTATAATCAATATTCCATGGAACACATTTGTCATCAGTTCCATCTACCATTTTTTAAAATATTTTCTATCCGATGTTGTGCTGAATATGATGGTATTTAAAAGTTTGAAATAGACTCTGTTGGTGTTACATTTTCTTGCTCGTGGATAAAAATTAAAATCTTTCCTTATCTCACTTCAAGTCTTTAACCATCCACAACACCAACCAAGATTATAATATCCTGACATATAATGATTTGCCATTGACAAATTAAAATAATTAAGTGCTAGATACATGGGAAATGGATATGGAAAACTTGGTGGATTTTGGAAATTTGATGGATGAATGGGATTGGATACATTTTGGGGATATGCATTAATTTTTATATTTGTTTGAATACTCAAAAATAGAAAATTTTGGTAATTTTGAAAATTTTGGTAAGAGGTAAAATTTTCTTTACTTGGAGCATTAACTCTTTTCTTAAAACTATTAAAATCCTCATCCACAAAGAGAAAATATTGGAACTTTAGAAAAATAGATAAGAGTTTAAAGAAAATAAGTGGAGTGGGAGAAATGATGAAATAGGAAATTGAGGAAAATAAATAGAGTAGAAGAAATAAATGGAGTAGAAGAAATGATGGAGTAGGATGAGCCACTTTTCACGGCCGTAATAGAGGTCTATTACAACCTATTGTCTTAGGTGTTTTAAAAACTTACGTATTATCTACTCCTAATTTAGATTTTTCTAAAAGATGAACGGAGACAACAAATCACAATAAAAATGTACAAGAAGTTATTGTTACCTCGTCTAAATCAGCAAAATAAAATGACAATTGAAAGATTAAAAATATGGATGTTTCTCAAAGTTCGTTAATTGTTAGTTTTTAGTTTTTTTAATCCATTTTAAAAAAAGTCAAAAGGACAAGAGTATAAAGAGTAGATTTTCAAACTATAGAAAGACAATATGTTAGTTTGCTAAACAACAAGAGGCTCAATTTAGCCAATATAAAAATTAAAAGGAGGGTAGAAGGAAAATGGTTTAAGTTCATCCAATTTTTTTGTTAAGTTCATCCAATTTGAATTATATGGGGAAAGATAAAAGGAAAATAAATATTATTTATTAACATATCCAACTTGCTAAGCTTGCATTTATTTGTTTACTTGTTCAAGTTTTAATATTTGTTTTTGCATGGCTAACATAAATAAGTCATCTAGTTGTTATGTGACATCGAGAAATGCATTTAACCATAGAAAATGTACAAGTGATGTTTAAGTTATTCATATGAGAATAATGGATGCCTAAGTGAATTTATACAATTCATGTTTTGATAATATTTCATCATAAGAATAGTTGGAATCTTATCATTTCATAGTGAGAACTAGTTATGGCTATTATGGAATTGGATTCCTAACAAGGCAAGGTAAAACTTAGCAAGTCTTTCATGCATTCATAGTTCATTAGTGGATTCTATATTCTAGGTTCTTTGTTATTGAATTCCTACAAGTTATTTTTATCATTGCCTATTCTGTTGTTCCAACCATCCATAATCATTCTCATTTTATGATTGTTTATATAATAGAGTTAGCCATAAAGTTCTAGTAGTTACAATTATTTGATTCCCTGTGAGATTCGACACCTAATACTCTGAGTACTTCAATCGACCCGTATACTTGCGAATTAAATGAGAAATTAGGTTTTATTATTTGAATTGTGTGTGTTTTGCTTTAAATTTCATAATCTAATCTACACCACAACATATACAACGGGCATGAAGCTTCTCAATAGCAAACTTATCTGGTTACTATTGTTTTAGCTTTTAGATTGCTAAATCACAGTCTTGGCTAAAAAAAAAAAACTCTAATTGATAGGATTCAATATTACTTTTATAAGAAAAAGGGAGACCTAATCTATATATATGTAGGATGAACTAACATCAACAAACATCTTTAAACTCCTAACTGTAACTAATGCAACCTTGCAAGAATTAGGACCAATTGCCAATGGACGAGTCTTACGGGTCCCACGAGTCAACTAGAGGGTTGGTTGCCGAAAAAGGTCATTGGTGTGTCGACTAGTCTATTAGGAAGTTATTACTTGGTTGTTCACCACGTCAGGTGCAATATCCATTGTTTTGGTCAATCAAAATCATGAATGGGCTGTTAGCAGAACAAGCGTGGACATAGATAGTTAGGTGAGCAGGCTGGTAGCAAGGTCAGGTGTTGATACAGACATAGTTAGGCACGATGGGCATGCAGACACGATCACGATTAGGGACTTAAAAAGCCTACGAAAAAGAGTGTAGCCAATGCTTCAATGTTATTCACCGAGTCATGGGGCCATGTCGAAAAGTAGCTCATGAAATTTTTGCCCACTTGTTTTGGTGACATCCTTTGAACCTTAGAGTTTTCATATGCATCAATCAATTGTTGGAAGGCTTCGAGGCTTGCAATTTTTTGCAATGTGTTCTTTTCATCTATGCATGCTTACCATTTCTCAAGGTATTTATGATGATTTTTGCATCTGTGTTTGGTCATCTCTTCATTAGAATAACTTTCCTAACTCATTTTCCTTGGGTTTAGATGTTGAGACTATGGTGGGTAGTCTATCCCAATGTTGAGTCTTCCAGGTCTTCATGATAAGGCTTCAAGAGAGTAACATGAAAAACTGGATATACCTTATACCAAGTTGAGAAATCAATTTGTAAGCTGCCTTGCCAAAATGTATCAACATAGTCATAAGGCTAATATACTTTTGTAACAGATAGACATTCCTATTCTTCATGTACCAACTATGGTACTAACTAGATAGTTTTATGATCACTTTATCTCCCACTTGGAACTCGATTACGCGTTGATCCTAGTATGCGTATTCCTTCATCTTCACAACTTTCTCAAGATGACTACGAGTAATCTCTACATTTTGTTTCCATTCTTGAGAAAAAGTTTGTGCTTTCGGGGGCTTTGATTTTTCATCATCATTGACCGTGTAGTCAATTACAATTTCAAAAGTGCTCTTAAAGAGCTCTTCTAGGCATTGAAACACAGCTAGCCAAAATCCAACAGTTGGACCTAATTCTTTTGGTTTGCCTACAAAGTCACGACAATACTTCTCTAACATGTTGTAGAATTATTCTATTTGATGGTCAATTTTTCTTGCTGGCAATTAGGGCACTTCAAACAAAGTTGTTTATATGATCTTGCATTAGCTGTTGATACCATTGTTGCAATAAAGCCAATATTCTATGTTACGGTGTCTGTCACAAAGAGTATCATGTCACTTTTTGATTGAATTTTTTTCCCAAAGAGTATCATGTCACTTTTTGATTAAGTTTTTCTACACTTCCTAGCCTTTTGGGTCATAAAGACCGTTCTATTTTGAAAGTAGAAGGCCACTGTTTAACCAAAATTGCCAAGCATTTCATTGTTCAACCAAGTTGAACAAATACTATACACTAGGATCTTTCGATATTAGGGCCTATATTTATTCTTTAATGTTGGTAGAGACTTGACCCATACAAAGCAACAGTTTGGCACACATTAGCAAGCTATGTCTGTCAATTGAGTGCATTTGCCACTTGATTAGTTTTGCTTGTCTTGTACTCAACATAAAGTTAAATTCTGTCAATAGTTCTTACCACAAATGGTGGTCTATGTAAGTAGTGCTCAGAGAGATGTAGTTAATGAACCATAGTAAGTTGCTTCTTCTCGTGACCTGAGTATCTTCATTTAGTATCATTCAGCTTTTGGCTCTCGAAAGCTATTAGATGACATTCCTACATCAAGACTCCACAAAGGACAAAGTTTGTGGTGTCCGTGAGCACTTCAAAAGGTTTGGTCATGTCAGGCAATACAAGTAAAGGTCAATGGACATGCTTGTTTTCATCCGTTTCAAAGGCCTTGTGGCATTAGGTGTCCTAATTCCAAGATTCTTCTTTTTGCACAGGTCCATTAGGGGACAAGGCTATCTTGGAGTAATCATTCACGAAACCTCAATAGTAGTTGACTAAGCCAAGAAATGACCTGAGCTCCATGACACTGCCAAGTGGCTTCTACTCCTCAATAGCCTACATTTGCTTAGGGTCCATGCAGATTTTGCCTTATTCAATGCTCTACCGTAAAAAATCAATAAATTGTTAGTCAAATGAACACTTTAAGTGCTTGTTATGGAATCGAATCAACACTTACCTCAAGTGTTCCAAGTAATCTTTTAGCCTCTTGCTATAAATCATAATATCATCTATGTTCTATTAGTGTATATCCTAAAATCAAGTTGGTTTAGATATTTTTATTTCACACTTATTTTATGTTATATTAATAAATGCAACATTTCTTTATCATTTAATAATTGTTATGCATATTACTTGTTTATTTGATAAAGTTCATAAAATATTAGCCGTGTATAAGCGATTGTTATTTGTTGTTAAATACTCTATAGATTTTATCAAATAAACAAGTAATATGAATAACAACTATTCAATGATAAATAGAATGCCACATTTATTAATATGACATAAATTAAGTGTGATAATACAAATCCCTAAACCAACTTAGTTTTTGGGCATAGACTATAGAAATGAGTGAGAAAATTGGGATATTAATTAACTAGAACTGATACTTGAACTAAATTGCTGATCAAAATAATGAATACGGAGTAATCAACAATATCAAAGTCAGATTGACAAGTGTTAAATTTAATTATGTTATAATATCTTTATTATATATTTTTAGTGTGTTTTTAATGTATTTGTGTGAATTTGGCTCCAAAAATATCATTTTCTTTCAATTAGGTTTATTTAACCTAAGAATTAGAGTTTGGCAAATAATGACAGATTTTGGTATTTTATTAATAACTTGAGCTATATATATTGTATTGAGATGTTTATTATGGAATTTTGAAGCTAAGAGGATGCTCTACGATTCTTATGAAGACATCAAAATCAAGTTGTCAATTTTTCATGGCTAAAAATCCTAATTACTGAAGTACATTTGTGTTGTGAAGCTCTTCTGACCATGTCTTGGTATTTTGTACATATTCCCATGCTCCAACCTTGAAATAACCTGATCTTTGTGGTGCTGGAAAGCCAACTTAAAGGGCTACAACTTTCATGTTTTGAAAAAGAGCTGATTCATCCATCTTCAAGGTGAAATTCATGGTCCAATGTTACACAAACACCTAGACAGGCTGACCAGTCAACATATGTTGGTCAAAGAAAGAGTCAATGGCTGTTTTTGCAAGTTGGAGTTATTTTAAAATTAATTTCTTGAGTTTTTCAGAGAATTTTAGGCTGGAATTTTGAAGAAAATTCTACATAAATGTTTTTGACCATTCTAGCCCTAAATATTACACCATTAGGCCAAATTTTGTAAGAAATTGTTAACAAGGACTTGATCTCAATTCATCTATAAAGAGGGGTCCTTGGTTAACATATGGGAGATGTTGGGGAGTGTAAGATCAAGAAAGGGTGTGAGTAGTAGTAGAATTCTCTAAAAATTCTCAAGAGATATTTAGTGCAATTGTGAGGAAATTCTTGTACTTGTGAGGAAACTCTTGCACTTTCATATGGTAGCAACACTTTGGAGGAAGAAAGCGAGATTCTTGAGCCTTATTCAATCTTTTCACTTCATATTTCTTCATTTCTTTGTGTTATCTAAGCATTTCTATTTCCTAGTTAAGAGTTTTGGTGTTATCTTGACCATGTTTCACTAAACTCTTAACCTAGGAATATATGATACTAATGAATCCTTTTACATAACTTGAATTTGATATTTAGTTGCTAATCTTGCCCTTGTTGTTCATTTATTCATGGTTTAGTCTTGGATTTGTTGGCTAGCAACTAATGTTTTTGTTTGGCCTTCAAATACCAATAAAAGTTGTTGTATTGTTTGGCCTACACTTATTGTTTTTGCAAAGGCCTACAATTCTAAATAAAATTGTAGTCTTATTTGCTTGCATCTATTGTTCGTGTTGGGCAAACAACTACAAGAAAAACAAGTTGTAATGTTTTGCCTAAACCTATTGTTTGTGTTAGACAAATAACAACTAAATTAACGAATGGTTACATGACTTGGCCAACAACTATAGTTTTTGCTTGGCCAACACTACAACATAATCAAGTTGTTAAGTGATAATGGAAATATTACACTCAACAACTGAAAAAACGAATGAATGAAGCTTAAGTGGTGCACACAAGTGTAGTGTTACCCTTAAGTGGTTCATATACAATTCAAGTAATTCACAAACTTCATCATGAAAATAGTTGAAGTTTAAATTATATCTTTTTGAAAACAAGTTATAATTACATATGGAATTGAAACCTAAACATGGCAAGATAACATTAGCAAGTAATTAAATCAACATCAAAGCAAAGGATTCATCGGTTGATTCTATTCCTAGAACCTTACATACAAGTACTACTACATAAGTTGTTTTAATTTCCAATTGACTACTTTCTACTACTCTCTTGTTATTTTACTAACCTATCATTCACATCATTCAATTAAGTGAAACTTAGATAATAAAGTAAGTGATAAAGTTTCAGTAATTGCATATAATTGATTCTCTATGGGATTCGACACCTAATTTCCTATACTACAACACCTGTATACCTGCAGATAAATGGGAGATTACGGTTTTTATTACTTGTTGAGTGTTAACACTTTTATTAAAATTTTATCTAACCTAATCTACACTCGTCACAGATCTAGATGAGGAATCCCCCTAAACTCAAATATGTTAAGGTTCTATTTTGACTTAATGCTAATCCAAATTGTTAATTGAATTATTTTTTTTCTCAAGTAATGTGATTTGTATCCTTTGTTGATTATTTAGAATCTCTTCTCAACTAAAACCTCAACAAGATGCATTAATAATATATGGATTTTACATTGGCTAGGCTAGGTTTGAACCTAATCCACAGACATGTAATTTTACCTCCAGAGATTCTTGCAAGCCTCTTTATTCATGAAGTGATCAATTCATATACCAGATTTCTCAATTGCATACATGAAATCAATCAAGGGTGCTAGCGAAGACTTTAATTTTCTCTCTCTATCTTTTCTCTCTACTTTTCCCACGTTCAAACTTTTGAATATTAGGGTTTCTATGGCTGCCCTTCAACCTTTGGTTGAAGGACAACCGGCTGCTGCTGCTCTTAATCGATCTTTCGCAGATGTTGTGATGAACAAAACTCCCTTACCGTTGAAGATCAAGCCTCCTTCCATTATAGGGGTGAACCAGCAATTTGTTTCTCACAGGAAGAAGTTGAAAAACTTGCAGCATCCATTTAAACATGCTTTAGTTGGAAAATTTTCTCCATGGTCGACCTAAGCATGGAGATTCTGCGTAAAGCTTTTGCTGGAATTGGATTTACGGGGTCTTTCTCGTTGGGTTTGCTTGATTCCAGGCACATACTAATTCGATTCAACTCTAGAGGAAGACTATCTGCGCTGCTGGCTTCGAAGCCTATGGATGATTAACGAGTTCCGATGAGGGTATTCAAATGGAGTCCTGGTTTTCGCTTGGATTCTGAACCTTCGAAAGCTCCTGTTTGGATTGGGTTTGAGGGACTGCCAGTACATTTTTTTGACAAATCTGCGATATTCATGATTGCTAGTGCTGTGGGAGTTCCTTTGAAGTTAGATGCTGCAACGGTTAATTTATCCCGTCCGAATATTGCTAGAGTTTGTGTAGAGATTGAATTGACAAAGGTTTTGCCTCAGCGTATCTGGATTGCTGGAGGACAAGAAGGTTTTTGGTAGAAGGTTAGTTATGAAGACCTTCTACAGTATTGTACGCACTATCAAAAGCAAGGGCATATAGAAGGCAATTGCAGATTATTAAATCCCAAAGGCAAGGTACTGATGATAAGAAAAACAAGGCCCAACCTCAAGAACAAAAGCATTATGTTCCCAAAAAGATGCCCACTGTGGAACAGTCGAAACTAGATGCACCAACTCTTGGAATGAAGGAAAATCAGATTTCGTTATTGACAAGGCTTCCTGAAGCCCATTCAAACGAGAATGATCATAGGTTAGAACAGCACACTCCAGTGAGGATGCAGCAGTCATGATCAGTTGGTTTACAGATCATGCAGGAACATGCAGAGATGACTATTGGGAAGGACGTAAAGGAGAATACTCATCCTCTTTATGAGCAAGCAGATGACGTGACAAGTGGTCAGGCTAGGGATAACTCTCACGAGGAGGCTTGTACAACGTTGAAGGAGCTTGCTCATCAGGTTCAAAATCAACAAGACAACTTGGTGCAACTTCCAACATGTCAGGACAATGGAGAGGTGGAGGTGCAGTTGATGGATGATGAGCACAACCACTTGGATGATGAACTTATTGTAGAAGCTGAATGCATAGTTGGAAATCTTTCTCCTAGAGGAATGCACAGAGCAGGTGCTGACCCATCGCCAAAATGACTGGATTTTTGCAATCTGGAATTGCCGTAAAACTTGGATAGCTGTATCGTGCAACAGATTGGTGATACGAGGCATCTCAAACCAGGTAAGAAGAAAGAGGCTTTATTGGTTTCTGATAGGGTGCTGCAATCTAAAGTTAAAGCATCAGCTTCTTCATCTTAATAGTCCAAATGTATAATATATTCTTTTGGAATATAAGAGGAGTTGCAAGAGCTTCAAATCATCGTAGACTGCGTAAATTAATCAAGGTGTATAATTTACAACTTGTTGCTATATGTGAACCTAAGATTGGTGTGGATAGATTTAATGATATTAAACTAAAACTTTGTATGATGAATGGTTCTTATAATGCTTCGGGGACTGTTTGGGTTTTCTTTAAGCAATCCGTCTCTTGCACTTTGCTAGGGAAGAGTGAACAACATATATCTCTAAGTGTTTGCAGCCCCTTGTTTGATCCTTCTTGCAAAATTTCTTTTGTTCATGCTAGTTGTGATAAGGAAAATAGAAAAGTTCTATGGGATACTTTACGAGGAGAAAATATAGAGGGGATCCCGTGGGTGATTGGGGGGGATTTCAACGTGATTACTCAAACGGAAGAGAAGAAAGGTGGGCGACCATTTTGTTTCGATGAGGCTATGGATTTTCTTACATTCAATGCAAGATGTGCAGGTCTTTGATGCAGGTTATTCAGGATCTCCATACACTTGGTGTAACAATAGGCTTGGCCATGCAAGGATTTGGAAACGGCTTGATAGAATTTTGCTGAATCAAACGTTACTTGGAACTAGGGTGTAGTTAATCCGTGCAGCATCTATCTAGAAGTCCTTCTGATCATGCGCCTATGTTGGTGATTGGTAAATTGAAATCGGATACTAAGCCTAGGCCATTTCGGTTCCTTCACTTCTGGACTTCTCATCCTCACTTTTCTGGACTTGGTGCGAGAGAATTGGCAGTTGGGACATGGTAGGATCTCCTATGCAATCTTATCGGACAAGCTGAAGAAGGTGAAAAAAGCTTTACAAGCTTGGTCTAAGCAGACTTATGGGGACATTTTTGAAAGGGTGAGACTTGTTGGAGAAGCAAGCTGCAGATGCTAAACGAATTCTTGATGAGGAAGACACGGACCAGGCCAGGGAGAATTCTGCATAATGCTCGGTCAGAGCTAAATAAAGCCTTATGTATAGAAGAAAATTTTTGGAAGCAGAAAGCAAGAGTTAAGTGGTGGAAAGAGGGGATAGAAATTCCAAATATTTTCATTCTGTTGTTTCTGAACATACAGCCAGAGCTGTGATTCACCAAATTCAAAATGCTTTAGGGGAATGGTTACAGGATGAAAATTTGATTGCAGGTGAAGCATGTAATTTTTTTTCCACTTTGTTCTCGCAGGAAGATGCAAGTGCAGATTGTTCTTTATCTCATATTCCAAGATTACTTTTTGAGGAGGACATCCAAGCTTTAGAAAGGTTCCCAACAATGGAGGAAGTCAGGGACATTGTTTTTGCAATGGATGGGGAGAGTGCTCCGGAGCCAGACAGATTCACGGGGAAATTCTTTGTACATGCTTGGAATATTGTAGCTGAGGACGTTTTCAATACGGTAATTGGATTTTTTTTTGGGGATGAGCTACCAAGGAGTTTCTCTTCGACCTTAGTAGCCCTTATTCCTAAAGTGCCCCAACCCCAGAATTTTGCACAATTTCGTCCTATTAGTTTGTGTAATTTTCTGAATAAAATTATTTCTAGAATTTTGGCAGATAGGCTTGGGTATATTTTACCTAAGATTATTCTCACCGTAGCAGAGTGGTTTTGTTAAAGGAAGAATGATGGCTGAGAACTTTTTGCTTGCCCAGGAATTGGTGGGGGGTATGAGGAAAAAGAATAGAGGAGGGAATGTTGTGTTGAAACTTGATATGGCCAAAGCATACGATTGTGTTTCTTGGCTTTACTTGATTCGAATATTAAGAGTCTTTTGGTTTTGGGGAAAGATGGATTGATATGGTTTGGCGATTGATCTCGAATTGTTGGTTTTCTATTATCATTAATGGTACACCAAAGGGGTTCTTTAAATCATCTAGGGGGCTACGTCAGGGAGATCCATTATCATCCGGGTCTATTTGTTATTGCTGCTGAGGGACTATCTCGAGCATTGAACTTGCTTCCATAGAAGAAGAATTTCTCTATGTTTAGTGTTCCAGCCAGATGCGCAATTGTCACACATCTTTCCTTTGCTGACGATATTATTATTTTTTCAGGTGCATCTAGGAGTTCGTTGAGGTTGATTATGGATGTATTAAGGCGATATGAGCTATCTTTAGGACAAAGTATTAACGTCCAGAAGAGTGATTTTTTATGTAATGCTAATACTTCTAGAGCCAGGAAGGGGATTATTAAGGAGGTCACAAGCTTTTCTGAAAAATTCTTCCCAGTCAGATATTTAGGTTGTCCCCTATATTTAGGGAGAAGCAAGAAAGTTTATTACTCAGAGCTATGTCAAGCTATTGCTTCCAAAGTGCTTAAATGGCAGAATTGTTTCCTTTCACTTGGCGGGAGGCTGAAACTGATCAAACATGTGCTTAGCTCTATTCCAATAAACATCTTGGCAGCTGCATGTCCTCCCCAGGGTGTGTTGAAAACATTGGAGAAAACGTTTGCAAGGTTTCTCATGGGAGCTGAAGGAAATGTTATGAAGCACCACTGGATAAAATGACATATTTTGTGTAGACCCATGGAGGAAGGAGGCGTGGGTTTGCGGTCTTTAAAAGACCTTTATCACACCTTCTCTATTAAATTATGGTGGAGGTTTAGAGAGAGGAAGTCATTATGGGCGGAGTTTATGCATGCCAAATATTGCAAGCTTACTCATCCTTCTAAGGCAAAGATGTCTCTGACGGCTTCTTTATTATGGAAGCGGATGGTGTCGGTTAGTAATGTTACTGAAAATCATATCTCTTGGATTCTTAGAAGAGGTTGTGTGAGTTTTTGGAATGATATGTGGTTGGGGAATGAACCATTAGGGAGTTTATTAAATATCCAGAATGATGACTGTCAAGTGAGGAAGTTTGTCCTTGGTGATAGATGGGATGTTCAAACTTTGGAAAGAATGATATCGCCATCTATTCTTCAGGATATTGTGGCCAAACAACCCCCATGTCATGATGATCCAGATAAAATGATTTGGAGGTTGACTCCCTCAGGATCCTTTTCAACCACGTCAGCATACCATTGCATTCGAGAAGGTGGATATTCTGGTATCATGTTTAAATTAATTTGGAATTCTGCCATTCCCATAAAAATGTCTTTCTTTATGTTGAGATTATTGTTAAAAAGGTTAATAGTTGCTGATATTGTAGCTAAACTTGGCATACATGGTCTGTCTAGGTGTTTTTGTTGTACTTCCCCTACTTGTGAAACTGTTGAGCATATTTTCTGCAGTGGTGATATTGCCAGGAAGGTGTGGAATTATTTTGGTGCTCCAATGGGTATTGGTATTAAGCATTTTCAAATTCGAATGCAGTTAATGACATGGTGGTTACTACCGTCTCCTAATGCTTTCGTTGGTTTCCTTCAAAATATATCTCCTATTTGTATTATGTGGAATCTGTGGAAAATCCTGAAATGATCAGGTTTTTGCAGGGATTGTTCATTCATGGGAGAATGTTGTTCATAATATTTTTTGGGATATTAAAATGGCATGGGAGCAAAAGTTTAATATGTCTTTTAATGTTTCGCATTGGGCTGAATTCTACTCTTGTGTAGTCCAGTTGAAAAAGAGAGTCAGTGTGAATCTAGTGAAATGGTCCTCTCCAGTTGAATTCTTTAAATTAAATACAGATGCCTGTTCGAAAGGGAACCCCGGTCCTTGTGGTGGTGGAGGTATTTTAAGGGATTCTCACGGGAAGGTTGTCCTTGCTTTTGCTTGCTCTTTACGTGTGGGTGCAATTTAGAAGCTGAATTCAAAGCTTTAATATAAGGGGTGAAAGTGTGTTGTAGTAATGGTTTCAACAAACTTCATTTGGAAATGGATTCTTTGGCATTGGTTAATATTATCTCAGGTAAATCTAACTGTCCTTGGGCTCTGTTTGCCTCTTCTGGATGAGATGGGTAAATTTCGTGTTAATATCATTAGTATTGATCATTGTTATAGAGAAGCCAACAAACCGACAGATATCTTGGCAAATGAGGGATTGACACTCAATGGTCTGGAAGTTTTTTCTAGCTTTTCGTCCCTCCCAAAAGAAGCTCGAGGTGCAGTTAGATTAGACTGCTTAGGATTTCTAGCATTTCGTTTCAAGTATTTATAAGTGTTTAGTTTTTTTTGCAATAAATAATGTAAAGGGAGTAAGTACTCCTCATTTAAGTTTTATATTTTCATTCTTCAAATTATATTAATAAGAGAGGTAAGGTCTATGTCCCCCTCTCATTTGTATCTGGTTTTATATTAATAAAATTTAGGGGTGGTGTCCCTCCCCGTGTACGGGGTTTTTGCCAAAAAAAAAAAGGGGGGGGGGGTGCTAGCAATTCCCAACTCAACAAACAACGAAACTCATGACTAAATCTAAGGGAAATAACAACTTTTCATTAATCAATTAAAAAATCAATAACACATATTTAGGTTTTATCCCATCTACATCTTAAACAATTTAGTTCATCTTGACAAGAATAAATTTAACAATAAACAAGAAAGAAATAGAAGAACTCATTCTCTCGTAGTTAATTCTTGAATATTTATTTGAAATTGTTGATTCTCTTCTTGAATCGCTGAAATCTTGTAGTCAAAAGTTGTTAGATTCTTCTCTCTATTCTACATTTATTCTATGCTCTAAGAAGACTAAAAGTTTCCCCAAATGACCCTAGAAGACCCTATTTATAGTGCAAGTCTAATTACAATTGACTTGGGTTGTCAAGTTGAGAGTAGAAAACATGTTTAGTGCAATTTTGACTATGATCGGCACAATGACCAGCAAAAAGTCCAGCACCAATCATTGATTTAAACCGACACATGTGTAGGTTTTGAGCATACCCAGTGTGAAAAACGGAGTCGATCTTCCCTTGATTTCTCAACAGCACATTTTTTATGATGACCAGACAATCCAAATTCAATTCTTTTTCATTTTTTCCATTCTCTTATTTTATGCACAACATGAATAAAAGATAGGTTTTATTCATAATAAGCCTAGAAAATAGACAAATAAGGCACAAATTACATATATAAAACATGTACTAACTCTAGTCTATCAGAATATATATAACCTTATTGTGGTTATTTGTTTAATCAATGACTCATTTACTGAGGTTGCTCTTTTTGAAGGTGATAGGAACATATTTACTTACTCTTTTGCTTAATTTCTATGTGCATTTTGTTTACAATTTTTTTATGTGAAAGATCTATTTGCACCATTTATTTCTGTACGATGATAACTACAATGCTATCCCATTAATAGACGTATTATTTCACCTACTTTGATTTACACATGTTTCTTTGACTTATTCACCTTTGTAATATTGACAATAAATAGTAAGTAATAGTGAGTCATAGAAAGTAAGGTTGATCATTACGTCAGATGATTAGTAGAAACTTGCAACTTTTCATGGCTCCTTTCTTCTAATGATTGAAAGAGAAACATCAACTTTGATGGTTCTGCATAAACACTTCATCACTAGTCCACACTTATGTGTTAAGCATTGTTTGTAAATGATTCACTAAACGTAGGAATAATACATCTTACCACTTAATCATAAAGTTATGAATTTATTCATATTGTTGTTGCGATTCTCTATCTATTTATCCATCCTCTTTTAAAAAGTATGGTTAATCTTTGTTCTTTTTTAGTGTTGGTATCTTAGTTTTTGTTATTCCTACAGTATTTCTCCTTCTATTATCCAGTACATTGTATTTTAATTTGGGTAGTAATTACTAAAATGAAACATTTTTCCCTCTGAATTTCATTGTGCTTTAATTTTGGATGTAATAAATTCAAACAATTGTACTAAAAAAATTAAATTCTTACCTGTAGACACCAAATTTTGACACGCCTTTTATAAAAATATGTGTTATACTTCATTCAGGGGTATGTTTTTAAATTTTTCGAGGGTCAATCACAATTTTTGTGTATGTAACAACAAATTTCGTTGTCCGTAAATAAAGACAAGAAAATAATTGCACAAATTGATATTTTATTGATTTTGCATGAGAGTTACAATCTCCGGATTTGTTTCTTTATACAAGAAACTGTCCTCTGATTCTTCTCTCCAAGGATTTAACTCAAGGGCCAAGAACAGGCTTATTCTTGAATTAAATCTGGAGTTTTCTACGATTTAGTGTAGAAAACAGTTGATTTGATGACGCTCCTTGAACACTTGAGGCTTTTGATCTTCAAATCTTCAAGTCTTCAAGCACGAACGTGGTGATTTGGGGATTTGGATTTGGATTTGATTGAGGATTTATTGTACTTGAAAGAGAAATCTCTTTAAAGACTTGAGAGAGAAATCTCTTAGAGCTTTTTAGAGAGAAAAATCTCTTGAGAGCTTTTTAGAGTTTTTCTCTGAGCTTTTGGGGATTGAACGTACGTCTGACTTGAGGGAGTATACCCCTATTTATAGCCTAAAATTTGGTGAGTGGTTGACTTGAGATAAACTCTCCAGAATGTTCCACCACTTGGGCTATTTGCAACTCCTAAGAAAGCCTGCTTTAAATAGAGCTTGATAATTGGGTTGGCCCAATTAGTCCAATGTGAATTAATTAATTAATTCACTTTAATTTAGATGGACTTTACAATTTAATTTGAAGCCCACATGTATAGGTCCATTATTGAGGATTAATTAAATTAACCCAATTTAGTTTAAATGGACTTTGCACTTAATTTAATTTAGGGCCTAATTACAATTCATCCGACATTATAAGCCCAAACATGAATGGCCTATGATGAATTTAATTTAATTTAATCAAGATTAATTTAATTTATTTAATCTTGACTAAACAAATTTTAATTGTCTACAAATGCCCCCACTTCAAGACTTGGTGAGATATTTGTTTGGACAATTACTGGAAACGAGTCTTGAAGTATAGACAGCTTCACTTTCATTTGGCACAAAATAGTTGCAATTTTGTTGTCAACTTAGGTAGCCCATTTGACTCGCAACTTGAAATCTTGTAGCCACGGCAATTTTCTTTGGAAAATTGATAAAACAACTTGGAGGCATGAATTAAGAACTAAAACATAATACTCTAGCAACTTTATTGCCTCGATCTTTTATGGACCCACCATGTAAAATGTTGATTGAGACCTGAAAGTTGCAACTACTGGTAATGTAGTTTAATTACAACCTGCAATTCAAGTTTTCAAAACTCGTTGTCCTTATGAATTTAGACTTGATAAACTTCAGCTCGATAGAATCCAAGCAGGACACACCAGCAATTGCATGAACATATCCTTGCTAAAATATTTGTTTCAAAACATAGCAGACTTCAATTGGAAACAAACACAGCAATTTTTTGGATTCAATCACTTGTCACACGTGGCAAACAATTTCCTTTTAACTTAACAACTCCACGTGCCATAGAAATCTTGTTGAATCCATTGCAAAACTTCAGTATAATTCAAGACCAATCGTAAGTCTGAAATAAACTCCAATCAAGAATTCCAGTTGATGAAGCATATCTTGAACCGTCCCAAAGTAGAGAATGGCAACTAGTTTCCTTTGTCAGTCACATTTCCTTATTAATATAGATTTCTAAGACCGTGACGGGATCTAGGAAACACATGAAGCTTCAATCGTTTCCTTATCAATTTGAACTTTAATAACAAAATCCAAGAAACACCGGATTGCATGCATATTTATCTTTATTAAAGTTCCAATTCCGCAATGAATCAAATTCTAATCGGAAACAAACACCAAAGCTCTCGAATTTAATCATCGTCAACTTAGAACAAACCCGTCTTTATAAATAGGCACAAAACCATGGTCATTATTGTATTGACAAAGCTGAAGTAGAAAATTTCACCATAGATACTGGCAAGAAGACGTTGACGACCAGGAGAATTCAATCGTAGAGAAGAACGAACCATTGAGGCTTCACAACTCGAGGTAATTATTCCCTTGGCTAAATTTATAATGTTGACCGTTGCAAAATATCATGCATCTGCCATCTTGCTGAAATTTTCTTCATTCATGTCTTTTTTTTTTCCTTCACCGTAATTGCTTGACATATTTACTCCATGAATTTCTTCATCACAAAATAGCCATGCAAGTGATTCCTTGACTTCATATAGCGGAACAACAGATTCTTGATATAATTCAAAGCCCGCTATTTTGACTAAGATTTTCAATATTGCATGTTAACCGCTTTACACTAGGAGCACCATATCTTGTCCCAAAACTTGTTTCTTTAATCTCCTTGCATGACCGAATTTGTCTTTGATGCCATGTTTCTTATGACAACCAAATTGCTCTTGAAGCCTACGTTGTGGGCCATGAAATCACCTTCTTGCACATGCACATAATTGATTGTATTCCCACACGTGCATGCTTATAAAAAGGTATTGTTGGACCCAAGAAATTCCTACATGCATCAATCACGACTTTAAGGCTTGTGTTTGTTTTTTTCTTTTTATTCATGCAAATATATCCACTATGCCTCTGCACCCTTTTTTTTTGTTTTGAACAAGCCGAGCATAAGCCTTCCAAGCTGACATCTTTCAATTTGTAGGTGAGCAAACTGCAAGTCAAACCCACCACCAGACCACGAACATCACGGTCTATTGAAATCCTGGTCTTCAAAATTTACATAAGTAGTATATGTTTTACTTACTGAGCTTTTTTTTTTTTAATTAAATATTTTCAAAGCAACACTTGAATTTCAACGATGGCCTAACTTGGCTTAAGAAATCTCAAAAGGCGTATATTTCGATGAAAGCCTAATTGGCTTGAGAAATCTCAAAGGCGTACATTTCGATGATAGCCTACTTGGCTTGAGAAATCTCGAAAGGCGTAAATTTCAATGATAATCTACTTGGCTTGAGAAATCCCAAATGCGTACATTTCAATGATAGCCTACTTGGCTTGAGAAATCCCAAAAGCGTACATTTCATAGCATTTTTGAGCGAGTTTGTTATGAACTCATATGCTCATCATGCTTGGGGTGATAATTTCCATGGCACTTTTGAGCGAGTCTGATATGGACTCACATGCTCACCATGCTTGGAATTTCTATTTTGATTTGCACTTCCATAACGCTCCAAGTCTTACTTGTACACTGATGGTACATGAACAAGCCTTATCTTGGTTTATTTGTTCATGTTACTTTGACGGGCCTTATGCCGACTTGTTCGTCAGTGTGTCTTTCTGACTTGTGCACTGATGGCACATGAATGAACATTCTTTTTTGGTTCATATGTTCATGTTGCTTTGACGGGCCTTATGCCGACTTGGTCGTCAGTGAACATAGATGTCCGTCAGTGAAAGTCACTAAGTGGGGTAGTGCGAAGAAATAGCTCTTGTTGCTCCGTTGCTTGAAAATTCCTCTTTTTTTTTTTTTTTTTGTTCAACCAAAACTTGATCACCCCCTTTTTGTCTCTCTTTTTTTTTTTTTTTTACACACAAGTTTAAGGCCACAGCATGGTGACATTTCAAAGATGTTTATACCTCAGGCAAAAAATACTTGCTAATTGTTGACCATGCAAATGATGCTGAGGATAGTGGAACAAAATTATTAGTCCATACCCCTATTCGTAGGAACTTCATTGGAACTTGGCCTTTTTACAATCACCCTCATCAAGACAGTTGGTCTTTGGAGATTTTGCAAGATGATGGCACGACAGTATATTCTTTGAAGTCTCTTATCCACAATAAGAAGCAGAGGACAACCCCTTTTCAGACTTTAGGTAGGCACATCATCTCTGGAGATGCTCATTGGGGCAGTGCTTTGAAAATTAATAGAGAGTTTGGCTTCATCGAAAAATATTGAGAATGGCTTGAAGACGTTTTGGGGAGAAGCAAGCAAGTTCTTCGTGATGCATCTCTATACGATGCTCTCTTTGCGTCACTCTTCACCTATGACAGAAATCCAATATTGTTCGAGCATTTTGTGAAGCGTGGTGTCCAGAGACAAACACATTGCACACCTCAGCTGGAGAGTTGTCAATTTCACTCTGGGATTTATATCAACTGGGAGGGCTCCCATAACTGGCGGCATGTACGAAGAGGTTATACCCTGCGCTGAAGAATTGACAGGCCTTGATGGAAGGAACGTTAGGTACATTCCTCATAGCTGTGAGTATTTATTCGCAGCCTTTCATTATCTACAAAAGGGTGAAACTAACAAGTCTGGAGTGCGAGTTAGTCAATGGATCGACTTTTGGTTTGATGGAAAGGCGAGATACTCGAAACCGAAACCTAGAGGCTGAGGAAAGCATCTCGTCCACAGTCGACTCAAAACCCAACAGGGAGGATTGGTCAACCAGGCAAATTTTCAATTGGAAGGACTAGTGCATTTAGCATCCTTGGAGTCAAGGCTCATCTAAGAGAGGAAACTTATCTTGCAGCGTTCATATCAACCTGGCTATGCGTTTTTGCTTTACCATGCAAGAACCTTAATTTCATCAGACCTACCACGTTTAAAGTTGCAAGTGCACTAGCCTTCGGACGCAAAACTTGCCTCGCGATGCCAGTATTACTTAGCATCTATAAAGGTCTGAACAAGATTGCGAGCTCACCAACTCCTGGGCATTCAAATGCTTCTTTCCTAGTACATTATGTATACTGCGTGGCTGGCGTACTATTTCTCCACACATTTCCTTGCTCCAAATGCATTACCTGCACCTATGATGACCAACTATTCTGGAGAAGGTGGAGCTCAATATTTTGATGAGGAGAAGGCACGCGATCTTATCCATAAGGGTGACAAGGCGAGATGGTCAGAACTTTCCCTCGTGACAAGTCGAAATGAAGTCTTTCGTTGATAATGGGAGATTATTAGGATTCAGAGCTTTATTATTTCTTTAGTGCACGCTCCAATTATTTGGTCCTTCATGTTGAAGACAAATTCTTAGGTTGAGCCTTACAGCCCATATAGATTTGCCAGGCAATTTGGATTCTATCAGGATGTTCCCAAGGAACTTGGAGCTGACGTGCGTTCTACTAATTATGAATTGTGTAGAACGTTGTGGCGTACTCTTACACGTCATAAATCTCATGAGAAAATGCTCTTTCCTACCTCTCCACCAGATGCATATAAACATATTTCGCCAAATTTTCAGACTTGGTGGTCAAAAACTCATGGCAAATATATGTTTGAAGGGCGAAATACATTGATAATCGGTCTTCAACCAACTGTGAAAATAGGAGGTCAAAGGGTAAAGATCTCACAAACTTGGTTGAAGCTTCCAAAGGAAATGATGCTCAAGAGACAACAAAGAAGACAACCAAACATACACGGGATGAGCAGAATGGTTTGAAGGAGAAAGAGGGTAAGGTTTCTACACTCAGAGATCCTGTTTTTAAAGAAACACCTCCAAAGAGCACTTCACGTCGTCTTTCGTCCATAGTTGTAAAAGCAAATGATCAACGGGTTTCATCTCCTCATGAGAAGAAGAGGGTTAATCTTTTCATTGAAGATGATGAAGGCTCTCACAATAGCGATCAGAACTGGAAGCGCAAAAAGCACAAGGTAATGACCTACGCTTTGGATTCAAATAATTTAAATCCTAAAAAGTTGTTTGAGGCCATCTCAGATATATCTGTACCTGATATTAGCCTCTCACATATTGTAAGAGTGCTTATTTCTCTCTTTTTTTTTCACACTATTTCTGAGTCTATTGAAAATGTCTTTATAATTGGCTTTAACTTGCTATGAATGCAGTTGGATGATTTGCCTTTGGTGGTCATTGAGGATTAAGAATTTAGCCAAGGCACAAGTCGATGGGCCTACTGCTTATGAGCTTTTGGCAAGACAAGTAGCTTCGTCAACTCAACTTGAAGACACTGCCGATAGTACGCAGCAAGTAGTGAGTGAAGAGGTTCGGTCTTTGGACTCGGCTTCTCAGAAACAAAGGTCAAATGTTCAACCATCTGTTGAAAAGAAGAAACTTAAGGTGTTTGATCCACCAACATGGCCGAGACAACCACAAGTTTCTGAATTCTGTCCAGAGAACATAATTTTAGACTGTCGCCAACAATATATTCAAATGCTCTGGAATAATCTCAAGGTGCAGATATCAGGCAAGCCATTGGAACGTATGTCTTCCCTTGAGGCTAAGACTAACTAGCATTATGGCAGAGATGTGCAAGAATAATGCTATAGATCTTTCACCTTTTAGAGGGCCTTCTAAAAACTTTCTTCGCAAATGTTACACATTATGATTCTACCAGATCATACTTTCTCAGAAAGTTCCTGCTGAGTCATATGACAAAGAACTCGCTGCTTGCCGCGCGACGCCTCATTGATGCTGAGACTTTAGTGAAACAACAAACTGCAAAGGTCTTATCTCATAAGACCAAACTTGCAGATATTGATCGTGAAGAGGCAAACTTAAAGGCCCGGCTTGAAGTTTTGGTATCCAAAGAAAGGCAACTCTTTCACTGTTGAAAAATATGAAGATGAGCTTTTTGCATGCAGTCTAACATTGAGAACTTGAAGGCAGAAGTGAAAAGAATTGAGGTTTCAACTCCTTTACTTGCTGAAGAGAGTGAGACATTGGAGAAGATGAAGGAACTTTTAGAGACAAGCTGTAAGGAACTAATAGAGTTTAGACTCTAGATTTAGTAGCATTCCCTCTCTTTTTTTCGTCTCTTCTATTCTTTCATCTAGTAGACTTTTGCAGTCAATTTACTTAGATTAGGATCAAACATGTAACTTGAGACATCGTATATTTACTTTATCAATAAAGTTCTCAACTTACATATTTGTATTTTCTTCCCTTTTTTTATACTTTATTCCATTTTCTTGCTTTAATAGCCCTAATTTCAAGCTATCAAATGTGAAACTTAAAGCATATAACTAAATTTTATCTAACACAAAAGGACACTTTTCACATATTGTCCAAATTTTAAGAACAAAATGCATTTTATTTATGCATTCTATTTAGTTAGAATAAAATTTTAATTTTCAAAGGGAACACATAACATGTTTTGGATGGTGTAACTAAACTTAAGAGTTACTCCCTGAGCTGCCTACGTATCCCAAAAGGGAATCAAGTCACACGTAGTTCCTTGCTGCTCACAGTTTAACCTCGTACGGGTCAGAAGTATCTATTTATTTACCACTTTAGACTTGGCGGAGTGTTTCAGCAATTTAACCACATACTACACTATTGGTGATTGCCATCCACAGTTTTAGCTCGTGCGGGTCAGGAGCAACATGCAGTTTAAGCTCGTGTGTCGATAAATATTGCACTTCCTTAGGACAAATATTGCTTCAAAAATTTTCCAGTTATTGGGCCAACTTTCACGCCATCTTGGTCAACCAACTTGTAAGCACTATTTATATAGACTTCTCGCACCACATATGGTCCATCCCAATTAGGCACAAATTTATCTTTGGAGCGATGTGTCATGACTATTGATTTTCGTACAGCAAGAACCATGTCACCAATTTGGAAGGCGCGTCGACGAACTTTCTTGTTGAAAGCCTTAGAAGAGTCGAGTTTGATAGCATTCAAGATTTTGTTGTGATTCCAATCTTTTTCCATCTATAGCTTCCTAATTCCTCTAAACACAGGCGAGCATTTTCTTCCTCAGTGAGCCCTTCTTGTATAGCAATCCTTAGAGATGGGATTTGTTGCTCAAGAGGCAACTACAGCTTCAACACCATACACCAATGCATAAGGAGTAGCTTGCGTAGGAGTTCTATATATAGTGTGATAAGCCCAAAGAGCTTCACCAATCCTCTCATGCCAATCTTCGTTTTGATTTCATGTGACAACCTTCTTTAGCAGATTACAGAAGTTTTGTTGAATGCCTCAGCGAGATCTTTTGCTGGATCATTGTACATGGAAGACTTGTGTTGCTTGAATTTAAACTTCTCGCATAACTTGTCCATCAAACTATTAGAGAAGGGTTTACCATTATCAGTTATGAGATACCGAGATACTCCATAACGATAGATAATGTTAACACGGATGAAATTTATCACTTCTTCTTTTCTCACTTGTTGTAGTGCTGCAGCGTCAGCCCATTTGGAGAAATAATCAGTAGTAGCCAATATGTACAAATGTTGAGCAGATGATTTTGGTAATAGCCCAACAACATCAAGTCCTCATGCGTCAAAAGGCCAAGAGGCAACAGTTGGATGTAATGGCTCAGGAGGTTGATGTATATAATTTGCATGAAATTGACAGGTTTGGTACCTTTTAGCATATTCCATACAGTCTTTGACCATAGTAGGCCAGTAATAACCCATCATTTTGATTCGAAAGTGCAACTTAGGACCAAATTAGTGTGCGCCACAAATTTCAGAATGAACTTCTTCCTATGACTTGAAAAGCTTCATTTTCTCCCAAATAACGCAAGAATACACCATCGAATGAATGTCGATACAATGTATTCTTGTAGAAAATGAATCGTGGAGAACGACAGCAAACATCAATTTTTCTTCATGCATCATCAAGCAACTTTTCATATTTGATATATTCGATGAGCAATTGTCTCCAATCTTCTTTTTCAACTTCGTAGATGGAGATTGCATGAATTTCGACTTCCTCGTCATCTTCATCGAATAATGGTGGAACTACTCATTTTTTACACACAAGAACTTTTGTCTTGTGACTTGGTAGAATCAGTGTCGAAGTGAGTATGGTCAATGCGTCAGCTTGCTTATTTTCGTTCTTTGGGACGTGTGCGATGGTCACAAGCCCAAGCCAGCCAATAAGTTATTTGGCATAATTATGGTAGGTAATTAATTATGGCTTCATAACCTCATAGTCTTCTTCGAGTTGGTTAATGACCAATTTTGAGTCACCATAAACTTAAAACTCTAATTGTTTCATGTCGACTGTCATTTTGAGTCCTAATATGAGTGCTTGGTACTCAACGACATTATTTGAACAACAATGAGTCAGAGTAAAAGAATATGGCGACATGACTTCTCCATCAGGTGTTATGAAGATAACTCCAGTGCTAGTTCCTCTACGATGAGCAGCACCATCAAAATACATCTTCCATGGCAGATGGATCTCAACAAGAAGCACATTTTCGTCAGAAAGGTCATCACACAGTTCCCACTCGGTAAGGAATTGGATGATCAGCTAGGAAGTCTACAAGAACTTGTTCTTTGACAACTTTTTGCGGGATATAGACAATCTCAAATTGTTGTAGTTGCAGATACCATCTAGCTAGGTAATCAAAGAGGACTGGCCTACTCATCATGTATTTGATAGGATTTGCTTTGGAAATGAAGCGCACCGTATGAGCGTGAAAGTAGTGCTTTAGCTTTTGAATGGCAAATATAAGGGTTAGGCACAACTTCTCAATGGGTGAGTAGTTGAGTTCATTCGGAGTCATCATTCTACTCAAGTAGTACAAAGCCACCTCTTTAGCTTTTAACATTTTCTCGAGCAAGTAACGCCTCCACAGATCGCTCTTGTACAGCAATGTAGAGAATTAATGGTTTCCTATGTATCGGTGCAGTCAAGACAGGTACTTTTATGAGATATGACTCGATGT
The DNA here is from genome assembly GCA_024721245.1 of Mitragyna speciosa. Classification (NCBI taxonomy): domain Eukaryota; kingdom Viridiplantae; phylum Streptophyta; class Magnoliopsida; order Gentianales; family Rubiaceae; genus Mitragyna; species Mitragyna speciosa. Next base: position 12,562,770 of record CM045568.1, read on the forward strand.
TTTTAAATGCATTTGCACAAGTTTCATCCCACACAAAAGATGCTCCTTTCTTCATAAGGCGGTTAAGTGGTTGGCACCTTCCAGCCAAATTTAAAATAAACCTTCGAAGATAAGCCAACCTTCCTTGTAAGCTCTTTCAAGTCATGAATATCTCAAGACTCAAGCATTTTTATTATGACATCTATCTTGGCTTGATCGATTTCAATACCACGGTAACGAATTACAAAACCAAAATTTTTTTTCAGATGTGACTCCAAAAGCACACTTGAGTGGATTCATTCTAAATTGATATCTTCTCAGTCGATCAAATACTTGTCTTAAGTCACCTAAGTGATCACTTCTTTTCCTTGAGTTGACAACCAAGTCATCCACATAACACTCTACATTTTTATGAAGCATGTCATCAAAGATATTTTGCATAACTCTTTAATACGTTGCCCGAACATTCTTTAGTCCAAAAGGCATAACTTTATAATAGTATATGCCTTTAGGAGTACGAAACGTAATGAGTTTTTCATCTTCAGGTGCCATGCGAATTTGGTTGTAACCAGAGAATCCATCCATAAATGACAATACCTTGTGCCCAGTCGTGGCATCAACCATAACCTCAGTCACGGGAAGTGAAAAGTCATCCTTGAGACAAGCATTGTTGAGATCTCTAAAATTAACACAAACGTGAATTTGTTCATTCTTCTTTCTCACATGCACAATGCTCGAAATCCATATTGGATACTTGATTTCGCGAATAAACCCAGCTTCGATGAGTTTGTTCACTTCAGCTTCAATTAGATGAAATTAGATCAGGTCTAAACCGCCTTTGAGCTTGTTTAATGGGACATACTTCTCGTTTGACTGCCAAGTGATGGACTACTACTTTTGGGTTTAAGCCAGGCATCTCTTTATAACTCCATGCAAAGACGTCGCGATATTCGTGCAAGAGTTTAATATACGCTTCTTTGTCCTCAACACTCAACAAAGCACTAACATATATCAAAAGTGGATCTTCAGGGAGAGCCAAGATCAAATTCTTTTAATTGATCAACAGTAGTCTTCACTCCCTCTTCAAATTCAGGTGGAGCATCCTTGGCATCTTCTTCCTCAAGTGGTTCACCATCAACTATAGCTATATGAATGCAGGAAACTGTACTCTCTTTGTCATCTTTCTCGGGTCGCACATCAACAATAGTTTTTATCTTTATATTCAACAAATCGTTATGTGAATAAAAAGATTGGTAACTCATTTCTTTGACACCTCATGTTTTTGAGTGATTTTATTGTCTTCTTTCTTGAAACTTTACTTATTTGCCTTGAAAAATGTTAATCTTTCATGAATAGAGCCCCTCACATTCTTTCCCTTTGGGCCAAGTCTGTCAAAGACAGATGTTCAAGATGGTGTCTTTCCCAATCGATCAAAAACTGATTGCCTCCGAGTTGTTAGTGCAACCTCTTTTGTGGTAACGCAATGCACGCTTGCTCTTTTAATTGCTATGTGCATCGTTGAAGATGGTCTATAGCCTAGACCCATCGAGAGATTGTCAACAGCATACCCCTTTTCCCTCATTATCTTTTGAGTAGCATTAAGTCCATGAATTTTTTTACCAACAACTTTAGGTGACAATGTACCCAATGCAGTGGAAGTCCTAACATCATACCCAGCCTTAGCAAGAAGCTTATAGGCATTGAGATTGAAACCTTCAGTTCTTGTACTTGGCAAGGCAGCATGATCAATAGTTGATTCCTTGGATAGACGAACAAACCCTTGCAATGGAGGTTGAGATCTTTTGATGTTATCTAGTTTCGCGATGGGCAATGTTAGGCCTCTCAATGCTTCATATTTGTTTATAGGCAATTGCTCTTCTTTTACTTTTGTCTTCGGGACATAGCGAAGAACAATGGGCTTATCACTTGGTGAAGTATTGCTAATATCTTGAGTTTTGTTGCCAGTAACTTGTTTCTCCTTATCGATTGTAGAATTGCTAACCAAGTTTGAAGATTTTGAATTTTGAGCCATACTCTTGTTTGGTTGCTAATCATCGTCATCCTTTGTATTGTAAATCTTAAGATAAAACTTAGCATCAGCAAAATACATTTCAACTTCAGTAAATGGCTTGTCGTATGCTACTACCTTCTTCACGATACCGTCTTGATAGTATTTGAAATATTGGTGAAGGATTGAAGGTATGATTCCATTTTCGTGAATCCAAGGTCTCTTAAGGAGTATATTGTAGATCGTCTTTGCATTTATCACATAAAGTAATGCCTTCGAGGACATACCATCAATGACTATATCAAACTTTATTATCCCAATGGCTCTTTGCCCCCCCTTGATTGAAGCCTTAAATTATCAATCGACTATTAGAGAGCTCATCGACGGAGATACCAATATCCTTCAAAGTTCGCAGTGGTAGAATATTGACGGCAAAACCTCTATCAATATGGATCTTATTCATCTTTTGCTCCCGAGTATAGCCAGTTACAAACAATGGACGATTATGCAAGGTAGATCCCAACATCAGATCTTCATTATTGAAAATGATTGTTGTTGTGCACTCCATGGATATTTTTGCAACAGCAACAGACTTCTCTTTATCATCAACTTGGTAAGTAGAAAAATCATCAGTGTTAATGACGTTGCAGGAACGGACATTTTCAATTTGAGAGGACGCGGTAGAAGATGATGGATTATTTTCAAGCAGGGCTTCACTTTTTAGGTTGGAATAGTAGACTAAAAAGTCATACTTTTCAGATGGTTCAGAAAGTCTTTCCACGGAAGGATCTCTAACTTTGAGAAGTTCTTCCAATCGTTTTTGGCTTCGTGACTTCTTTTTATTTGAATTCTTTTTTCTTGATGTTTCATCATTCTTGTACCAAGCATCAAAAAGCGGCTTGTTCGTAGGCGTCGCAATTACATAATGGATCAAAATATTTGTGATCACCATTACTGAAGGAATATACAGGATTCCCCGCTTCATCTAAGTGATCAATTGGAACACCTTTAAGTGGCTCGAACTTTTGGACTGATTGAACTATTTATTGTGGCTAAAATTTTGACAACCAGCAACAACTCTCCAATCAAGATCAAACAGGCATCGATTTATAGAGGAGAACCTGCTGTGATTTTCTCTAAAACAGATATCGACAAATTGGCTGCCCCATTCAGATTTGCCTTGGTAGGGAAATTCTCACATGGACAGTCCAAATATGGAGATCATCAGGAAGTCGTTTGCTGCGATTGGATTTGCTGCATCTTATTCGCTTGGTTTATTGGACCAAAGGCATGTTTTAATTAGGTTTCATGCTGAAGAAGACTATCTTCGCTGCTGGCTGAAAGGATCATGGATGGTCCAAGAATTTCCGATGAGAGTATTTAAGTGGAGTCCAGATTTTCGTCTTGATAAAGAACCGGCTCATGCACCAGTTTGGGTGGCGTTTGAGTCTTTACTAGTCCACTTCTTCGATAAATCAGCCCTTTTTATGATTGCAAACACCATTGGATCACCATTAAAACTGGATGCTGCAACCGTGAATATTACAAGACCGAATGTAGCACGAGTATGTGTGGATTTAGATTTGACAAGGGAGCTTCCTCAGTGTGTTTGGATTGCATCAGATCAAGGAGGTTTCTGACAAAAAGTGACTTATGAAAGCCTTCCATTTTATTGTCAACATTGTCAAAAGCAAGGTCATGAGGAATCAAGGTGCAGGCTGTTAAAGCTCAAAGGAACAAAAGATGGTTATCAACGGGAGAAGGTGCAGCAGGTGGTGAAACCACAATATGTGCTTAAGCCAAAACCTTTGATTAATTCTGATAAGGGAGTAACTAACTTGGAGTCAGATAAAGTTCCTGCATCATCTCAACAGAAGGGTAAATTGGAGGACCATCAGAACCAGGATCGGTTCCAACAAGAGGATAATTCTCAGATAGCGATAGCAGAACGAACCAGTGAAGCTGATGAGGTTCAGCATATACGTGCTACAGGAAATAATTCTGATCAAACTATTACTTTTCCAAATGATCGACTGCATGGCAATGTCGTGGGAAATATGCTGGACATGCAAATGAAACTGCAACACGTTAGTCCCAGTGGTCGTCAGGATGATGCAGCAACTAAAAATCCATCAGGTGGGGAAAACGTGCAACAGGCTTTGAACATGGAAGAGGAAGGGAGGATAGAACTCAATGATCAGGAGAATGACTTAACACTGGTAGACAAAATTCAAGTCCAGCGATAGTTGATTTCAGAGGCAGAATTTTTAACTGGAAATCTGTTCCCCCATAGAGCAGTTGATGATACTGAAACTAACCAAAATCTGGAACAACGGTTAGACTTTTGTAACCTGGAGGTATCTCCTCATCAAGTCCAGATTATTCAAGCGCAGCAGCTGGAATGGAACCAGCAAAAATTGGGTAAGCAAAAAGGGATTCGTTCTAAATTTGCTTCTGATAGAATCTTACGGTCTCAAGTGAGATTATCAGGTAATTCTTTTGCTACTCTTTCCAATGATTAACTGTCTATTTTGGAACATTAGGGGTGTGTCTCGGCCCCCAAACTTACGGAGACTTAAAAAGTTGATCACAAATTATAATATGCAAGTAATTGCTATTTGTGAACCAAAAATTGGTGTCGATAGATTTGCTGATATTAGATTGAAGCTTGGTATGGATGGTGGCTTCTGGAATAATTGTGGTTCGGTGTGGGTCTTTTACAGGAGTTCTTTGGTATGTTCGGTGATAGGAGAAAGCAACCAACATTTATCTATATCTATTAGCTCTTCAGTTTTACCTAGACTGTGTAATTTAACCTTTGTCCATGCCAAATGTTCGGATAATGATAGAACCTGCTTATGGAATAATTTGAAGAATGAATTCAGGTCTAGTACTCCATGGTTAATTGCTGGTGATTTTAATCTGGTGGTTCAAGCTTCTGAGAAACGTGGAGGTAGACCTTTTAACATCTCTGAAGCTACTGACTTTTTAACATTTTTGCAAGATGTTCAAGTCTTTGATGCAGGTTATTCTGGTTCTGATTATACTTGGTGTAACAATAGACAAGGGAACTGCAAGAGTATGGAAAAGATTGGATAGGGTCCTAATCAACAAGGAATTTGGTGAGCTTGAGTTAGAGTTGTCGGTGCAGCATCTTTCGAGAAGACCATCTGATCATGCTCCAATATTGATGAGTGGTAGAACTATATTGGACAATAAACCGAAGCCTTTTCGCTTCTTAAACTTCTGGACTTCTCATTCAGATTTCATGAACTTGGTGGCACAAGTTTGGAGCAAATCTCACACGGGAACTCCATTGAAGGTTTTAGCTCTAAAGTTAAAGGAGGTGAAAAATGCTCTTCGGATGTGGTCTAAACAAAACTTTGGAGATATCTTTGCAAATGTAAAGAGATTGGAGAACAAGGCTGCGCATCTACAAGCTGTGTTTGATGCTCAACAATCAGATGAAGCTCTCCAAGAATTACAGTTAGTGAGTTCAGAATTGAATCGAGCTCTTTGTGTGGAGGAGAACTTCTGGAGACAAAAAGCTCGTGTAAAGTGGTGGAAAGAAGGAGACCGCAATACTAAATTTTTCCATTCCATTGTGGCTGAAAGAAAAAAGAAGAATACTATTCACCGTATTAAAAATCAGTCTGGTGATTGGGAAGATGATGAGGATAGAATTGGAAGGGTAGCTTGTGATTATTTCTCTTCCTTGTTTACCCAGGATGAAGACCAAGATGTTGGTGACTTAGACCTGATTCCGAGACTAATCTTGGAAGAGGATAACCAAATGCTTGAGAGGTATCCTACTATGGAGGAGATTCGGGAGACAGTTTTCTCTATGGATGGAGAGAGTGCAGCTGGACCGGATGGCTTCACTGGAAAATTCTTTACCACAGCCTGGGAGTTAGTATCTGAGGATGTATATAAGGCTGTAATGAGCTTCTTTTGTGGGGAAGTGATCCCTAGAGGTTTTACTTCTACCCTTGTGGTATTGATTCCAAAAATTGATAACCCTCAAGATTTCTCTCAGTTTAGACCAATAAGTTTGTGCACTTTTGTTAATAAAATTATCACAAAGTTATTGGCTAATAGACTTGCTAAGGTTCTTCCCCGGATTATCTCGAGTCAACAAAGTGGTTTTGTGAAGGGCAGGTTGATGACTGAAAATTTCATGTTGGCTCAAGAGATGGTTACTGGAATAGCAAAAAAAAAATTGGGGTGGTAATGTAGTGCTAAAATTAGATATGGCTAAGGCATATGATAGAGTGTCTTGGCTATATTTGATTAATATTCTTCAGACTTTTGGGTTTGGTGAGAGGTGGATTGACATGATTTGGAGGTGTATTTCTAATTGCTGGTTTTCTATTATTATTAATGGTGTGCCTACAGGTTTTTTTAGGTCTTCTAGAGGACTTCGACAAGGTGACCCAATATCCCCAGCCTTGTTCATTATAGCTGCTGAAGGCTTGTCAAGGGCGCTAAATCATTTATCTCAGTTGCCACGCTTCATCCCATTTAATGTCCCAACAGGTTGTCCTGTTATTTCTCACCTTGGCATTTGCTGATGATGTCATTATTTTTTCAGGGGCGTCCAAGAGAGCTTTGAGCATGATTATGGAGATTTTGTTTCAATATGAAAGATGTTCAGGGCAGAAAGTCAACATTGCCAAGAGTGGTTTTTTATGTCATCCAAAACTCTCAAGGGTAAGAAGGGGAATTATAAAGCAAGTCACAGGATTCTCAGAAAAATCTTTTCCGGTGCGTTACTTGGGCTACCCTCTATTCATTGGGAAATGTAAGACAACATATTTTGCTGAATCTTGGGGTTGCTGTGATGAAAAAGATCTTAGCTTGGCAGAATAGATACTTGTCTTTGGGCGGGAGACTGATGCTTATAAAGCATGTATTGTCTTCGATTCCGATACATATACTTGCTGCAGCTAATCCACCAAAAAGTATTTTTATTCAACTGGAACGGATCTTTTCTCAATTTTTGTGGGGTAAGGAAAGATGACAAGGCTAAATATCATTGGGTTGGATGGAAGACTTTATGTGCTCCGACTATGGAGGGGGGTGCGGGAATACGATCTCTGGAAGACATTTATAAGGCTTTCTCGATGAAACTATGGTGGCAGTTTAGAAGTCAAAATTCGCTTTGGGCTAATTTTATGGCAGCAAAGTACTGTAGAAACATGCACCCTATCTCAAATACACAGACATAGATTGGATTCGATTGCATGGAAGAGGATGTTGGAGGGGCGTGACTTAGCTGAAGACAATATTTGCTGGCTAAAAAAGGATGGTTTATTGTCTTCTTCGCCCAATGATGAAGGTTCAGCGACAATGGTTTGGGCATTAACCGCGTCAGGTGAGTTCTCAATGAAATCTGCCTTTGAATGTGTGAGAGATTGTAAAGTTTCAGCTTTTATTTATGCTAAAATTTGGGATTCTTATATTCCGATTAAAATGTCCTTTTTCATGCTTAGACTTTTAAGTCAAAGAATTCCCACGGCAGATGTGTTACAAAATATGGGTTTTTGTGGTCCTTCTATTTGTTATTGTTGTATTCCCCCGTCTGTTGAGTCAATGGAGCATATTTTTTGTGTGGGACATATTCCAACAAAGGTGTGGGAGTATTTTGGGGGGCCAATGGGTTTAAATCCAAAACATAATCAAGTCCGTATGAGGATTATGAACTGGTGGTTTGCTCCTTATAAAAATGGAGTTTCTAAGGTGATCTTTCAAATTATTCCAATTCTCATACTTTGGCATTTGTGGAAGGCAAGGAATGCTTATATTTTTGCAGGTGAGACTTGGACTTGGGAACATGTAGTGTTTAATATTTTGGGTGATATAAGGGTGGTGCTCCAAGGGAAATTTAATATTTTTATAGCACATTCCAGCTGGGTAGAGATTTATAATTTTATTGAATCTCAAAAGAGAAAAGTGAAGATTTCTTTAGTTAAATGGGTGCCTTCGAAGCATGGATTAAAACTCAATACAGATGGGTGCTCTAAGGGGAACCCAGGAGAATGTGGTGGAGGTGGACTATTAAGAGATGGGAAAGGTAAATTTTTGATTGGCTTCTCTTGCTATTTTGGTTTTGGATCCAGTTTAGAAGCTGAAATGAAGGCTGTGCTCCATGGTATTCGATTGTGCCTTGACAATGGGTTTGAAACATTTCAATTAGAATCGGACTCTCTTCCTTTGGTACATATATTGACTGGTGTGATTTCTTGTCCATGGATGTTGCGTCAATGGTTTGAGGAAATAAAGAAATTCCAATTGCATTTTACTTCTATTACGCATTGCTACAGAGAAATGAATCAACCAGCAGATGTTTTGTCTAATGAGGGATTAAAGTGCCAGAATAATAATGTGTATAGGAACTTCTCATATCTTCCCAAGGAAGCTCGTGGTGCCTTAAGACTAGATTTGTTAGGTTTTCCCTCTTTTCGATTCCACTAAGGTTTCCTTTTATGTACAACATTTTCATGTAAGGGAGTAAGTACTCCTCATTTCATTATCGTTGACTTAGAGTTTTTCCTTATTGTTTATTTTCGATTCTTGTACTTTCTGAGGTAAGGTTTATGTCCCCCTCTTTTTATTTTAATATTAATAAAATTTAGGGGTGGCGTCCCTCCCCGTGTACGGGGTTTTTGCCAGGTAAAAAAAAAAAAGAACTATTTATTGTGGCAAATCTTTGTTTTCAATTGGAGTTGCACATTCTAAAAGCCGTTTAACAATAGTAGAGACTTTTTTTATCGAACTCATCAACTAACTCTTCTTCTTGAGGATCCTTATAATTGATGGTGTTACATGAGACACGAATATCATTACCAAAGAATTCCTTTGGTATGAAGTCTGCTAAAGTGATTGGATGATGAATCATTTGCCTAAACTCGTGACTCGTTTGAGCCTTGGGGTGACATCTTGTTTTCTCGCCCTTTTCTCCCTTTTCTTCCACACTAACATATTTCTTATCAGTGAGTTGCTTGTCTTGCGAGATGGATGAGAGTTTCGCCTTTTCCTTCGAGTAACAAGAGTCCATCCTTCATCGTTGACATCATTCTATTTTGAGAATACAGATTCTAAATTCTCTTGACTTGAAATCTCTCCAATGATCAACGAAAAGATAGTCAGTGTAACTTCAATAGGAGGGAATGATCCAAACCTTATAACATATGGCACAATGGCTTCTTGAATTTCCTCAACTGGCCTTCTAACTTTCACAGGTTTTGATGAACCAGAGCCAATGCTAGTATGGTGTGCACTTGCTTTGTCCTCCTCAAGTATGATCTTCCCTTGTTTGGCCAACTCCATGACTTTATCTTTGAAGATGAAGCACTTTTGTATAGGATGCCCTACCAAGCGATGGTACTTGCGATAGTTGGGATGGTCTGTCCTTTTTGCTTTGTCAGGTCTCTTCATTTTAGGCAGCGTAATCAAGTTTAACTTCAACAGGTCATCAAACATACCAGGACATCAGAATCAAGAAAAGGGTATTCCTTTTCTTGCATAGTCCCTTAGAGTCAATTGTTTCTTCTTTTGTTGTTGTCGATTTTTACCCTTCTCGTCTTCTTTCTTTGTCGCTTTAGAGAAAATCTTGAAGGGCGCCACACTTGCGGTTAGTGACTTTTTCTTTTCACCTTTAACATGAGACTTACCTCCTCTTCTTGCTTCTTGCTTCTTTTTGCCTTTTCGAGGATCAAGCACTAGCGGCTCTTGCCCTCCGAGGTTGATTTCTAGATTATGAGCTTTCGTCGCCAACTTATTAAAAGTGTCTGGCTATATCCCTTGCAGAATATAACAAAGTCCCCAATGCATTTCTTGAATACACATCTCAATAGCAGATGGCTCAGAGAGGCGATCTTTGCTATTGAGACTCAGATTTCGCCAACGATTAATGTAATCAACAACAGGCTCATCCTTCCATTGACGAAGTATTTGAGAGCTCAGTCATGCTGACAGTTCGCCTTGTGCTATAAAATCGGTTGAGAAATTCTTGTTCTAGTTGTCCCCAACTATCGATAGAGCTAGGCTCAAGATCAGTATACCAGTCAAACGCGTTGCCTTTCAGTGAACGGACAAACTACTTGACCAGTAGGTCTCCATCAATTCCAGCATTGTTGCACGTCTCCACAAAGTGTACAACATGTTGTTTAGGGTTGCCGTTGCCATCAAACTGTTGAAATTTAGGAGGTTGATATCCAGCAGGCATCTTCAAGGCATCAACTCTTGCGATGTATGGCTTGGCATAGGAGTGAAATGACTTCAAAGCTCCATCGAATTTGTTCTTGATTGTTCCTTCAATGAACTCCTTGAGGTAACGATGTCAATAGTTCCTTCAGGAGAAACTGAGACATTCTTCGTCGCATTCAACTTTGAGGGTTCTTTCGCCTTGAGAGAGGTCTCAGCATCATCATGGGTTTCAGTCGCCTTGGGCACGAACGGACTACTTTCATCAGCATTCTCGATCTTGTCCATCAATTTGGCGATTTTGTCATCTTGACTTTGCACATGTGTAACAAGTCCTTTAACAAGTTTCGTCATGTGGGCAAGTTGCTCCTCCAATGTTATGGTAGTCGTCATCATGAAAGGCATCACCACAGGAGTTGTTGCATGGCTCCTACCATCAACATATGCAGGCACAAGTACCATGATCAACTGTTCTTTGTTGGGATGGCAGATGTCTCCACCACAGTGGCAACAGCAGCGGTATTCTCCTACGGTCTTTTGCGCCAATGCCTTCATTTTGCTCCTTGTCATTGGTCCAACATATGGCACTTCTTGACTTGCAGGAGTAGGAAAGATTGAATCTTTCACAGCAACAACTCTAGATTGGGCAGCAGAAGGACTCTTTTTGCTTGAATCCATCGTTGAATTCTTGGAACATGGTCTTTTTGGAAGAAAAGAGATGAGAGGCAAAGATTGTCCCACCGGACGTGCCAGAAATTTGTAACAACAAATTTCGTTGTCCGTAAATAAAAACAAGAAAATAATTGCACAAATTGATATTTTATTGATTTTGCATGAGAGTTACAATCTTCCGGATTTGTTTCTTTATACAAGAAACTGTCCTCTGATTCTTCTCTTCAAGGATTTAATTCAAGGGCCAAGAACAGGCTTATTCTTGAATTAAATCTGGAGTATTCTACGTTTAGTGTAGAACACGATTGATTTGATGACGCTCCTTGAACACTTGAGGCTTTTGATATTCAAATTTTCAAGTCTTCAACACGAACGTGGTGATTTGGGGATTTGGATTTGGATTTGGATTTGGAGGATTTATTGTACTTGAAAGAGAAATCTCTTTAAAGACTTGAGAGAGAAATCTCTTTAGAGCTTTTTAGAGAGAAAAATCTCTTGAGAGCTTTTTAGAGTTTTTTCTCTGAGCTTTTGGGGATTGAACGTACGTCTTACTTGAGAGAGTATACCCCCTATTTATAGCCAAAATTTTGTAAATGGTTGACTTGAGATAAACTCTCCAGAATGTTCCACCACTTGGGTTATTTGTAACTCTAAGAAAGGCCGTTTAAAATAAAGCTTGATAATTAGGTCCGCCCAATTAGTCCAATATGAATTAATTGAACTAATTCACTTTAATGTAGATGGACTTTATAATTTAATTTGAAGCCCACATGTATAGGTCCATTAATGAGGATTAATTAAATTAACCCAATTTAGTTTAAATGGACTTTGCACTTAATTTAATTTAGGGCCTAATTGCAATTCATCCGACATATAAGCCCAAACATGAATGGCCTATGATGAATTTAATTTAATTTAATCAAGATTAATTTAATTTATTTAATCTTTACTAAACAAATTTTAATTGTCTATGGTGTAAATAACGACTAATTAGTCATATCATGGGCAAAATAGTAATTTTAGCCTGTAAATCTTTTTATTTTATTTTAATTTATAAATTCATATTTTTATGATTTTTATCATTTTCCTAATTTTTAAGGATTTTTTGAAATCATTTAGTATTTATTTAGAAATTTGATTTTTTAAGCTAATGGCGCAATTTTCAATGTACCCTTTCAATTACAATATTATTGTGAAAAATTTTATATTTACATTTTATATATTTATAAATTTTTATGGAAAAATTTCAAAATTTTTAGAAAATGTTTGGTATTTATTTCAAAATTTTGACTTTTTCTTTATTAATGGAACGTTTTACATTATTGTAGCAGATTTGAAATTTATAGTAAATTTTATTTCTTTTTTTAATGTTGAATTTTAGTAGTTTTTGTGTTTTTTTTAAGAGTCCAAGTGAATTTTGGTTTTATTTTATTTTATTTTTGTTTGCTTTATTTTTCCTTAGAAAAGTTCAAAAAAAAGGGTTGGCTGCATTTGCAACCAGCCTGCTATTGTAGCAACATAGCTGCTATAGCCATCAAAATTGCCCATGGCCATACTCCCAACCACCCTACATCACCAACTCTACCTACACCTTCCAACACCATCATCACCATCATCCCCACTTGCAATCCCTTCATCTAATTTTGAGGAATTTTGCTCAAATTCCTTCTCAATTCACCATCATGACATTCACATAATTGACACAAAAAAGCAATTGCACACAACTCTCACTTCTATCTCTTGGTCATTACCACCTTCCCCTCACCACACCTGCAAAAACACATCCATTTCATACACACACTACCTGCACACAACTGTCCCTCCCCTTCACTCACACCAGATAGCACACACATCTTGCACTTCACCATACATAAACACACACGCCTCACACTTCACCTTCACCACTTCCCCATCACACAACCACCTGAAATTACTCCACGACCATCAGTAGTTCTGTAAAACCCTAGAAGCTTAAAACCACTTAGTTTCTATATTATGAATGTTAATTGTAAAAATTTTCTTATTAGGTTGTTATTGTATGATTTTCTTTTCAATTTGATTTCTTGAATTATTATTATTACATGTTTAATGATAATCATAAGAAAATTACACCAATTAAAATTTACCAACCAAGCTTAGATATTTAGAAAAGTAAGGCCACCTATTACTTAGATATTTGGAAGATTATGCCACCTAGTACCATGAATGGCCACCTATTATTGGCTTTCATTTTTACTAATTCTTTTCAATTTTTTTGGCACAAATTTCCTTACATTTTGGTCCTCTTGGCCAGCCACCATACTGCACAAAACACTCTTCAATTTCAACCATTTTAAACACTTAAAAGACTAACTTAATCTCTCCCAAAAAGCTAAACCTAACTAGAAAAGAAAACCCCCCAAACTTCAACAAATTCTCTCTAAGTTTCAAGCTCAAATTCTTGCTCAAAGGTTGAAGGTTCTTAAAGGACTAATCATCCACTCTTTTTCAACTAAAACCCTACCTATTTTGAGGTAAATTGATCAAGAAACTTCAAGTTCTTTTCAAGTTTTATTAGAAGAGTTCCTATGTTTTACTTATGATTTCATTAAATACTTAAGATTTATGGTTATATTTTGTTCTCTTGTTATGTATATGAATATTTATGCTCATGATTATGAGGTTTCCCCTTTTTTTGATCCTTTCTTTGATAGTAGAATAACTATATTATGACCTACTTGCTTAGTATGAACTTGTATAGGAATTTGATGCTTTATTTGAGTGAAAATCTTGGAATCTATGGCTGAAATTTTGACTAGAGTTAGAAGGCATGTTGAATAGTCTTCTTAGAGGAAAAATTATGGAAGAATTTCAGTATTTAGGGCCTGTTTAGTGGGCTGAAGTTGCTGAAATTTCAGCTTGCAAACCGGCACTTCCTTGTTTCAAACCTTGAACAAATTTCAGCTTTACTAGTTTACAAAAATTCAGCTTTGATCACCTAATATTTCCAGCTATATTAACCTTGTTTTGGCCAAGTTTTGGTGATAAAAACTGATGGAAATTACAACTTGTGAATTGCGTTGAAGTGACACCAAAAATGAGTACCTTAAGCTTAACTTACTAAACCGGTTTTTAGGAAAATGTTATGCAATGAATTTGGAACCTTGTTAATCAATTTTAGGAAGAAACTCTTATAAATTTTGAAGATTTAAACTGGTTAGAAACTTGACTTTTGAATGTGCAAGTGAAATTTGACTAGTTTGACTTATACTTGATTTAGTGTGTTTTCACCAAATAATCCTAATTTGTTATTTAACTAGTCTTAATTTCATTAAATATCATTAGTTTGATATTAATTAGTTTAAAACCATTAATTTACTTAAGTGTAGGATATTTTGGAGTTTTCTCATTTTAACCTATATTAATTTTGCTAAGTTATTAGATTATACTTGACTATTACTAATAAATCTTTTTTGGACTTTAAAAAAACTAGTTTACTTATAAACAAATTATTTTGGACAAAATTTCTTTTACACCAAAATCTTGAACCCTAATCAATATTTAATTAAACTACTTCTTTAGTTCATAGTATTAAGAATAAGTTGCTATCAGTGGGAGGTAGATTGGTGCTTATCAAACATGTGTTAGCCTCTATTCCCATTCATCTGTTGGCTGCCTCAAATCCTCCTCAATCTGTTCTTAATATAATTGAGAAGGTTATTTCTAAATTTCTTTGGTCGGCGAATTTAGATTCAAAACACTATCATTGGATTAAATGGAGCAAACTGTGCTATCCAGTGGATGAAGGAGGAGTAGGATTGCGATCTTTGTCAGAGGTTTTTTTCAGCTTTCTCCTTGAAACTTTGGTGGAATTTCCGTCTACAAAATTCCCTATGAGCGATATTTATGAAAGCTAAGTATTGCTCTCGACATCATCCTAATTTGGTTAGGGCCTCCATTGTTGCATCATTGACATGGAAAAGAATGATCAAGGTGAGATCCTCCGCTGAAAAATATATGCTTTGGTTATTAAGGTCAGGAAATTGTAGTTTCTGGTGTGACAATTGGCTTGGGTCAGGTCCACTCTATTGAAGAGTTCCAGTTACTATTGAAAAGCATACAGTGTCGGATTTTGTGTTAAATGACAGCTGGAATTATACTTTGTTGCATAGATGGGTTCCCTCGGATATATTCCAGGAAATTTCCAAGTTTGCTATTCCTTCTACTGAATCGTCAGATTTGATGGTTTGGTCTTTGACTACAAGAGGTAATTTCTCAATATCTTCTGCATTTCAGTTGGTTCGCAGAGTAGCACAAAAATCGTGGATTTTTGGTAAATTGTGGGTGTCTCAAGTTCCTATGAAAGTTTCTTTTTTCATGTTAAGGCTTTTGTGTCATAGATTGCCTATGCATGAGGTGCTGTGTAGAATGGGTTTTTTTGGCCCATCCAAATGTTTTTGTTGTTGGGATTCACAAGAGGAATATACAAAGCATGTGTTTGTAACAGGAGAAATTGCTAGCAGACTGTGGGACTTGTTTGGGAAGGATTTTGATGTGTCCATCGCAAGATTATCTATAAGGGCGTGTTTAGCTTCGTGGTGGCTTTCTAAGGGCACAAATGAATATATGGAGTTTGTACTTCATATTACACCTTTATTTATCCTTTGGCATATTGGAAATATCGTAACATGGCCTTTTATGAAGGTGGAAGAATGCATTGGAGGAAGATTTGGGTTCTAATCGCACGTGATATCAAAGTTTCTTTTCATATTAAATTTCCTAATGCGATATCTGTTGATATGGACTGGCAGGTGTTTGTTAGATTTCTATTAACAAATCCTAGGAGGAAAAGGTACAGGTGGATAAAGTGGAGGAAAGCCGCAGAATGGAGACTTGTTATTAAATACTGATGGATGTTCAAAAGGGAACCCAGGCCAAAGTGGAGGTGGTGGTATACTTAGAGACTCTCAAGGTAACCTCATTTTAGCTTATGCTTCTTACTTTGGCAATTTATCTAGTATGCAGGCGGAGGTAAAAGCGTTATTAGTGGGGGTTAGATTGTGTGAGGAGCATGGTTATTCCAATATCCATGTGCAAATGGACTCAAAGCTATTGGCGGATATGTTAACTAACAAAGCGGCAGTCCCTTGGTCAGTGTCTCTTGAGATGGAGAGTTTAAAGAAATACAACTTTGGGTCTATTTCTCATTGTTTCAGACAGGCTAATAAGGTGGCGGACATACTTGCAAATGAAGGATGTACATCCCAGTCTAGTATTGTTTATTTTAATGTTATAGAACTTCCTAGATTAGCAATTGGAGAATTTAGAATGGATAGATTAGGAATGCCTTCATTGAGGCAAGGTTGAGTTTTATTATCATCATGTATTAATTTTATTTTTCTGGAGGTAAGGTTTATGTCCGCCTCTATTTACTTTGTACTGGTTTTATTTTATTAATAAAATTTGGGGCTGGCATCCCCTCCCCGTGTACGGGGTTTGCTAAAAAAAAATGTTCATAGTATTTAGCAACATTTTCTTTTGGTCCAAAATATATAGCGAATTATTAGAATTTTGCAACTAATGTAGTAAATAAAGTAGAATTAATAACGAATTTCTAGTATTAATTGTTCCTTTTAAATTTAACTTTAATTTTGACACTTAATGAATTATTTGCCCTTAGAACTAAATTACTTTCAAAAAGGAAATTTCTTAAATTTCTTTATCAGTTGATTTAGGGTTTTACCCAGATTCCTTTATTATAACTTCTTGGATTTTTCCGATAGCCAATTTAGATTTATTTTAAAACCCTAGTTAAACTGGGGTACATTTTATAAAAATTCTTTTGAAAGAAAATCCAATAGGTTAATTAGACTACTTATGAATTTCAGGATCCGAGTCTGTACCTCGCACGTTTTATGAGAAACTTTCTTGAAATTTTCATGTGAGTGTTTCCTTGTGTTCGCTTGATGCATGTTTAAGTGCTAATTCCATTTTATGCCTGATACTTATTAACTACTACAATGTGCTATATGAGGGTAAGATGTGTTCTTTATCACATCTATCCCGCAATTCGTTACATGCACAACTTATATCAAAAGTGAATATACTTGTTTGTGAACTTTCAACTGAACTGAGCCTTCGGGCTAGACTTCCGTAGTCATACTTCATCAGTTACACCACGGTTAGTCCATACTGGTATTGAGGAGGATATAAGGTGTTTAGGCATTAGGGACTTGTGTTCTTTCCTCAGAGTTGAGATTCCTCAAAGAGGCCAACTCTGGACTAAACAAACTGTTTTACCCTCCAGAGTTGAGATCTCACCCTGGAGTGGAGGTATTGAGGAGGTAAAGGTGCATGGGTGGTTACGGGTACTATTATCTGATATTTAACTGATCATTGGCAAGGACCTAGTCTTCTATATTGGTCCGAACACTATTGCCACATGATTATGTACTTGATGTTCCCGCGATTGAGCTTGCTCCCATGGTTGAGATATATCCTTCCTTGTGTGATCAATTGTTTACTTGTTTTTATACTATTTTATGGCATTTGTTATTTATTTATTTATTTTCTAATTGTCTGCCTATGTGGTTTGCATGTGTGGGAACCTCACTGGGCTATTATAGCTCACCCTCTTTTATTTGCTCTCCTTAAATAGGCTCCTACTATTAAAATTGATGGTGAGGATTCAAGGGTAGATCTTGGTAGGTTTTGGCTAGAAAAGAATGTTTGAGATTTTACTGTAATAGTTAGACGTTTATAATGTAAACTACTTAACTGGTACCTTTACTTTTAAGTTTGAATCATATGAATGTATTTACAAGTTTTCTACAGAATGTCAATTGTTTCATGGGTTCTAGTGCGTGCTTGACCTGAATCCTGGTGAGAGTTAGGCAGGCAGTTCGCTAAGCCCTTTGGTACGCCTTAGGGTAAGGTGGGGCTATCACAAGTTCAGCTTCTCTTACCCTGCATTTCACAGCCACAAAACAAACAACCACCAGTACCAACGAGTCCAAAACAAGCCCAGCATAGCCACAAAAACATCACAGACAACCATTCACAAGCACACAGAACACATAAAAAATACATACACAGACAAGCATCACAAACACTCTTCACACACAACACATCACCTTCCCTCTTCAATAGCTTCCTCACTACACTCATAATCAATAACATATGCACATAACCATTCACAGTAGCACACAAGACATATTTTCATAACCAATCACACACACACACACACACGAGGTTGCACACACCAATTGCAGCCCAAATTATCACTTACAAAATCAACATAAAAAAAAGAGCTACAGCCTACAACCAGGCCATCAAAAACAGTCCCACAGCATCGCCATCTGCACCCAAACTCACAACCAGCTCCACCGCGTCACCAATTGACCACCACTGCTGCCGCCTATAGCTCCGAACCACCTCCATTAGGTAAAGCCTTCGAATTCTATTCTTACTTTCACAGCCATTACTAATTTCATTTGTAAAAGTTGATGGGCTGATTGTGGATGTGAATTTAATGGGTATTTGCTTCTTGACTTAGGAGAAGGGAGGTATTATTTGGATGATTTAAGAAAGAGTTAGAATAGGAGTTAGGGATGTTAAACGAAATTCTGATTAAAGCAAGAAACTGAGAGAGGAGAGAAAAGAAAGAAACAGAGATATGAGAAATGAAAGAGAGACGGAGAGAAAGAAGACGAGAGGAGGAAGAAAGGGAGAAGGAGACTGAAAGAGAGGAGAAAGGAGAGACACAGAAACTAGAAGGAGAGAAATGGCGGAGAAAGAGAGAGAAGGAAGAAGAACAAAAAGAGAAAAGAAATAAAGAGGGAAAAAGAGAGAGAAAAACAATCTGGATTTTGGGGGAGGAGAATCGAGTAGAAGGAAAATGAATTTGGGTTTGCATGGCTTAATTAGGTAGATATCAATTTGGGGGGTGTTTAGTTTTTTTTTTTTATAATTTTTCATATACATAAAAAAAAAAACTCTTTCACCAAAACTACATTATTTTGTTGTAAAATTAGACAAAATGACGTAATTTTAGTTATTATTCTTATTTATTATTATAAAATACATATTCATGTTCAACCCCTCAAGTTTTTATTTAGTATCATTATGCCCTTGGTTATTTTTGATTGTTGCATTGAGATCCTTAATATTTTTAGATTGACCCCTAAAAGCTTAGTCTATCTTCATTTAAGTCTTAATTAATTTCAATTTAGCCCCAATCTTGCTGGATCTACATTTGTGCACTTGAATGTTGCTCGAAATTATAATTTGGTCCCTCACACTTGTTGGAAATTATTTTTTGCTCGAAACTTGCTGTAATCTTTATTTTTTACTCCCCATAATTGTTGTAATTTATTTTTCAACCCCCTAAGCCTGCTGAAATTACATTTTTACCCCAAATGTTGCTAGAAATTGCATTTTTGCCCCTATACATTGCTGCAAATTATGATTTTTGTCCTTGTGTTTGCTAGAAATTATATTTGGCCCTAGAATATTGCTGAATTTACATTTTTTACCTCACAAATAGTTAAAATTTATTTTTTATGCTTTATTTATTTAAATAGTGGTACCTTGATGTGTTTGTTTTTTTTTGTTAGCATTTGTACCAAGTTTACGAATGGAAGGTACCTCTATTATCCTTTCAATATCTCTTTATGTACTCCTACATGCTCCTACATGTTTTTCCTATGTGTTTTTTTTATGTATCTTTTTGTGTTTATTATTTTATTTATATGCGAGCATTTATTTATGTCATGTTATTTATTTGAATTAATCTTAATTATTCAGAGGAATGTAATAGATAGGTGATATTTTATTTAACAAAAATTTGTATTTTAGGTAGTTAATATAATAGATAGGTTATATTTTTTATTTATTTAACAAAATTTTTGTATTTTAGATAGAAAATGTAATAGATAGGTTAGATAGGTTATTTTTCTTATCTTTATCCCTCCTAGATTGTAATTAGGCTCCCCCAGTGTAATAGTTAGGGCTTTTGCGTGCTATGTGCTTATGTGCGCTTATGTGCTTTTACTTGCTTTCCTTAGGGTTTTGCATCTAGAATATTATGTTTATGTGCTATTATCTACTTCTATGTGATTATAGCTTTACTTTATGTTTTTATTTATTTGTTTATTTACTTGCTTTATTATGATATATGTGTATCGTCGCTACACTAGTCCAATGCTAGTTGTGGATAATTCCGGTTTCTTGGCTATTCCAACACTAGTAGGGAATTTCTAGAAAATGGAATAGTCCAACGCTAGACCCTTAAGTCATTTTAGTGTTAGATCACTCACTCTGTGCATTTCATATCATTTCACACACTTTTTCTCTTTTTAATGCCTTTTCCATTTTTGCATGGTTTTTATGTATTATTATTCTTATTATCTATTTTTTACATATATATTCAATGCATGACATTTAGGTTACATTTCACATAGAATCTTAGGCTATTTGTATAATTTGACTAGAAATAGTCATCTACTTACGTGGGAAATGGTGGGTTAACATGCCGTTCCCCCCTCCGTGAGTAGGAACAGTTAGTCACGAGTTTATTAGTCCCCCGTACCCCTTCTATTTTATTCCCTCTCTTTAATAACTTATATCTATATTTACAGTTTTATTTTTCACTTTTTGCATAGCTCTGACTCCTTCGAGGTCTCATTTTGGGTTATGCAATTAATGCGTTAATTCCAATTAAACCTCGAAGGGACATTTCGCCCCGCTCGATATCTTTTTTAGGTCTAGTTTTTGCATTCATGTAGTACATCCAAATGCAATAGAATTTATGATTATATTAGAAAAATTTCGACTAAACCTCGCAACTAGTTTCGACTAAGTTGAAAGGGTGCTTTAAGTATAAGCCTTTGCCTTGCCTTTCTTCAATTGTGACTCCTGAACTCATTTTTCTCTCGTTTTCAAAGACCTGGAGTTGTCTAAAAGGGTTTTCTCGTTTTTCTTTTATTTTTCTCAAAAAATATTTTTCAAAGAAATCATTCTTGAATTTTTTACCATTTATAATAAAATATTTTTTTGTGACTTGGTATACCAAAACTCAATACCAAGTGGCGACTCCTGTTTTGCATAAGAAAAGCCCTTTTAAGACTCTATTTTCGGGGCCCAAACCGTCACATTTTTAAAAGTCTCATTTTAGGCTCTTTTCCTTTTGTTTTGTTTAAAAATAAAAATCATTTTTCAAAAATCACTTTTACAAAACCTACTCTCTTTTCCACACTAATATCTTTTTTTGTCTTTCGAAAAATGGGGCACGACATTACCATTCCCTAATCTAAAACTCTTTACTTCCCTTGCATATATTTTACTTCAATTATTTTTTTTAAAAAACCATCATGCATTTTTATGTTCTAATTCTAAGAAGTCATGTCTCATCAACGGGGTATGGTGAACACATACAGCAATATAAGAGAATTTGAAAGAATTATGGAAAATGACCTTATAGAAATTGTTTTTGTAGTTTTAGAGCAATTACCTTACGAGTTATGAACTATTTTTGAGTTCTATAGCACCGTCCATACCTGAACATATCTTTGTTATTTTCCCTCTTTTTTTCCCATGGACTATGGAGACATCAAAATTCATTTTTTAACTCATTGAATCCTGATGAAAAATATGGACATTTGGTCCTACTATTACGAGATATGAAAATATGAATCTTATGTCAAAAGATATAGGCATGAAATTTAATAATTTCCTTGATGATTAGGTGAGAAAATGCTTATTTATGTCCCTTTTTCTTTTTGAAGTATTTTAGTATTGTAACTGTTCATGCCAGTTGAGCGTGACTTGGCAAAGTGAAATAAATGGCAAACTTCTTCGCCTGTTGTGATTTATACTATTATTAGATCTATTTATATTAGGTTGATTATATTTTATATTTCATTCATGTCATTTCATATTCATGTCATATTTTGTCGTACAAATTTATAGCAAAATATTCAACTAGCCTAAGGGAATGCATGAGAATTATCTTCGAGGTGTTCTTTCAACTAATACGAAATACTTTGAGGAACTATCACAAATTTTTAATAGAACTAAAGTGATCGAAAAGTCACTTTGTTTGTACAACTAACATAATTTACTTTTTTGTACACAATTTACTTTCTAATCAAATAGTTGAATAAATAGAATGCACTACCTCCACATAGAATGCATAAGATATTCTACTAATAAACATTAAGAATAAAACTTATCTTATGAAAAATGCTTTTAAGTATTCCAATTTTTAATTAAAATAAATCCTTTCAACTATTTGACATTTTGGGTTTAATATTAATACAAAATTTTATTTTTAGTGAACAAAGTGAATGTTCTGGTCATTTTTTTTTATATAAGAGGATCAACAGTGAGATTTCACCTACTCCTTTGGTGACTTGAAGCCGGAACCTATAGATCTCAGGTGAAACGTCTCACCAACTAAGCTACGCTTCGTTATCATACTTGCTATAACATGAAAAAAACAATTCTTTTTAGACAATGCATATAGCTTAACTTGATATAGCATATCTATTTTTTTTTAAAAGGACATTTAACAGAGAGTCTAATAAAATATTTATTTTGAAAATATTGTAGAAAGAAAAGAGTTTGTGAGAAATTATCATAAGCTCTTTCTTTCTACTATGTTTCAAAAAGTTATTTTATTTGAACATCTTGGAAATATGGTACAAAGGTTGCATGCACCTACTAAAGAGAGAATCTAGATCCATTATTATCTCTGCGTATAAATCTTTAAAGATACACCTTTCATGTTATTATATATGAAAAATTCAAGATTTGGTATAACAATTACACTATTCATTTTTCTTGTAAATTGCGTATATTTTTCAAATATCCTATCTTTTAGTATAAATACCAATAAAAATCTTTTTTTTTTCACAAAATAATTGAACAAACTATTGATATATTTTGCACATGACAACTAACAACTAACAAAGCAAATAATAACAAAGAACGTGTGTCTTTTCTTTTCCCATGAAGTAAAGACATCTTGCCTGGACCTCAACGCTTTATCAAACACGTAGAAAAAGTGCAAAGTGAGTGACACAAACATTCATTCGTATGCATAGAATTTTAAAATTACAAGGTGTAACCAAATATTACTAAAAACCATGTAAAAATTAAATTCATTCTCGATTCATACGACTTGAGAAATCCTAGCATTTGTAAAGTTGTTTCATTTCTACGTTACCAATAACTAATTCTATTCTCAAGACATTGTCAACAGGGATGCGATTTTCACTCACATCCACAAGGAAAAGAGAGACTCTAGGAGACCCTTTAATATTTTCAAAGAAGAAAACCAATTGACGAACCTTGCAATCTTTAACGAACTCTTTGGGCTTTCTCTTTCTCTCCAGCATCTAGATTTTATGATCAATTTTCATGAAAATTTGCAGCATCCCAAAAGCCATCCAACCTTGTCATCTAGTTCTTGAATCGTTATCATTTATCCAAAAATACTTTTTTGTCGAATTTCAAATTCTTATAGATTGCTATTGAGCCTCGATCCAAAATAATTTTTTTTTTTTGGCAATCAATAATGTCAAGCAAGCTAAAAAAAGCAATTGGTGTGGTTAAAGATCAAACTAGCATTAGCCTTGCTAAAGTTGCTAGCAATACTACTTCAAATCTTGAGGTTGCAGTGCTCAAAGCAACCACTCATGATGATGTCCCAATTGAAGATCGATACGTATATGAAGTTCTTCAGCTCGTTTCTTCTAACAAGGCTTATGCTGCAGCCTGTGCCCGAGTCCTTGGTAAACGTATAGGGCGAACGCGAAATTGGATCGTAGCCCTCAAGTCTTTGATGCTTGTACTTCGAATATTTCAGGATGGAGATCCTTATTTTCCTAGAGAAGTCCTTCATGCAATGAAAAGGGGGGCAAGAATCCTCAATCTTTCTAGTTTTCGTGATGATTCAAATTCAAGTCCCTGGGATTTTACAGCATTTGTTAGAACTTTTGCTCTTTATCTTGACGAGAGATTAGATTGTTTTCTAACAGGGAAGCTTCAGCGTCGATATACTCATAGAGTGAGAGAAGCTTCAAGTCATAGAAATAAAAAGGCTAATGAGCCAGTTCACGATATGAAACCAGCAATGTTGCTTGATAGAATTTCATATTGGCAAAGATTGTTGGAACGATCAATTGCTACACGACCGACAGGCACTGCCAAGACGAATAGATTGGTGCAAGTATGTCTTTATGCAGTTGTGCAAGAGAGTTTTGATTTGTATAAAGACATTTCTGATGGCCTCGCATTGCTTTTAGACAGTTTCTTTCATTTGCAATATCAGAATTGTGTTAGTGCCTTCCAAACATGTGTGAAAGCCTCAAAACAATTTAAGGAGCTTAGTGCTTTCTATTCTTTGTGTAAGAGCATAGGTGTGGGAAGAACCTCTGAATATCCAAGTGTGCAAACAATATCTGAGGAACTAATCGAGACATTACAAGAATTTTTAAAAGATCAGTCCTCATTTCCGACAAATTCTAAGTCTCCAAACAAACTTTTACCTCTCCCTGCACCACCAAATTCTATTGCAAGATCAAGTCGACACAATAGCTATGGAGGTCAATCAGAATCCTCAATTACAACAGAAGTATATTCTGAGAGAACATCAGAATTAGCTTCACAATGCACATCACTGGAAGATCTAATTAGTGCAACAGAAACTACAGGAGCTCTCCCATCAATTTCTATTGATTTAGAGGATTATTCTGATCAGTTTGGGAAACAATTAGAACATGATAAATCATTTAGATTAAGTGATTCAGGTTCAACTCGATCGTTGCCGGTTTCAAACTCCATGGCTGATCTCGTTTCTTTAGATGATTGGCCAGAGGAAGAAGAAAAAGAAGTACAAACACAAGAACAACAAGAAAAGGTGCAAGAACAGGGGAAAGAAGAAACTGAGAAATCATTCCAGTCTTCGTATTCTGCTAAAGATTGGGAACTTATTCTATCCGACGCGACAACAACAACAGCAACATTGCCTGCACCAATCAATAACCTCAACGCCTTCACAAAACAAGAAGAACATATACAAAGAACAGAGAAAAATGTCTCTCTTGATTTTACAGCAGCAGGATGGGAACTTGCACTAGTTGTTGCCCCTCCACAAACCCCTCAATCTACAAACAATATTTTCAATGAAGTAACTCTAGATAATTTATACAATCAATCTTCAACGGCGGTATCATTATCACAACATCATTATAATCCTTTTTTACAGGATACACCTGAATTGCCTAGCTTTCCATTTCCAAGCTCCACCGCCATGACAACTAATGATGATTTTCAATTGGGATTCCCAGTTACCAATGCACATTCTTCCACACCAACGTTTCAAGTTGCTCCTCCACCAACCTTTTCTGCTCAGAATTCAACTGGTACAGGAATGGTATCACAATTGGAGAATGATCCTTTTGCTGCAGTGTTTTCTAGTGATCAAGTGTTTAGTGCTTCAATGAATCAACAAAATTTGCTGCATGAGCAACAATTGTGGTTGCAAAACCAAAACAAGATTATATCAAAGCATATGGCTTGATTGGAACATTTTCATTCTTGCTTCTATTGCTATTATGGTTAGATTATGAATTATCTATGTATACTAATAGTTTTCTTGTACCAAAAATAGCATTCAAGATTATTTTTTCACCTCCGATATCAGGAGTTCAAAAACGTTAGCAATCGTATGCGGATTTAATAGCCCATGGTCCAAAAATTAATATAATCACTTGTTTGAAGTAAAAGATCTCTCATTTTGTTTTACGCTAAAAGTTATATACTAACTTTTATGGTTGAAGATATGTCATATCATCATTTTCTAAAATTAAAGATAGCTTTTGCAGGGTTAGATATGTTGCATCATCATTCTTTGAACCAAATTGAATAATCACTTCTTTTCTTTGGGGGAAAATATTTTCTTATCACTTACAAAATATTTGATATTATTAAAAAAATTTAGCATTTTTTACTCAATCCATCTAATATTAGCTTCAAAAAAAAAAGAAAAAAAAAGAAAACCTACTACATGCACTTTTTCATAATTTCTTCACAAATTTATCAGTAAAAACTTATTTCATAACGTCATGTGTGCATGGTCAATGATTTCGGAAAAAAAAAAAAAAAGAAACCATACAGGAATTACATTCTATTTAACTTAAAATTTTGGGTTTCTATAAATTTCAAATATCTTAATAGTTCTAGATATTGTATTGGTTGATTTGTAATTTAAAGGAAACAAAAGTTGGAGCATTTATGACCTAAAATTTAGTATTACTTCCGAATATGTAATTAGAGGAAGCCTATTGATTGATTCTTATTTGTTTCAACAGGTAGAATTATGAAAAACACTTAGGCTGCGTTTGGTTCCATGGAATTGGAATTGATTTGGAATCACAATTCTGTGGAATTGTAATTCCATGAATTATAACACCAAAGTATCTTATTCTGCTGTTTCAGAGAGAGAGAGAGATTAGAGAACGAAAAAGAATTTTTGAAATTGGAAGAAGAACTGATTCAACACTAGTGATTTGGGCTTTGATTGAAAATCTAAGAAGCTTATTTAGGGTTGATTTTGTTTGGGGAAAATTTCTGCTTTTGAGTGAAGAAGACGATCTGGGGGGTGGAATTTTGTTTTAATATTTTTGTTTTCTTTAATCTATTTTAGTTTTCTTCCTTGTTATTTGGTTAATTGTGGCCGATTTTGCTTTTTCTTCCGGTTTTAATTTAGTTTAATCTAGCAATTAATTGAGTTAACTTAGAAAATTTTTAGTAATTAGTGTATTTTCAATTCAGCTTAGCATTTTGTCACGCCCCATTTTTCGTTCAAAAGTCGGAAAAATGAAGAATTAAATGTGATTTGTGGTTGTGTTTATTTATTGGAAAAAAAGAGTGTAGTTTCTTGTAAAAATGATTTTTTAGAATATGCTTTATAAAAGATATTTTGACAAAAGATGTAAAAAATTGCTTTATTTTTTGAAAACGAAAGGAAAAGGGCCTAAAATGAGACTTTGAGAATGCGACGGTTTTTGAGTCCGAAAATAGAGTCTAAAAAGGGTTTTTAGTGAAAAAGGAGTCGCCACTTGGTATTGAGTTTTGGTGTACCAGGTCACCAGAAAAATGTTTTATAAAAAATAAGAAAATCGAGAATGATTTATAAAAAATGATTTTTGGAAAAATATAAGAAGAAGAAGAAAACCCTTTTTAAGACAACTCCAGGTCTTTGAAAAACAAGAGAAAAAGGTCCGGGAGTCACACTTGAAGAAAGGGAAGGCAAAGGCTCGCGCCTAAGGCACCTTTTCAACCTAGCCGAAACTAGTTGCAAGGTTTAGTCTAAATTTTCCTAATATAACCCTAAGATTTTATCACATTTGGATGCAACTATATGAATGCAAATCTGGTCCTAAAAATAGATATCGTTAAGGGACAAAATATTCCATTGAGGTTTGGTCGGGATTATTGCATTGATTGTGAAATCCGAATTTAAACCTCGATGGAGTCACGAGTATAGATGCAAAATGAAATGCAAAAGGAAAGAAAAATAGTAATACAGATAGTAAGTGAACAAAGAAAGTGGGAATGCAAACATAACGGGTACGGGGAACTAACGGACTCGTGACTAGATATTTCTACTCACGGAGGGGGGAACGACATGTACGCCATCGCTTCCCACGTGAGTAGATGACTATTTCTAGTCAAATCATACAAATGACCTAAAATTCTATGTGTAGTGGAATCTAAATGTTATGCACTAAACATATGTTTAAAAATAGATAGTAAGTGATAGAGTATATATATATAAATCATACAAAATGGAAAAAGGTCTAAAACAAAAAATGTGTGTGAAATGGCATGGAATGAACATGTGAGAAATGATCCAAATACCAAAATGACCTAAAGGCCTAGCATTGGACTAGCCTATTTTTCTATAAATTCTCCGCTAGCGTTGGACTAGCGAAGAAATCGAAATTGGCCACAACTAGCGTTGGACTAGTGTGGTGACGATACATATATAGAACAATAAAGTAAGTAAGTAATTAAATAAAGCCTAAATTAAAGCAATAATCATGTAAAAGCAAATATTAGCACATAGGAGCACATAACACATAGGCGTAATATTCTAGATGCAAAATCCTAGGAAAAGCGAATAAAACACATAAGCACATAGCACACATAGCACACAAAACCTAACTATTACACCGGAGAAGCCTAATTACAATCTAAAATGGAAAAGATAATCAAAATAGCCTATCTAACCTACCTATTACATTTTCTAACTAAAATACAAAAATTTTTGTTAACTAGATATAAACTATCTATTACATTAACTATCTAAATACAGAAATTTTGCTAAATAGAATATTACCTATCTATTACATTTCTTTGAATAATCAAAAATTAAATTCAAATAAACAACAATGACATAAATAAATAAAACACTCACACATGGATAAAAATTATAATCACAAAGATACATGAAAACACATAGGAGCACGTAGGAGCACGTAAAAAGAAATTAAAGGGTAATCGAGGTACCTCCCATTCGTAAACTCGGTACAAAATGCTACTAAAATGAACAAACATGTCAAAAATACCACTATTTAAATAAATAAACTATTAATTAAATGATCGCATACTAATCACTATAAACATACTACGATAATTCAAACAATTATAGCAATAACAAACAAAATAAGAGAAAGAAAATAATGATAATAATAATTAATTATTTAGGAAGAAAAATGAAAATTGTTTAAGTAAAAATAAATAAGTAAATAAATAAATAAAGAAAAAACAACAAAAATAAAGGAATCATAATAATAATAGGAGATAAAATACAATAATACATACTTAAACTTTTTAACACCCCAAATAAGAATTATTAAAATAACTAAAAGGAAAATAAAGAAACTAATTTGAACATTAATTAGACTAACAAGACCCAATTTTAGAACATCAATTATAAATTTGATAAAATAAATAAAGAAAATGTGAAAAAAATAATTTAAAGCTTTGAGGACTTAACTAATTTTAATTAATATTTTAATTTTTTTTTGGCAACCATAAAATATTATAAGATTTGGATTAAAAGAAAAATTTGGGCAATATTCTAGAGTAAAAAAAAGGTAATTTATAACAAACTAAAAGGTAAAATTATAATTTCAAACCATAGTTAAGATAATAATATAATTTGCAACAAATTTAAAGGCTAAAAATATAATTTCCAGCAAGTATAATGCCAAAAATAAAAATTTCCAGCAACATTTAAGGCCAAGCATACAATTTCAGCAACTTCATTAAATAACACACAATTTACAGCAAATATTTAAAGGCAAAATTTCAAGTTCTAGCTATTTGGGGAGCAAAAATATAAATTCCAGCAACATTGGAGGACAATAAAGTAATTCCAGCAAAATATAATGGCAAAAATGAGATTCCAAGCAAGGTTTGGGGGCAAAAATGCAAAATTCCAGCAATGTGAAGGACCAAATTGCAAATTCCAGCCACATTCAAAGACTAAAATAGAATTCCAGCAACATTTTATGGCAAAAATGCAATTCCAGCAGTGCATAGGGAGCAAAAATTGCAATTTCCAGAAGTACTGGAGGGTAACAAGGTAATTTCAGAAAAGTATAGGGGTCTAAATGTAATTTTATAAAAATATAGGGGTCAAAAGGTAATTACCCAAAAATATAGGGGTCAAAATGGAAATTAAAAAACATAGGGACCAAAATTATAATTATATAAAAGTTGGGGGACCTAAATGCAATTAATTGGGACCTAATTGGAAAGAAAATAAAATTATGGGGGTAAATCTACAATAAACAGAAATTTGAATGCACAAATCAGAAATTTTCGGGGCCACAGTGACATTAATGAAAGTATAAAGACTATAAAATAAATACCTATTATTAATTAAAAATAAATTAAAAAAACTAACCTAATCAAAACGACGTAGTTTTGAGTGAAACTACGTCAAAACGACGTAGTTTCACTAAATTTTTTTTTTTTTACTCGGTTTTCTCTTTTCTTTTTTTTCTTTCTTCTTCTTTCTCTCTTTCTTCTTTTCCAGATTTCATTTTTCCCTTTCTTCTCTCTTTTTTTTTTCTTCCCTTTTTCCCCTGGTTCTTCCCTCTCTGTCGATCTCACTTCTTTTCTTCCTCGCCATCCGGCTCTCTTCTCTCCTCGCCGGTCTCTCTCTCTCTCTCTCTCGGTCGGCCGGTCTCACTCTCTCCTCTCTCTGTGTCGTCGGTCTCTCTCTCCCCTCTCTTCTCTCGGTTTGTCTTTCTCCATACCCGAACCAAACCTCCCCTCCGTAAATTACTTTTGGTTCATCCAAAATCAATAAAAATTAACACAAACCCAT
This sequence comes from Mitragyna speciosa, assembly GCA_024721245.1. Taxonomy (NCBI): domain Eukaryota; kingdom Viridiplantae; phylum Streptophyta; class Magnoliopsida; order Gentianales; family Rubiaceae; genus Mitragyna; species Mitragyna speciosa. Next base: position 12,593,021 of record CM045568.1, read on the forward strand.
CTATGCTCAACAAATTAAAACGAAAGCCTTGAATCTTACCTGATTTTGAGGTGGTTGGCGTGGGTGATGGAGCTATTTTGAGCCTTTGTTTTTTTCTTGCAGGTAATTGGAGATGTTGGTGGTCCGGTGGTAGCTTGGGGCTGTTGATTGGTGTTGTTGTGCTGCCTATTTTCCCCATCTTTTTTTTTTTCAAGTGTGTGTTTGTGCGTATGTGTGTGTTTTACTTGTGTGTTGTGTGTGTGCTAGAATTGTGTATGCAGGTGAGTGAAATGAATTTGAGAAGCGTGAGTGAAGTGTGTGAGAGTGTGCGTGTTCTATGTGTGTTGGAATGTGGTGAAGGTGCAGGTGGGAATGGATGTCTGGTGTGTGTTGTGTGCAATGTGAGCTGTGTCTGTGTGTGATGTGCGTGTTGTGAGAGAGGGCAGAGAGGGGGTGAGGGAAAATGCAGGTGTGAGGTGTGTGCTTGGTGTCTGTGTGTGATGTGCGTGTTGTGAGAGAGGGCAGAGAGGGGGTGAGGGAAAATGCAGGTGTGAGGTGTGTGCTTGGTGTCTGTGTGTGATGTCTGTGTGAGTTGCTTGTGCAAGGGAAGGGGGAGGCAGAGGGAATGAGGGAGACCGAGAGAGAGTGATCTGTGAGTGGATTGTGAGTTTTTTTTTTTTTTGTCTGATGAGTGTGTGCAAACCAGTGCCGAGGGGGAGTCCGAGAGGGTGAGATGATAGTGTGTTTTGTGGAATGAATTTGCAGGTGTGTGTATGTGTGAGCTGTAGGTGAATGAGTTGCAGGTGGTGAGGGAGATGCAGATAGAATGAAGATGAAGAAGTGAGGGAAAGTGAACAAAATTCCTTCAAATCCCTCAAAATCTGCTGAGGGGAGGGTAGAGTTGGTGATAGGGGATGGCTGGAAGTATGGCCATGAAGCTGCTTTGCAGCTTGAGCAGCTATTCTGCTGCTGTAGCAGGCTGCAAAACGCAGCCTGCTCCAGCCTTTTCTCCCTTTTTTTTTTTTTTGAAATTTGCAAAGAAAAAGAAAAGAGGAAAAGGAAAAAGAAAGGAAAAGTAAAAAAGAAAAAAACATGTGAGAAAATGAAGAAAATTGGAATGAAAATAAAAAAATCCTATGGACTCTCTAGAATTAAAAAATAAAATAAAATAAAACTATAACTAAAATTCAGCATTATTAGAAAAAAAAAAAGAAAGTTCAATAGTAATAAAAATTAAAACTTTTAAAATTAATCATCATTGAAAAATATGTCATAGACAAAAAAATACAATTTGAAATAAATACAAAATAGTCTGTAAAAATTATAAAATCTATAGATATATTAAATGCACATATAAAATATTTCACAAAAAATTTTTAAATAAAGGTGTATTAGAAAACGTAACATAATATGACAAAAATTATGAAATTTATGAAAATCACAAAAATAATAAATGACTTTTAAAAATCACAAAAAATTTTACACAAAATATATTATCCCATGAAACACATATACTAAAGTTTTCACTCAAAATTTTTAAGATTAACGCATTCTTGGAAACGTGCCTTTGATAAATAAAAGACAAAAATTAAATAAATACTAAATGACATCTAAAAATTATGAAATTTTTAAAGAAAATTTATGAGTATTCAAAATGCATATATAAAATTTTTCACTTGAAAATTCTCATGAAAATAGCTCATTGGAAAACGTGCCATTGAATTAAAAAATATTAAAATTTTAAATAAATACTAAATGACTCCCAAAAATCATTAATAATGGTAAAAAAAATAGTAAAAATATGCATTCAAGAAATAAAGCAAAATAGAATAATATTTAAGTTGTGAAATTACCATTTTGCCCCTGACGTGACGAATTAGACAGAATGCGGGAAAACTGTACTCGACCCCCGAAAAATGAAAAATACCCCCTAAAATAAAGTAACACACATATTTTTACCAAAGGTGTGTGAAAATTTGGTATCTACAGCTTGCCCCTCTTTGTCGGGAATTTCGCAGAGATTTCAGACAAAGACGTAGACAACACCGAATTTTGACTCACCTAAACACAAAAGCAAAGATAAATATCTAAACATACAAGATGTAAGAATGTAAACAAATGAAAGAGTGAGAAAATGACCGAACTCTCCAAGAGCTGCCTACGTATCCCACACAAAGGGAATCAGGTCAAAACGTAGTTCGAATGGTGAAAGTAAAATTTTGAACTGCCCGACTTGAAAAATCAAATTAAAACAAAATATGAAACGTCCAGTTTGTTGGAGAAGTGTGTGGCCTAGTTTGCTAGGATTGATGAAATGCAAAGAAATTAAATATGAAGGTCCAGTTTGCTGGACATACACCCAGTTTGCTAGGGATGAAATGCAATGCAAAGTTTGATTTGCCAAACTTGAAAAATAAACGTGAAGGTCCAGTTTGCTAGACATGCACCCAGTTTGCTGGGGTGGAATGCAATGCAAAATTTGGTTTGCCAAACTTGAAAAATAAACGTGAAAGTCCAGTTTGCTGGACATGCACCCAGTTTGCTGGGGTGGAATGCAATGCAAAGTTTGGTTTACCAAACTTGGAAAATAAACGTGAAAGTCTAGTTTGCTGGACATGCACCCAGTTTGCTGGGGTGAGATGCAATACAAAGTTTGGTTTGCCAAACTTGGAAAAGTAAACGTGAAATGTCCAGTTTGCTGGACATGCACCCAGTTTGCTATGGTGAGATGCAATACAAAGTTTGGTTTGCCAAACTTGGAAAAGTAAACGTGAAATGTCCAATTTGTTGGACATGTATTCAGTTTGCTGGGGTGAGATGCAATACAAGGTTTGGTTTGCCAAACTTGGAAAATAAACGTGAAAGGTCCAGTTTGCTGGACATGCACCTAGTTTGCTGGGGTGAGATGCAATACAAAGTTTGGTTTGCCAAACTTGGAAAAGTAAACGTGAAAGGTCCAGTTTGTTGGACATGCACCCAGTTTGCTGGGGTGAGATGCAATACAAAGTTTGGTTTGCCAAACTTGAAAAATAAACGTGAAAGGTCCAGTTTGCTGGACATGCACCCAGTTTGTTGGGGTGAGTACAAGGAAATTAAATGTGAAGGTCCAGTTTGCTGGACACGCATGAAAAGGTTTTTTTTTTTTTTAGGTCAAAAATCAGCCCACAAAACAATGTGAAACACCCATTTGCTAGATAAATATGCAGAGAAGATTAAAAAGTTGAAAGCAATACATAAAACAATTTGATTTTGATTTTGACTCTTTTTTTTTTTTTTTGAAAGCCAACCCACAAAGCAATGTGAAAACGTCCAATTTACTAGATTACTTCATGAAAAAGATTAAACTGTTGAAAGCAGTTTACAAAACATTTTGATTGATGATTTTCTTTTTCTTTTTCTTTTTTTTTTTGACTCTATGTAACATATCAAAAATCTATTTGAAAGAAATAAATAAGTGAATAAATAAAATTTTATATCAAAAAATTTGCTCCAATATAAATCAAGTGAAATCAATTTGAGATCTATCCTTTAAAATTTGCCCCAGTGTAAATTTGAAATTAGTCCTTCCCAAGATGGGTTAGGACATAAGATATTAGAATCAATGTGAAATGATTTTTTTTTTTTTAAAATTTGCCCCAGTATCAAATTTAAAATCAATCTTTGACTGGAGTAAAACTTCACTTAGACCATGACTAGCTACAAAAGACTTGCCCCAATCTTCTTTTTTTTATGGAACATCAATGACGAACTCATGATTTTACCTGCAGTTGAAAAATGAAAATATGATTAAACAGTGTGCCGCCATCGTGTAATCCCTAAGGCTTTGTGAAACGTGTAAACATGAGTTCTTGGCGCCGACATCTAATCCCAAATCCATCCCTGTGAGCCATTTCTGATCTTTGCAATCCATCAGCATCCACCAATTGTCCTCTCACTATGACTTGCAAATATCGACTACCGTGATTTTTCATGATAACTTAAGAGGATTGTCTTTTGACACAAATCTAATGAATGACTTATGCAAAACAATTTATTTGATTTCACTATCTTTATTTATTACATATACATACATATGTACACATATACTTTACGTAACCATCATATTTCAATAAATTGAAAACAAAACTACAACATGAGGAAACAACAAATCACAACAAGTAAAAGTAAGTGTAAAATAATTTTTGTCAAAGATAAGTTAAGAATTTCAACTGTGACCAAACAATTTATTCACGGTGTTGAAAATAGGCTTTTGACCACGAATGTCACATTTGACCCTTTTGGATGTCATCAACCAGAAGCTTGATACTGCCAGAGGAAGAACAACCATGAAGAGAAAACCCAAGCGAACATAGTCACCAGCTCTTCAGCTTCGTCACTTCTCCTTTATCTGCTTCGTTTATGTGCAAAAGATTCCCACCTTAGCGCCCTTTCAGGTTTTCACTAAGGATTCCCCCGCCCCTTTTTCTTCTTCATTTTTTTTTTTTTTAAGGCGCCCTTTCGGGTTTTCACCTTTGCAAAGGAAAACATAGAACAACAATCATTTAAATCTTGAATGGTCATTTCCCATTTTCATTAAATCAGACTAGTATTTGAAAAATATTTGGACATCAGTAAGACAATCTTCCCTTGATAAATTTGGGATAGACATATTAACATCATATGCCCTTTTTGGTTTACAAATTTTCATATCAAAATTATCAAAAAATAAAGATGGAGGTCGGTAACATTCTCGGCTTTTCAATACGAGGTCAGGTTAAGGTGCCCGAAAAAGTTAAGGCCGGAAAGTAGAATTTGTGAAAGGGTTGATTGTCTTGAGGTTGCATTTTCTCATAATGAATTGTCCCAACTTTTATCTCTTACTTTTGCTCTCTTTTTTTTTTTTTTTTAAATTTGCCCCAGTTTATCACTTTTTCGTGGGGGTTTTTTTTTTCACTTCTCTTCTCTTTTTTTTTTTTTTATAATGAACAACCAACAAAACAAAACTTTGCCCCAGTGTGGGGTGCAACCATCAAGTGGGTTATGAAACGAAATTTATAGATTTTGAAAGCTCAAAGGGGAAAACTAGAGGAGAAAAATGTTTAAGGGAAAAGAAAGAAGGCCCGCCTTTAATCTGTCTTTTTTCCATAATAATTTCGAAAGAAAATTTACTAATCAAATGTAAAACTTTTTTACCAAGTCTGAATTGATGATTTGAGGAAATTCTTGACCATCCATCTCCGCCAGCACGAGACCTCCACCTGATAATACCTTCCTGATAATGAATGGACCTTGCCAATTTAGAGCGAATTTCCCTTTCGCCTCTTCTTGAATAGGAAGAATTCGCTTTAAAACCTTGTCTCCAATCTCGAATTGGTGAGGTTTCACTTTCTTCTCATAAGCATGGGCCATTCATTTTTGATAACACTGTCCGTGACAAACGGCATTTAACTGCTTTTCGTCGATCAATGACAACTGCTCATGACGTTCTCTGACCCATTCAGCTTCTTCTAACTGAGCATCCATCAATATACGCAAGGACGGGATCTCAACTTCAGCAGGTATTACCGCCTCCATTCCGTACATTAGAGAATAAGGAGTTGCTCCAAGTAGAAGTCCTTATGGCAGTTCTATACCCCATCAATGCATAAGGTAGCTTCTCATGCCAATCTCTGTATGTATCAGTCATCTTTCGAATGATCTTCTTTAAATTCTTGTTAGCAGCTTCCACAGCTCCGTTCATCTGGGGTCTATAAATAGCAGAATTTCTGTGATTGATTTTGAATTGTTCGCACAACCCATCCACCATGTCGTTGTTGAGATTTTTGGCATTATCAGTAATCAACGTTTCAGGCACTCCAAAACGACAGATGATATGATTTTTCAGGAAATCTGCCACGACTTTCTTAATCACATGCCTGTAAGATGCAGTCTCAACCTATTTGGTGAAATACTCTATTGCCACTAAGATGAATCGATGTCCATTCAAAGCAGGAGGATCAATGGTTCCAATTACATCCATTCCCCACATCGAACATGGCCAAGGAGCAATCATACTATGTAGTTCCGTAGGAGGGGCATGTATCACGTCACCATGCATTTGGCACTTAATACACTTTCGAACAAAATCCACACAGTCTGTGCTCCATAGTAAGCAAAAAATATCCCATTCTCATGATCTTTTTAGCCAACAAATGCCATTCATGTGTGGTCCATACACACCCCTGTGAACTTCTTTCATCATCTGATGGGTCTCTTCTTTATCAACACATCTTAATAGACCCAAGTCAGATGTTTTCTTGTATAGTATTTCTCCATTCACAAAGAATTTTGAAGACATTCTGCGCAAAAAACCTTTTGAAATTGCATTGGCACTGGGAGGGTAGGACCCAGTTTTAATGAATTCTTTGATATCATGATATCAAGGTCGACCGTTTGAAATTTCTTCTGCAACCCAACAGTGAGCTAGTTCCTCTTGAAGCCATATTTGGATAGGTTCAATCACCAATTCATCGGGATGTTTAATCATTGAGACCAAAGTAGCCAAGGCATCTGCGAACACATTACGTGTACGTAGAATGTGTCGAAACTCCAAACTTCTGAATTTAGAAGTCAGATTGAGTAGACTGCAATGATCGGGAATGATTTTAGAATCTCAAGTCGCCCATAGCTTGAGCGTCTGATGCACAAGTAAGTCAGAATCGCTAAATACCACCAAGTCTCTAACCTCCATATCTAACGCCATCTTCAATCCAAGAATACAGGTTTCGTACTCTGCCATATTATTAGTGCAAGGAAAACACAACTTGGCAGTTGCAGGATAATGCTTTCCTTCTGGTGAAACTAGAACTGCACCGATTCCGGTCCCGAAAGTATTTGAAGCGCCATCAAAGAACAATCTCCACCCCAAGTACTGTTCACTCATATCTTCAATTGCCTCAATGAACAAGATTTTTTCATTTGGGAAATAAGTATTGAGTGGCTGGTAATCATTCTCTATTGAATTTTCTGCCAAGTGATATGCTATAGCCTGCCCTTTGATTGTCTTTTGCGTTGTGAAAACAATATCAAATTCATAAAAAATCATTTGCCATTTAGCCATATGTCCAGTAGGCATTGGTTTTTTCAACAAATACTTCAAGGGATCAGAACGGGAAATGAGATAGGTGGTGTGACTAAGCAGATAATGCCTCAATTTCTGAATCGCCCAAGCTAATGCACAATAGCTTCTTTCAGAAAAGAATAATGAGCCTCATACGCAGTAAATTTCTTACTGAGATAATAGATGGCTTGCTCTTTTTTCCTGATTCATCATAGTATCCCAAAACACATCCTACAGTTTCGTCAAGTATAGATAAATACATAATCAGAGGTCTTCCAGGTTGGGGCGGCACTAAAATTGGAGGATTCAATAGGTAATTTTTAATCTTATCAAAAGCCTTTTGACAATCCTCATTCCATTTCATGGGTGCATCTTTCTTCAACAACTTGAACAAAGGTTCACAAGTAGAAGCCAGTTGGGCGATAAACATACCAATGAAATTGATTCTTCCCAAAAAAATTTTTACATCTTTCTGAGTCTTTAGAATTGGCATGTCGTAAATCGCTTTAATTTTGGCAAGATCTATGTCGATACCTTTCTTATTAATAATGAACCCTAATAATTTGCTGGCTGGAGCTCCAAAAGCACACTTAGCAAGGATTCAACTTCAAATTGTATTTTCTCAATCTTTCAAACAATTTTCTCAAATCCATCAAGTGATCCTCAACCCTTTTAGATTTGATTATGATGTCATCCACGTAAACCTCCATCTCTTTGTGGATCATATCATGAAACAGGGTGGTCATTGTCCTTTGATAAGTGGCTCCAGCATTTTTCAATCCGAAAGGACATCACTCTATAGCAAAATATTCTCCAAGGGGTGACAAAAGCAGTCTTCTCTCTATCTTCTTCTGCCATCAAAATCTGGTGATACCCCGAAAAATAATCTCCAAATGATACGATCTCGTGCCTTGCAGTATTGTCCAAAAGAATATGAATGTTCGGCAGAGGAAAATCATCTTTTGGACTTGCCTTGTTAAGATCTCTATAATTCCACACAAACTCACACCTCTCCATTTTTCTTTGGGACAGGAACTGAGATTTGAAAGCCAAATGGGATAATGAGACACCATAATGATCCCAGCATTGAGTTGTTTTACAATTTGCTCCTTGATTTTGAGACTCATATCTGGTTTGAACTTGCGAGGTTTCTGCTTCACGGGTGCAATATTTGGATCAGTTGGCAATTTATGAACCACTATGTCCGTAGAAATTCCAACTACATCATCATATGACCATGCGAAAAATATCTTGAAATAAAGTCAAAAATTCAATCATCTCTTGTTTTTGCTTCTTATTCAAATGAATGCTGACTTTGATTTCCTTAAGCTCTGTTTCAGTGCCAATAGTTAATGGATTCTATTTCTTCTAAGTTCGGTTTGGGTTTCTCTTCATATTGTTCAAGAGTTTTTGACAAAGATTCATATTCTCCCTCGGTATCAATCTCATTTTGAATTTCAGATTCATGATTTCCAACTCACGAGAGATATCGAGATTGCAATCATCAACTTCTAGAATGGTGACATCCAAAGGGTCAAATGATTTTATTGATGGCCATCTGAAAAAGATAACACAGACACACACAAGACAAATAAATAAAAGAAATTATTGAAAATTAATAAGAAAAATTCTTCATTGCTTCAAATTTAGAAATAAACGGTAAATCAACAAAAGACATCATCTTTATAGATAGGGACCTTACTCAAGGACACATTCATCTTGAAACTCTATACCAAGAACGAAACATATTTCGACTTACAAGACATTGACATATGCAAAAGGGACTAGAGTCAAGAACAAAAGCAAGCACTAAACAAAATATCCTAAGTAAAGCCCTATCTAAGCATGAGTCTGAACAAAAGACAATCCTCTAAATTTACCGAAACTCCCTTTGAACTTGGGAGATAATCAGCTGTCCAATTTTGAAGGGCACCCTCAGCAATTGTTGGAAATTCAGAAGATTCTGACGGAGTGACATCACAGATAGCTCCGACAAACAATTGAGATATACCCAATTCGATCCCATATACAGAATTCTCTTCATCAAGATCAGATATCACCACTCCAGATGAGCGAGGAAAAGTGTAGCACAATGGCGGAATATGCATTCCAAACTGCTTTCCTTCCTTTTCAACAAGCTTCCGAATCCTCATCTCCCTCCTATCTTTCGTAGTTGCATGAAATCCTAATCCGAAGGTGTCCTTTTGCATTGGGAACTCTATTGGTTCCAGACGTCATGTAGATTTCTCCCGAGACCCTTTCCTATCTCATAACCTCCTCGAATCATTTCTTTAGCCATCATGACACTGGCTTCAGATACATCTGTTCTGATAAATGATTCGTTCTTCACAACCCATCATGTAGAGACAACATCTTCAACACGATGAGCAGAAACTGAAGGTTTTTCACTATCTCTCCCTTTTGAATTAGCATTGACCATCATTGCACAGTCATCTTCGGCAAATACGGTGATTAATTGGTCATTTACAATGAATCTGAGCATTTGATGCAGCGAAGAAGGCACCAAGTTAGAAGTATGTATCCATGGTCTTCCCAATAGAACATTGTAAGCACCAGAGAAATCCATGACTTGACAAGAAACCTGAAACTGAGCTGGACCGACTTCTAAGACCAAATCGATTTCACCCATCGGCTCCCTCCTAGTTCCATCAAAGCCTCTTACCACAACAGTCTGATGTGCGAAGTTTAACATCAGATAGCCCAAGTTTGACAATAGTAGCCCACGGACAAATATTTAAAGCTGATCCATTATCCACCAAAACCCTTGGTAGTAGCTTTCCGTTACAACGCACTGATATGTACAATGCCTTGTTGTGTGCAATCCCTTCTGCAGTCAAATCATCGTCAGAGAAACTAATACGAGCTGAAGCGTAGGATGCTGCCTACAACATTAGAAAACTTATCAACAGGAATATCTTTAGAAACGTGAGTCTCATTAAGCACTTTAAGCAAAGCTTCCCTGTGCAATTCGGAAGTCAAGAGCAAGTTTCAGGAAAGAGATATGGGCAGGTGCCTTGTCCAACTGTTCCACTATTCTGTATTCGCTTCTCTTAATCAATTTTAAAAAATCTAGAGCATCCTTTTCAGACACGGGTTGCTTAGGCAGCAGAGAATTCCCTTGAGCTTTGGGTTGGGCATTTGTCTCGGACTCTCCTAGAACTCTTCCAGATCTAGTGACAGCATCAACTTCTTCTTTCAACAACTTTTTATTCCTAATCAACAATGCAGGTTCGTCATAATTCCACGATACTTCCTGTAAACTATTCACATGCATCTGTTCTGGAAATTGGATTACAACGGGTTCAAGCATATCTAATTCAAAAGGAGGCAGGTTCAAGATGAACGGATCAAGACATCTTTCTAACACAAAAGGTTCATCTTTTTTGGGCACTGACTGTTTCAACTCATCTTTGAAGATGCCCTCCTCGTCATTTACTACTGGCAATTTAGCAGAAAACCTTTCCTTCATCTTGACTAAATCAGCTTCCATTTTACTCTCGATCTCGTACTCATCCACGATATACGAAGCAAGATCATCGAATTCCTCATCAAGCAGTGATGGCTCCTACAGTGTTTCCATGCTCTGGAAGAGGGTTTTTGCTCACACTGGGTCCCTGCTCCCCCGATCTTTCTGAGAACGATCTCTCCAGACTCAATCATGTCCTGAATATGATTCTTTAAAATCCAACAATTGGCCGTTGAGTGTCCTGAACTCCCTGAATGGTATGCATAAATAGCGTGGGGATTGTATCATGCAGGCAAACCCTTATTGTAAACTTTTGCCGGGATCACTCCAATTTTGCCAGCGGCTTTCAATTGTTCATACAGTTGGTCAATGGGTCGGCCCAGATTGGTGTAAAGTTCGGGGATGGCCTTTGAATTTGGTCTCGGTTGGCTTGAAATGGGTTTAGGTGTGATGTGGATGTTGTTTTGCTGTGGTGGTCATTGGGTTATATGGAGGGCGAGGATAATTTTGAAAAGTTGGTCGAGGAGCTGGTAGTGGGACAGAATAATTTGGATAGTTAGGTTGATGATGATGATGCTGGGTGTTAGTGTGATAGACTGGTTGAGGATGGAGAGGTTGTTAGTAAGGGGCTGTGTATGGAGGATAGTTTTGAATTCTGGGTCTAAAGGATGGGCCTTGATCCCATACAAAAGCAGTCTCTCCTTCATTCTTCTTAAACGGGGGTTTCTTCCCATTACTGCCCGAATTCTGATTTTGCAAAGCTTCCAACTGCAACTTCAAGGCTGTCACATTAACAATTTTGCCATTCTTAACAAATTTATCGTATTCCTCTAACTTGTTGATGATGGCAGAAAACGAACTTCCTGACATGCGAAAGATCTCCTCAAAATATGGTGGGTCATAGGCCTTAATGAAAGTTCGGACAATCTCCTCTGCATTCATGGGAGGTTCCACCTTGGCAGCCAACTTTCTTCAACGTTTAGGGTATGTCTTATGATCCTCTGAAGGCTTCCTCTTAGTATTTTCCAGCGTAGTTCGTGTTGGAGCCAATTCACAATTGAATTTATACTGCTTAACAAAAGCCGTTGACAGATCCAACCAACTCTTTATCTCCTGAGGCTTCAAATTCGAATACCAGTCTAATGCATCACCCTCCAGACTCTCAGAGAACAGACGCATTGGTAAATTCTCATCGTCTACCGGTTTGTTAAGTTTGTTAGTAAACATCTTGAAATGCGTCTTGGGATTTCCAATTCCATCATACTTAGTGAATTTAGGACGCCTTGAAGCCCAATGGCAACTGAACGTCCGAAAAAAGACAAAGATCATTATAGCCTAACCCGCTATGCTTGTGTAGCCCTTGACTTTTCTTCATGAAATCCTCAAATCGATCCAATCTTTTCAGCAAATCCTTTATCCGCAGTAGTGGCATTTTCATCCATGGCTAGGTTTTCCTTAAGAGGCCACATCCCAAACAAAAGGTTCTACAGCTTGATGATGAGGTACTTGAAGATTGGGTGGAATGTTTGGGTTGATATGTGGATGAGATTGGGGAACTGGGTAATTGGGTAGGTTCGTTTGGACATAATTAGGATGCATGTGTAAAGGATCAGGGTTAAAATGGGCAGACGGTCCTTCAATAGGATTGGCAAAAGGTGAGATAGAAGCAGCTGGCATATTAGTCGGGAGAGGCAATTGATTGACTTGCTCAGGGGTATGGTCAACTACTGGCATTGGGTTGTTTGGAGCACCACCACTGCTATTTGCAACAAGTTGGTCGATTACACGCCTTTGTGATGCTATTTCTGCACTCAATTCATTAAATTTGCCCAACATTTCGCTCAACTGAGCTCTCAATGCAAAGAAATCCACAGACACTGCTTGAGTTGGTCTTTCTGAAACATCCGGAGTCGAACTCATATTTATACGTTTCAAAACTTGACTTCGGGATTTGGTAACGATGGGACTTCTTTGAAATGAAGCTATGATTTAAATCACCTATAATGCACATCAGAAAGAAAGAAAGTTTAGTCGCCCCATCATCATTGTCACTGTCAATTTTATTATAAAAAAGAAAGAGAAAAAGATCAAAATTAGTAAGCATATAAATAATTCGGATGCATGTCCTAGGGGGGTGCCCTTATTATGCCAAGGGTAGGCCTAACATGATGCAGCACTGTCGAAGTAGGGCCTGTTTACCAAACCTGTACTTTCGAATAAAAAAAAAGAAGACCATTTTCATTGATAGATTTAAAATTTAAAATACACTGTTTACATCATCTCTCGAAGACGGCTGTGTACAAAGTCATTAAACCTCTTTAGCCTATCTATCATAGCATCTTTTGATTCTCTAAAGTAAGGATTTTTCATGCGTTCTGCTTCATCATACAATTCACTGCATTTTCTTTTCAACTCTTGATGCTTCTCTCTTGACTGCTCATATAACTCTTTGTTTCATTCTGCCACTTTCTTGTTCAGTTCCACGGATTGTTTTAATTGCAGGTTTTCTTTATCTTTTGCCTCGATAATGGCCATCAATCTTCTTACTTCCTCGGACGGTGCAACTTGCGGTCTGTTCCCTTTGAGATTCGAAACCAATCTTCGTACTGAGGAGTGACCAAACCCATTTGCTTGGACTGCGGATCATAGACAATGTTGTCATCATTGGATAATGTGCCCCAAGCAGAAGTGATTTGGGTCTTTATTGGAACGGGATATGGACAAATTCCTTTATCAAAACTGATGGTGAAATTGGCTAGTTCGGGTGTAGGTGGCAGGCCCTGAATACGTCCAAGTTGTCTGAGAAACCTCTTCGGTGTGTAAGCAGCAATGTCCTGAGTCCCTAACAATGGTATGAAGTCTGATGACTTTGTACGCAAAGCTGGCTTAAGGCAATCGGTCCAATCTAATACCCATCTGACTCCTTGGTCTGGCAAAGTCTTCAAGAAATCCAAATATTCGGATGAGTTCATTGGTCTGTCATTCTTATCCACCCTCTTGTGATGAGTGACAATCCAGTCATATCCGATCAATGGTAAACTATCACGGACAGGTGAACGTCTCTTGAAATGCTCCATGGCCCATATATACAGAATTCGATTTGACCCGTGAAAGAAATTTTCCCTCTTTGACAATTCGTGCATGAAACGAATATGTCTGCCAATATCGTTGGTACTATAGAAACTCTTTGGCTTCCAATACCGAAGAATAGATCGGTCATGAGTTTGGTGGTCTTGAAGCCTATCCTCTTGTCTCTTCTAGGGAAAAGGTAAATGCCGGCCATTACGAATCCATACACCATCGGTCTCTTATGCTCCCATATCGTCTTAGATGCGAATGTGAAGTCCTCCATGTGTCGGTCGAACCCATCTCTTACTGCGAACCGATCGAATAGAAATTTTACATCCACAGCTCTGATCTGACCCTTGCATTACAAATTCTTTAAACCAGTAAAATGACAGAATTCGGCCTTTCCTGAAGCAGTTGGAAACACTATTGATGTATGTTTCGTGGTCAAATTTAGCAAACCGGACACCTCTTCAATAGTGACAGTCATCTCTCGATTCCCGATCCTGAATGCTGAGCAACTGGGATCCCATAGGTGAACCAAAGCTTCCACCAAACGTCCATCTACCTCTATATCTTTAAAATCACCAATTGGCCCTAAGAATACTGCTACTTGATTGATTTCACTAGAGGACATGAGGGTTGGCCATTTCTGGACTTCGGGTGGGACTGCCAACATCTGGTAGATACGCTCGTGGACTGTCCATCTGAAGCATGTCACTCATATCAGATACCTTACCTACAGGCCCTACTTCTCGAGTTTTACAAGAAATTTAAACGTGCAATTCCCATAGAAGGGTTATATACCCACGGGAAACAAGGTTGGCTTACTTCTAAAAATGGGGTTCCCTAGGCGGCATCCCCTTCTAGGGTTGATGCATGATGCCAGTTTATTAAAACAGAACAAAATAGGCAAAACTCTTGAAACGATAATGTTAAAGAATCCTATCTACAATTATGCATGATGATTTTAAAAACTCTTGAAACGATAATGATGATTTTTTTCTTTTTTTTTAGAAAAATGGGTCACAAACTGTACAAAAGATTACTGACTTCAAATTTCTGCATTTGCTACAAAATAGGTATGTATAGTGAAAAATGTCTTAAAAAGAGAAGTTCGAGGTTTGCAACTTAAACACAGTGTATACAAGTAAAAAAAAATTCAGATTCTTTTTTGAAATTTATAAAAATCATCATTATTGAATTCTTGGGTACTTTTGGTTTACAAAATAAACTTTTGTGAAAATTTGTAGATACTATATATTTATTTTCCGAAAGAAATGAACTTGTAAGATGAAAAATATAAACATGCCAAAAGCAGGTCAATCTCTTATGAGAGCACCATGCTAGGGCTCTTTATTCTATGGTTTATGAATGCAATCAAAACGAGAGAAAGTGTGTTAGTTTTCAACAATATCACATAACACATTGATAAAGCAAATAGCAATAAACAATATAACAGAAAAATAAAGAGGGGTGGATTCCCTCCTCTCGTGCCTAGTGTGCCTGATAAGGTAAGGCTGACTCTACTCTAGGTTATTCTACATGGATGCATGAGGTTGGGCTCGCTAATGCATCTAGACTCAATTAAGCTGTCGGTTCCCAAGCCTTCAGACTTAAGGATAAGGGTCATCAATTCCAAATCCTTTGGTCGGTGGCTCGAGTGATCCCCCAGACACTGCTACGTGCACATCGTGCCCCGGCCACGTGTCCGAGTGGATCTATTTTAAAGCCCAAATCTCTAGACTTGTGGACTCAAGCCAAGAGTTCGGGTGATCTCCCAAACATGATTACGTGCACATCGTGCCCCTGCTCACATGTTTAAGTAGATCAATCCTAATTCCTAACGGGACTGGGTGGGTGACAACCACCAAAAGATAAAAAAGGGTAAAAAGTATCGAATGCACGTATGATGTGCTCCTTATGAGAGGAAGGGAATAATATTAAACGCGTGGGCTCTAAGGGTGACTGATCCCCTCCCAAATGCAAGCGCGGTCGATAAAGCAATAACAAGTAAATATATCATACATTCATCACATAAATGGCTGAGAGACGAGAAACGTGTGAGATGCAAAAGAAAAACCTAAAAACCTAGAAAAATAAAAATGCAATCCTAACATCCAAATGTGATAGAATAAAAGGGTTAAATAAGGAAAAAGTGATTAAACCTAGTGCTCGGACTCACTAGTGATCCCCAGTGGAGTCGCCAGCTGTCGCGCCCCATTTTTAGTTCAAAAGTCGGAAAAATGAAGAATTAAATGTGATTTGTGGTTGTGTTTATTTATTGGAAAAACAGAGTGTAGTTTCTTGTAAAAATGATTTTTTAGAATATGCTTTATAAAAGATATTTGACAAAAGATGTAAACAAATTGCTTTATTTTTGAAAACGAAAGGAAAAGGGCCTAAAATGAGACTTTGAGAATGCGACGGTTTTTGAGTCCGAAAATAGAGTCTAAAAGGGTTTTTAGTGAAAAAGGAGTCGCCACTTGGTATTGAGTTTTGGTGTACCAAAGTCACCAGAAAAATGTTTTATAAAAGATAAGAAAATCGAGAATGATTTATTAAAAAATGATTTTTGGAAAAATATAAGAAGAAGAAGAAAACCCTTTTAAGACAACTCCAGGTCTTTGAAAAACAAGAGAAAAAGGTCCGGGAGTCACAGTTGAAGAAAGGGAAGGCAAAGGCTCGCGCCTAAGGCACCCTTTCAACCTAGCCGAAACTAGTTGCAAGGTTTAGTCTAAATTTTCCTAATATAACCCTAAGATTTTATCACATTTGGATGCAACTATATGAATGCAAATCTAGTCCTAAAAATAGATATCGTTAAGGGACAAAATATTCCATTGAGGTTTGGTCGGAATTATTGCATTGAATTGCGAAATCCGAATTTAAACCTCGATGGAGTCACGAGTATAGATGCAAAATGAAATGCAAAAGGAAAGAAAATAGTAATACAGATAGTAAGTGAACAAAGAAAGTGGGAATGCAAACATAACGGGTACGGGGAACTAACGGACTCGTGACTAGATGTTTCTACTCACGGAGGGGGGAACGACATGTACGCCATCGCTTCCCACGTGAGTAGATGACTATTTCTAGTCAAATCATACAAATGACCTAAAATTCTATGTGTAGTGGAATCTAAATGTTATGCACTAAACATATGTTTAAAAATAGATAGTAAGTGATAGAGTATATATATATAAATCATACAAAATGGAAAAAGGTCTAAAACAAAAAATGTGTGTGAAATGGCATGGAATGAACATGTGAGAAATGATCCTAATACCTAAAATGACCTAAAGGCCTAGCATTGGACTAGCCTATTTTTCTATAAATTCTCCGCTAGCGTTGGACTAGCGAAGAAACCGAAATTGGCCACAACTAGCGTTGGACTAGTGTGGTGACGATACATATATAGAACAATAAAGCAAGTAAGTAATTAAATAAAGCCTAAATTAAAGCAATAATCATGTAAAAGCAAATATTAGCACATAGGAGCACATAACACATAGGCAGTAATATTCTAGATGCAAAATCCTAGGAAAAGCGAATAAAACACATAAGCACATAGCACACATAGCACAACCTAACTATTACACCGGAGAAGCCTAATTACAATCTAAAATGGAAAAGATAATCAAAATAGCCTATCTAACCTATCTATTACATTTTCTAACTAAAATACAAAAATTTTTGTTAACTAGATATAAACTATCTATTACATTAACTATCTAAATACAGAAATTTTGCTAAATAGAATATTACCTATCTATTACATTTCTTTGAATAATCAAAAATTAAATTCAAATAAACAACAATGACATAAATAAATAAAACACTCACACATGGATAAAAATTATAATCACAAAGATACATGAAAACACATAGGAGCACGTAGGAGCACGTAAAAAGAAATTAAAGGGTAATCGAGGTACCTCCCATTCGTAAACTCGGTACAAAATGCTACTAAAATGAACAAACATGTCAAAAATACCACTATTTAAATAAATAAACTATTAATTAAATGATCGCATACTAATCACTATAAACATACTACGATAATTCAAACAATTATAGCAATAATAAACAAAATAAGAGAAAGAAAATAATGATAATAATAATTAATTATTTAGGAAGAAAAATGAAAATTGTTTAAGTAAAAATAAATAAGTAAATAAATAAATAAAGAAAAAACAACAAAAATAAAGGAATCATAATAATAATAGAAGATAAAATACAATAATACATACTTAAACTTTTTAACACCCCAAATAAGAATTATTAAAATAACTAAAAGGAAAATAAAGAAACTAATTTGAACATTAATTAGACTAACAAGACCCAATTTTAGAACATCAATTATAAATTTGATAAAATAAATAAAGAAAATGTGAAAAAAATAATTTAAAGCTTTGAGGACTTAACTAATTTTAATTAATATTTATTTTTTTGGCAACCATAAAATATTATAAGATTTGGATTAAAAGAAAATTTGGGCAATATTCTAGAGTAAAAAAAGGTAATTTATAACAAACTAAAAGGTAAAATTATAATTTCAAACCATAGTTAAGATAATAATATAATTTGCAACAAATTTAAAGGCTAAAAATATAATTTCCAGCAAGTATAATGCCAAAAATAAAAATTTCCAGCAACATTTAAGGCCAAGCATACAATTTCAGCAACTT
The DNA here is from genome assembly GCA_024721245.1 of Mitragyna speciosa. Lineage (NCBI taxonomy): Eukaryota > Viridiplantae > Streptophyta > Magnoliopsida > Gentianales > Rubiaceae > Mitragyna > Mitragyna speciosa. Next base: position 12,611,322 of record CM045568.1, read on the forward strand.
CATTAAATAACACACTAATTTACAGCAAATATTTAAAGGCAAAATTTCAAGTTCTAGCTATTTGGGGAGCAAAAATATAAATTCCAGCAACATTGGAGGACAATAAAGTAATTCCAGCAAAATATAATGGCAAAAATGAGATTCCAGCAAGGTTTGGGGGCAAAAATGCAAAATTCCAGCAATGTGAGGGACCAAATTGCAAATTCCAGCCACATTCAAAGACTAAAATAGAATTCCAGCAACATTTTATGGCAAAAATGCAATTCCAGCAGTGCATAGGGAGCAAAAATTGCAATTTCCAGAAATACTGGAGGGTAACAAGGTAATTTCAGAAAAGTATAGGGGTCTAAATGTAATTTTATAAAAATATAGGGGTCAAAAGGTAATTACCCAAAAATATAGGGGTCAAAATGGAAATTAAAAAACATAGGGAGCCAAAATTATAATTATATAAAAGTCGGGGGACCTAAATGCAATTAATTGGGACCTAATTGGAAAGAAAATAAAATTATGGGGGTAAATCTACAATAAACAGAAATTTGAATGCACAAATCAGAAATTTTCGGGGTCACAGTGACATTAATGAAAGTATAAAGACTATAAAATAAATACCTATTATTAATTAAAATAAATTAAAAAAACTAACCTAATCAAAACGACGTAGTTTTGAGTGAAACTACGTCAAAACGACGTAGTTTCACTAAATTTTTTTTTTTTTACTCGGTTTTCTCTTCTTCTTTTTTTCTTTCTTCTTCTTTCTCTCTTTCTTCTTTTCCAGATTTCATTTTTCCCTTTCTTCTCTCTTTTTTTTTTCTTCCCTTTTTCCCCTGGTTCTTCCCTCTCTGTCGATCTCACTTCTTTTCTTCCTCGCCATCCGGCTCTCTTCTCTCCTCGCCGGTCTCTCTCTCTCTCTCTACTCGGTCGGCCGGTCTCACTCTCTCCTCTCTCTGTGTCGTCGGTCTCTCTCTCCCCTCTCTTCTCTCGGTTTGTCTTTCTCCATACCCTGAACCAAACCTCCCCTCCGTAAATTACTTTTGGTTCATCCAAAATCAATAAAAATTAACACAAACCCATCTATGCTCAACAAATTAAAACGAAAGCCTTGAATCTTACCTGATTTTGAGGCGGTTGGTGGCGTGGGTGATGGAGCTATTTTGAGCCTTTGTTTTTTTCTTGCAGGTAATTGGAGATGCTGGTGGTCCGGTGGTAGCTTGGGGCTGTTGATTGGTGTTGTTGTGCTGCCTGTTTTCCCCGTCTTTTTTTTTTTTCAAGTGTGTGTTTGTGGGTATGTGTGTGTTTTGCTTGTGTGTTGTGTGTGTGCTGGAATTGTGTATGCAGGTGAGTGAAATGAATTTGAGAAGCGTGAGTGAAGTGTGTGAGAGTGTGCGTGTTCTATGTGTGTTGGAATGTGGTGAAGGTGCAGGTGGGAATGGATGTCTGGTGTGTGTTGTGTGCAATGTGAGCTGTGTCTGTGTGTGATGTGCGTGTTGTGAGAGACAGCAGAGAGGGGGTGAGGGAAAATGCAGGTGTGAGGTGTGTGCTTGGTGTCTGTGTGTGATGTGCATGTTGTGAGAGAGGGCAGAGAGGGGGTGAGGGAAAATGCAGGTGTGAGGTGTGTGCTTGGTGTCTATGTATGATGTCTGTGTGAGTTGGTTGTGCAAGGGAAGGGGGAGGCAGAGGGAATGAGGGAGACCGAGAGAGAGTGATCTGTGAGTGGATTGTGAGTTTTTTTTTTTTTTTGTCTGATGAGTGTGTGCAAACCAGTGCCGAGGGGGAGTCCGAGAGGGTGAGATGATAGTGTGTTTTGTGGAATGAATTTCCAGGTGTGTGTATGTGTGAGCTGTAGGTGAATGAGTTGCAGGTGGTGAGGGAGATGCAGATAGAATGAAGATGAAGAAGTAAGGGAAAGTGAACAAAATCCCTTCAAATCTCTCAAAATCTGCTGAGAGGAAGGTGGAGTTGGTGATAGGGGATGGCTGGAAGTATGGCCATGAAGTTGCTTTGCAGCTTGAGCAGCTATTCTGCTGCTGTAGCAAGCTGCAAAACGCAGCCTGCTCCAGCCTTTTCTCCCTTTTTTTTTTTTTTGAAATTTGCAAAGAAAAAGAAAAGAGGAAAAGGAAAAAGAAAGGAAAAGTAAAAAAGAAAAAAAACATGTGAGAAAATGAAGAAAATTGGAATGAAAATAAAAAAATCCTATGGACTCTCTAGAATTAAAAAATAAAATAAATAAAATAAAATAAAACTATAACTAAAATTCAGCATTATTAGAAAAAAAAAAGGAAGTTCAATAATAATAAAAATTAAAACTTTTAAAATTAATCATCATTGAAAAATATGTCATAGACAAAAAAATACAATTTGAAATAAATACAAAATAGTCTGTAAAAATTATAAAATCTATAGATATATTAAATGCAGATATAAAATATTTCACAAAAAATTTTTAAATAAAGGTGTATTGGAAAACGTGACATAATATGACAAAAATTATGAAATTTATGAAAATCACAAAAATAATAAATGACTTTTAAAAATCACAAAAAATTTTACACAAAATATATTATCCCATGAAACACATATACTAAAGTTTTCACTCAAAATTTTTAAGATTAACGCATTCTTGGGAAACGTGCCTTTGATAAATAAAAAGACAAAAATTAAATAAATACTAAACGACATCTAAAAATTATGAGATTTTTACAGAAAATTTATGAGTATTCAAAATGCATATATAAAATTTTTCACTTGAAAATTCTCATAAAAATAGCGCATTGGAAAACAGTGCCATTGAATTAAAAAATATTAAAATTTTAAATAAATACTAAATGACTCCCAAAAATCATTAAAATCATTAATAATGGTAAAAAAAATAGTAAAAATATGTATTCAGGAAATAAAGCAAAATAGAATAATATTTAAGTGGTGAAATTACCATTTTGCCCCTGACGTGACAAATTAGACAGAATGCGCGAAAATTGTACTCGACCCCCGAAAAATAAAAAATATCCCCTAAAATAAAGTAACACACATATTTTTACCAAAGGTGTGTCAAAATTTGGTGTCTACACATTTTATTTTTGTTTTTTTTATTTATTTATATTTTTTTCTGGTTATTTGCTTGTAAAAAACATAAATTTCTGTTTTCAGGCCCTAGGTCTTGGTTCTTATAATTATGCCTCTGAGTTTTTTATTTTATGCAATTAAGTTCTTGGTAATTATAGATTGGCCCCACAGATTTTAATTCATTTAGGTCCTGTGATTTACAATTTTAACCCACACTTGTTAGATTTACTGTTTTGCCCCTAATTTACTTTATTTTGCATCACAACCCCTTAGACTTGTGAATTTTCAATTTTACTCTTTAAGCTTTATAAAAATTTATTTTTAGCCCCTTAGCCTGATAGAATTTACAATTTTACCCTCAATTTGTTAGTATTTTATGTTTCATGCTGTATTCATTTAAATAGTGATACTTTTAACACGTTTATCAATCTTGCTAACATTTAGTATTGGGTTTTCAAGGGGAGGAATTTCCATTATCTTTTAATTGCTCTTTATGTTCCCCTAGGTGCTTTTATATGTTTTATGTGTTGCTTTCATTTTTTATTTACTTTTGAGTACTTGTTAATTTCATTAATTTAATCTAACTTTCAATTATCCTAGAAATGCAATAGATAGATTTTTTTTTTTTTTGCTATTTTTCTGTAAATTTTTGTATTTAGACAGTCGATGTAAGAGATAGGCTACATTTGTTCACATTTGTATCATTATTTAGCAAATATATGTATTTAAATATGCAAATGTAGTGTATAGATTATTTTACTCTTTCCTCCTTAAAACGTATTAAGGTCCCTTGGCGTAATAGTTAGGGTTTGTGTGCTTCTTGTGTGCTTATGTGTTCATTTGTTTTACCAGTTTCTATATAATTTTTGCATCTAAATATTATGTTTATGTGTTAGATACTCCTATGTGATTTACATGCTCTTATATGTTTATTTACTTCAATTATGCTTTTATTCATATTTAATTTGTGACGTCACTACACTAATATAACGCTAGTTGTGACTTTATCACTTCCTAGCTAGTCCAACGCTAGTTGAAAATTTGTAAAAAATGGACTAGTCCAACTTTAGACCCTTAAGTTATTTTAGTGCTAGTCTCGCCCCTTCCATGCTTTTCATCTCAAATTCACGCACTTTTTCTCTTTTTAGGTTTTCTTCCATTTTTGTTGATTTTTATATATTATCATCATCATCATCATCATCATCTATTTTAACAAATGTCTAATGCATGATACTTAGATTGCACTTCATATAGAATTCTTAGGTCATTTGTGTGCCTAGGCTAGAAATAGTTGCCCTCCTCATGTGGCAAATGGGCAAGTTTGGCCTCTCCTAGGCCTTAGCATGCCCTTTCTCTTCCGTAGGTAAAAATAGTCAGTCACGAGTTTTTAATCCCCCGTATCCATCATGATTGCATCCCCTCTTTCTTCGATTACTTACTAGCTATATTACTATTTTTATTTTCTTTTTGCATTCCATTTTGTATTTACACTCATGACTCCTTTGAGGCCTCGTTTCGGGTTTTGTAATTAATGTGATAATCCCAATCAAGTCTTGAAGGATTATGCCGTCCCTTTTGACACCGCATTAGGTTTCGGATTTGCATTCATTTAAATGCATCCAAATATGATAAAATTTAAGATTATTTTACAAAAATGTTGATTAAATCTCACAATTAGGCTCGCCTAGAGAAAATGGTGCTTTAGGCACAAGTCTTTGCCTTCCCTTTCTTTAAATGTGACTCTCAAACCTCTTTTTTTTCTCTCGTTTTTTACAGACCCAAAGTCGTAAAAAGGGTTTTCAAATATTTATATAAAAATTATTTCGTTTTGTTAAAAGGATTTTTTTGTATGACTTGGTACACCATAATTCATTACCAATTGGTGACTCCATCTTTAACAAAACCCTCTCTTTTCAAGTTATTTGTCCAAAATTGTCGCATTTTCAGTCCCGAACTTTATTTTATTTTCAAAATTATTTTTTAAAAAAATACATTTTTTTTTCGTAAAAACTTGATTTTTTCACACACGCACCATTTCTCCAAAAAAACCATTTCAAAAAGGATCTTTTTCTATTTTTCGGATGCAACACTATTAAAGGGGGAAATTGTTCACCTACAATTTCTATCCTTCCTCCCATACTTTGATCTGCCCAATTCATCTTCCCCGGCTAAATTTGACTGACATCTTACCCAGCCATTGCCACTGATGAAGAGTACATCCAATTACGTCCACTTCGATTGAAGTTCATCATCATTACTGTGAAATTTCTTGAGAGAAGTTGAATTTATTCCTTCCACCAACAATCAGACGTTTAGCGGAGTGTAATGCAATAAGAATTGATACAGAATCCTTCTATCGAGCTCAGTAACGGCAAAAATCTTTACTGTGCACGTTAACTGGTAATTTTTCCTCTCGGTATATTATAGCATCCTAACCGCCTCTCCTTACCTCAGTGAAAGGTTGCTCCAAGCCTCTTCCCTAGTAGAATTTTTAATTTCTTTTACAATTTACTTGATTAATTATTCAATAGGTAAAATTTGTGTTGGAATGTGGTGGGGTAAAATAAAGTTACAAACTGCTAGTTTTTTTTTTTTTCCGGTTCGTGGGGTCAACTCCTATTTTTTTTGCAAGTCTGTCGTGTCTGACTCGATTTTGACCTGAACCCGCCAAACTTAAAACCAAATTCGATATTTTCAAATTACTTTCGTGTTATGTTTTCGGCCGTGTTAGAAATTACCATCCTATGTGCTTATCTTCCCCTTCTCCCGATAATGTATTGTTTCGTTTGGATGTAGAAAGCTTATTTAGGTTGTGGAATGGTAGTTGAGGAGATTGCTTGGTGATTTTTAAGGCATTTGCTGATGCTTTATGCACCTTTCTCTTGATTTTAAACGGCATTACAATTTCATGATCTTATGTCATCATTTTTTTAAGTTTCTTTTCTTTTTTGTACTGCAAAATACTTGAGATTCTTTATATGCTAGTTCTTTTCTTTTCTGTTGTTTCCTTCTTTGTTTTTTGTTGGTTGGGGAAGAGTGGACAGGGGAGAATCAACGCGCAAGGCTGATGTCTTCTCGCATTTTCTGCTAATGTTGTCTAACAATTCCCCTATATATACTTGCATTTGTGTCTCCTGATTGTTGACTGTTTTCTTTGCCTTCCAGGTACATGGATAGTGAACGACTGACTGCAGAAAGATGAGAAAACTGTGGTTGAGAGAATTCTTATCCTTTATCAAAACATATTTTGGGTGGAACGATGACTAATTGGAACATGTCAAAATCAAATCAGTTGCTGCAGTTAAGAAATGCATTCGACAACGCATAGGTATATGCTTGAAAATTACACGCGACTGAAGTGATATTATGCTAAAACCTTGAAATTGTGAACAAGTCGAGCTATTAAAAAATAAACCTCCACACAAGCCCCTGGTCTACCTATCCGAAATTATTGATTAAACGAATTGAGTTTGAATACCAAATAAAATTCAATTAATAAACAAATCAACATTTTTTTTTGAACGCTCATGTGTGTTCTTGAATGATAGACTATAAATAATTTTTAAAATTTTTAATCATCATTTTCATCTTCCCTTCTTAATAAATCTATATAATTGATTTAATTTGCCATCTGGTACCCCATTCCATATATAAGTTTAACTTTTTTCCTTACAATATTTAAGATTCTATTTAAACAAAAGATAAGCTAATTCTTTTTCTTTTAAAATTTATATTCAAACTGAGCTCAAGTTCAAATTTTGAGTTTTATTGAGCTTGAGCAGTAATTTTAACAATACTTATAAAGGAATTAGGTTCAATAAATTTCAAAGAGTAAAAGAGCCGAACTCAAACTCAAACATGAGACACTCAATTCTACTTCGCTCATTCACAACTCTATTAAAACTTTAAGAAAATTCAATACAGCTATCCATTTAGAGAAATTTTATTTTTTTGACAAAATTAACGATATAGCTATTTTTGACTAACCCAAGGACCAAAGTCTGTTAGAGGCTATCTTATAAAACACACAAAAGATTCAACAAATTTAGTATATGACAAAAAATGTAGATTTCTATTTTTGATGTCCCACTATTAGCCATAATAGAACAAGACGTCAATGTTTTTATGTGACGCCTAAGTTAATTCAAATAAGTGCTAATGCAGAAAGATAATCAACCAAGTGCCACCATTCACCAAGAACTGGCCAATAATAATATGCACAAACATTACTTGATATCACCAGACAAATTCACATATACCTTGTATCCGGTTATCCAAAACACAAGGCTTTTTATCTTTCTCCATTTTTCTTTTTTCAATTTGAACGTGAATAATTTTTAGGCACGTATCATTTCGACAAGGTGTAGTCAACCCGTATCATAAATTAACAGCAAATGCCCTGCATGACCTGGTCATACCCCAAAACAGTACACCTGAAACATTCAAATGCAAAATGCAGAATGAGCACTGTTGCACAATAATACATCACCAGAAAAAAAAAAAAAAAAAGTGGCAAATAAGATCGTCACCTCCCAAGATCACATCGCTACTCATTCACGTACTACTGCCTTCTGGAAGCACCCAATAATAACAGCATCGTTGACCAGGGGAAAATCAGACTTCTACCTCAAAATACCAGTACAGATTGTTCTCACTTTCATCACTGCCTCCTATAGTCATCAAGCTAATGTTTTTCAGCTTATCCAGAACATCATTTAACAGATTAAGATCTAAACAAAAACATACACATACACATGCACAAACATCTCCATCGATATAAGAGTAGCCAGCATTAGAAATTCGAATTTCTGCAACTAAATGTATGCCTCAACAATACCTTAATCCCAGATTGCAAATAGCAAAAGCCAATTCACTAGTTAACTGATCATTAGAAACAACTTTGAGATGAATATAGGCACCTTTTTAGTTATAAATTAGATATGCACTGATACATACTACTGATAAAAATAATTACTCCTCGGGTTAAAAAGAATGAGACAAACAGCACATGAAACACCAAGGATCTTATAGATTAAGAACATATGTAATCAGAACATAAAAGTGAAGGCATATAGAGAGCGTCAAATAAGCTGTCTTGTGTCTCACACATAAGAACCATAAATTAGATAATGGAAATAGCCTTTAGTCTAATGGAATAGCTCAAAAATGGATCTTAGTCTAATGGAATAGACGTGGGAAGCACGTCTATCTAGCTCCGTTTGCGTGCTTCTGGGAAAGAACAATTCTATTCTCCATATGGGAAGTAAGGAGAATACTCTGATTTATGATGTGTGTTCAAGGATTTCATCCATTGGCCACATATGCTGCAGTAGCTTTCTTCGAATGAATTCTGTTTGAAAGTTAAGTTAATAAAGGGGGTAAAGGGATATGCTAAACTTTGAGAAGAAAACTATACTCCCTCCATCCCGTAAAGATAGGCTCACTTTTCTTTTGTGTATGTACCAAATTATAGGCCTATTTCCCTTTTCAAAGAGTAGTTATCTTGTTATTTTACTAACATACCAATATTTAATGTCCATTGAAAAACTAAAGTAATCCAAGTTCCAAGAACAATATAGTAATATGTGTCTTTTATTTCGAATGAATTATCTAATATTAATAAGGGGTATTTGAAGAAAGTATGAACAAAACATAATCTTTATGGGACGGAGGGAGTATCTTTAATGAAACAGAGACCTTCTGAGAGGAAAAGGATTTACCTTCTTTGTTGATAAAAGGATTCGACCCATTATCAGAAGACTTCTCCCTGCTTGCATGGTTAATCCGCATATTTAATTGACTTGGTTACAAACTCGTCCCAGCCATCTCAACCTTTTCACATTAAGATAGGGCTCTGCAGCATCTTCATTCAAAAACCTTAGCAGATAAACCCAAATCTTATTTTACTAATCTCAACTTAACTTTGATGAAATCTTCAAGAAGCAAGCATGATATATGGAAAAATGAATACAACGATAAGCTTTCATCAAAACTGAGAAAAATTAGAATTCAATTACTAGGAAATATTTTGGCCTAAAATATTATTTCCATCTGCTATAGACCCCACATAATGTAGCCCCAATATTTTCTGGGGACAGTGTTGTGAGGAAGGGGGGATGTAAACGATCATACCACAGAACTACAAATTAGAGGAGGAATTTATCCAAAAGTGAAGAGAATGGTTACTTGCTTTGTAATATGTTGCTAAACAAGAGTCCTGCTATAACTGCGAAGAAAATGCTGAACGACAGATTATCAACTATAACTAATATGCATGGTACAGGGGACAAAAATCAGAATATTTGCCTCTTTGTGTTTTATTCCTTGCGAAGAATGCAGTGTTCACAATTGAAGTATTGAATCTTATCCCCAGATATTAGTATTCTATCAGCTGAGTCTCAAAGTAGCATTATTGTAAAAGACCATATCTGGCCGTGCATATTTATCCAGAAACTAAACAACATAATTTCTCTTTACTTATCCATTTTTTATTTTTATGATATGTTGAGAAATAGACAGAGTTAGAACTGAAGAAAGATCCTACGATACCAAAATGGAGAAAAGGGAAGTGGAGAAAAAATAAAGAAAAGAAGCACAAAGAAAAGCTAAAAAATCCTTAAAAAAAGGTCAGTGCGAATTTTTTTTTTTTTTGTTTAGCCTGCCGCCCTGGCCCCCCCGCCGGGGGGGGGGGGGGGGGGAGTAGTTTGGGAGATATTGCTTTTCTAAACATTTGGAAATCAGGGACAAACAAAATTGATGTCCAGAACAAATGTCAAAAATTTTATTTTTAAAAGTTGGTTACCTTTTTCTTGTTTCTACTCCCTAAATTTTGGAGATCCTTAAAACTAATTACTTCCAAATTAGGATTTCCCAGAAACTGTGCGCTAATTAAAACTAAGTGGCATAACTAGTCTTTTTAGTTTGACGGCTCTTATCATATGCACTTACCTCTCCTAGGCATATGCCCGTTTTTTCTTTAGGAAGAAAGATGAATAACTATTATGCCCATTTTTTCTTTAGGAAGATGAATAACTATTCTTCCGATACAAAATGTGAGTTTAAGCACCTCTTCTACATAGGTATCTCAAATTCTTCATGCTACATTTACAAAACGAATAAATCAGGTTCAAGTTGCGAGACACTTCCTCAAAAATGAGCATCCTAGTGCAAAAGCGGATGCTTGATTTCACCCCTTAGGAACCTTAAATGCTAGAAGTACATTTTATCGTTGCAATTAAATTATGCTCCTGTATGTGTATGTTTTCAAAAGAAAAAAAGGAAAAAAGAAGAGGAAAGATCCACATATGTACAAATACAGAGAAAATTTACTAACCCCACGGCCGTTATTATGCTAGCCTATCATAAGCTTTCCTCAACAGTTTTAAACATGAGAAGCTTTGTCCATTAATTTCAGGTAGTGAAAGAGTACAGAGAGAGAAACTACGAATGATTTAAGAGTAACCACTTACCTTGTTCCGGAAGATAATAAGAGTTGCCCAAGAACCATGATAACTTTTCAGGTTAATCTTCGACCAGGTGAGAATGATTTAGCTTTTGTCATGAACAAGCACCTTCTGGTCTTCTCAGGTTTGTCCATTTTGAACAGCATATTGACCTCTGACAGAGACAAGATCTCTTTTAATCATCTCATTTTGCAAGACAAGAGCTTCATCCACATTACCAAGCTCATAATATTTCCTGATAAGGCAACCATAAACGACTACGTCAGGATGGACACCATTTTCAATCATCTCATCAAACAAGTTCCTTGCTCTTTGTATGTCACCACATCTAGAAAGCCCTGATATCAAAGAAGTGTAAGCATGAAGATCAAGCTTCAGACCAGATTTAACCATTCTGTTATGCAAATCTAAAGCATCCTCAACATTTCCGCACTTCAAATTTCCATCCATCAAAGTCGTGTAAGCGATTTCATCTGGAAATATATTCTTGTCAACCATTTCCTCAAACAGCCTTTTAGCATCCTCAATGCGTTTACTTTTACACAAGCCATCAATAAGTGCTGTATAAATGACAACATTAGGTTGCAAACCAAGTTGTTGCATCCTATCAAAAGAATCGATTGCCTCCTGTACAGATCCCGACCT